>JAGFMF010011387.1:947744-1046707 GCA_019455555.1 Galemys pyrenaicus
CCTCTCCTGCTGTGCCCGCTGCTCCCCTCAGCAGTGTACTTCCGTTGATCTGCCTATTCTGCTCCCCGCTCTGTCTGTGGTGAATCCTCTCACCCGCCCTCCACACCTCTGGCCTGTACCCCAGTGCTTGTATGCATAAATAAATAAATCTTTAAAAAAAAAATGAATTACTGGAAAAAATTAAAAAGACAAAAATATTAAAATGTTTTATTATTATTGTATCCAAAAGATAAAATTGCTCTGGCTCACTGCTATAAAACATAAAAATCTCTAGATTGTCTCCAGTGCCTGCACTGTGCAGGGCTGGTCTGCAGGTAACATGTTGAATCACGCAGGCAATGAGGCTCACGATGAATCCTTACTAACTTCAGGATCTATGCTCGAAAAAGAATTTTTTGGAATTTGTCATCTTTCTATTTATCATTCATCAAAGTCAAGTGCAGAAAATTTTTTTTCTAGCTTTTTGCTACTTAAAAAAGTCACTGGATAATATATGATCGTTAAAATGTTTCAAACAATGTAATATGAAGGTGAATCTTGAAAAAGTTAATTGTCTTTCTCCTATTCTTTTGAATTCTTTGCCTTTCACCATATGTAATGTATATATACAAACATATGTATATATACACACACACAGCTACAACTTCACTTTTCTCCTATATAACAATGGAATCATAAACAGTGCTCTGTAACTTATTTTCATACTTAATGTTTTGTCCCAACGGTTTTCCTTATCAACAAATACAAGTTTAATACCTCCTTAAGGCTTCAATTGTACCATAGTTTATTCTGTTATTCCTCAGTTGACAGGCTGTTTAGGAGTGTTGTAGATTTTTCCCTTTCCTAACAACACTCTAGTTAAATCCCCATACAAGCAGACCTGGGAGATATTATAAATTTGTATCCAGACCACCCCAGTAAAATGAACTGCATGAATTTTTTTCCTCCCTCAATGCGTATGTATTGTTTACACTATGCTGTAGTTTAAAGTGTGCAATAGCCCTATGTCTGAAAAACAAAATATATACCTTACTTTTAAATTATATTTTACTACCAAAAAACGAAGAGCAAAGTGAACACATGCTGTTGGAACAGTGTGCTGCTGATACACTTGCTTGACACACAGCTGTAAAAAGTGCAGTAAACCTTATGGCAGTAAAATGAGGTGTACTGGTACATGTATTTTTCGGTATCTACTTTGATACTTGAAGGATAGCTTTCCAGAAGGAGAGTCAAAGGAATACCAGATGACATTCCTAAAAAGTTGCTTCACTATAGAATCCCACCAGCAAAATATAAAGTACTGGGACGCCTTATCACTGTCAGGGGTTAGGAATCTTAAATTTTTCCTCTCTCTTTAATGGGTGAGAAGTTAGCTTTAGTTGTTTTAGTTGAAATATATCCAGCTGCCATTAATATTGTGCCTCTTTTCATATGTTGGAGGATCTGTTAGATCTTTATTTAATTGGGGAGGGGGACATAAAGCCCAACAAATTTCCTTTTTTGGGATCTTTTAATTATCAGTTTTTCTGTATGTGATTTACTTCACGATGGGGTTTGTGATTGTTTTATTGGGACAGAGGTTGAAAGATGACGAAGATATAATATTGAGTTCTGTTTGTTTTGTTTAAGATGGCTTAGTTCTCATTTTCTTTTTCTAACATTTTTTTCTTTAAGATCAGCTTACTTACAGGAAATCCGTCTCTGTCTATTTGTGTGTAATGTAAAAAGGGCCCTGGGTGGGGCATCTTTATGGCTTGGCATGCAGTACACACTGCCCAAAGAGTATACATTCGCACATGTACTTTTTTTCTTATTAAATTAAATTCACACAACAAAAAAACTTACCCTGTTAAAGTATGGAACTTAGTGTCTAGCCATCACGTCTATCTAGTTGGAAGCATTTTCATCACCCCAAAGGAAACTCTGTGCATGTTAGACATTTATTTACTCCCTAGCCCCCTCATTCCTTATCCCCTAGAAACCACTAATGTGCTGTCTGCTTTTAAGGATCTGCTTTTTCTAGATTTTTTTCATATCTATGGTATCATGTAACTTTTTGTGTCTGACTTTTTTCATTTACCATAATATTTTTGAGGTTCATCCACATTGTAGCATGTATCAGTACTTCACCCCTCCTTATGACTGGATGATATTCCATTGTATACCACAAACATACCACAATTTGTTTATCCATTCATCAGTTGATAGACATTTGGGTAGTTTCCACCTCTGACTGTTGTGAATACTCACACATGTAAATGCAGACCCCAAGTTAGTCATAAAGAGGGAGGCCTGAGGGAAGGCAACTGAGACAAGCCCTCCGCTGAGTCTTCTAGAACTTTCCTATCTTTTAGTGATTAGTGATTTCCTATCTTTAGTGATTGATAATACAGGATCTTTAAAAGGCTGATTCAGTCTTGGGGTTAGATTGGAGATTTGTGTTCATTTGGCTTTAAGATCTGGGTTAAACCAGAACACAAAAGCTCCAGTCTGTGTCCTCTGGATTTAAAAAGGAACTTACTTTCCACACTAGTGCATGGTTGCTTATTCCCCCCTACCCTGCTCAGGACACTGGTTGCACACAGTGACCAGAAGATAATATTCACAAGGGTCCCCTTATTGGAGGTTACCTCTGCCTCAGCACTTGGCTTGGAGCTTGTGGTATGTGGGAACCAGAGAGAAAACAATTGTGCCTGTGTTGTACTTGGTCAATGGATCAGGTCTCAGCTCAGCCATTTCAGTAGCTCCCTGTTTTCTCCTCTGTAGAATGGGGTTACTGATGCCTATTGATTATATTCTTACTGTTATGCTGCTTATCGTAGAGCTGTAGCGAGAGTGCGATATAGAGGCTGTGAAATTGCTACCCGGTAGTGCTTAATAAACTTATTTCCCTTTTCAGAGCATTCTTAACCTCTTTTGTTCAATGTCTTTAATAGTACCTGCTTCACAAAAGTAAGGCAATATGCACATCAAAGTTCCTAGCAACATGCCTGCCATACTCAGTACAGATAGAAAGATCCTTACCTTGTAATTAGTATTTCTCATTGGGAAAGTGCCATTTAGTTGATTACACTGTGTCTAAACTGCTTTAGGTGGTAGAGATTTCACCTGGGTATATTGAGGTGTCCTGCAGCTTTGTGTTTATTACATACCATAGACGCATCAAGCTAATTAAAAGACAGCCATGTTCAGGTACTTAGACAGTGGCTAAGATGGTATGTGTGAGTTAGGAATTTAGTGTTGTGTTGGCACAAACATAGTTTTCAAAGTTACATTTATATCAGATTCTTGCATCCCAAAGAAACCATGTGAATGGTATATTCATCTCTCTCTTGCAAGCTGACACATCTGTTTAGTCTTTGAAAATGATCATTTAGGGTACCCTGTTTTGAGTACTATTTGTGTGCTGTTATTTAGAAATCCTGTTTTAAATGAGAAGTTGTTTTAGAAAAAAATAGTTAAAAAGAAGAAATTGTCTTCTGCTATCCTCCCTCTCAATGGTGTAACCAGCGTACCTTCTGAGAACTGGGTAGCTCACCCCAGTGCGCCTGACGCAAGGAAGTATTTAAAATGTTCTCTTGTCATCATTGCTGGTATACCTGGAGAATGTTCATGTTTTGACAGAAATGAGGCCTATTTTTAGTTACAATCTTTCTTCTCTGATCAAATCTATACTGATTGTAATAGAAAATCACTTATCTAATATTTGCACATAAATATTTGAAAAAGCATTTGGGATCCAGGTGAAATTTTGAAAGCCTTTAACAATATTTATAACCCTTATATTTTAAATTAATAGAATGTTTGTTTGGTAAATTCATCTCATGAATGTGCTGTGAATTACCCTCACACCCTTCCCACAGACTTACCAGGGTGCGGCTGATGGACACTGGCAAAAGGCTAGTGAAGGGGGATCTCAGTGGAAGGGCGAGAACCTGAGACCCTCAGTGTCAGCTTTCTGGGGACTTCTGGAAGAAAGTGCCTGGATTGTTCCTTATGCCTCTTCAGTTTCATCAGGGACCCAAATCAGAGCCATGTCCAGGACCTACAACTTGAATCAAGGTTGTGTCTAGAGAAGGCAATCGAATGTGCCTGTTGTTAGTCCTGACATTTCTTTTTTTTTAAAGATTTATTTATTTATGCATACAAAAGCTGGGGTTCAGGCCAGAGTCCAGGGCGGTGAGAGGATTCGCCAGAGACAGAGTGGGGAGCAGAACAGGCAGGTTGACTGAAAACCACTGCTGAGGGGAGCAGTGGGCGAGGCAGAAGTCTGCTGAGCCATGTGGGTCCCCTCCCTGGCCAGCAGCAGGGATCAAACTCATGCTGCAGTGGCTGCGGTTTGCTTCACAGTGCATTGCTTAACCCACTGCGCCACCAGGGAGGCCCAGTCCTGACATTTCTTTAGCGCAAGGTCAAGTAAGTTTTGGATTTGTGATGTGAAGATACGCATTTACAGTTTGAAAACTGGTACACATTTAAACCTTTTTTTTTTTCTTTCTAAAAATTCAACCCTAGAGAGAAGATGAAATGATAAAGGAACACTTCTATACCCTAAGTTTATACTCACCAATTAACATTTGTTACTATATCTCTCTTTGGGTAGTTTTTGTCTATATGTGTTGAGGAGAGGGTTTCATTTTTTTTTTTTTAGAATCACTCGAAACTAATGACGTTCACCCCTAAACGAAAAATAAGAAGCTAACCACAACACTATTATAAAGGAACTCTTAGTTGAAAACTTCAGACAGAGGGCAAAAGTAAAAAAGACAGGTTAAACAGTGCTGAGATTGAAATTGCAAAGTATAAGGAAAAGAATTTTTAGAAGGTGATTTCTGTTTGGACATATCTATTAAAGAACATCTATCTATTTGAATAAAATTTTGATATCTCAGTGAACCACCTAATTGATGCAGATTTTCCCCAAATATTTATTTAGTTCAAGGAATTTCTCCTGGTGCTCTGAGCAGTTTAATATTTTGGCCAGGGTTATAAACTTTCCAGTCTGCTATACATTTCTTCAGTGCTATCAACCTAAACCCTGAGAGACCATATCTACTTAGACTTGTGGTTATGAACAAGTGTTCAAGGGAATTTGCTGGTATATTGAGGACATGGGACATTCAATTATTATAGTAAAAAATGTTTAGTAATAGATAGTTCGAGTAAGCATGAAAGTCCTTTCCTGACATTTAGAATTGAGTAAAAGCTGATATATATTAGTGCACTGTTTTGAGAAATAATCAACCTGGCAAAATGTTAAGCTTGATGTCATCAAAGACATTTTGCAGATTTAGGTCTTGGAGTGAGCCCCAAGAAAAATGCTACCCTTAAAAAGCTGAACAACAGGGACTAAGTCAAGTGGATAGTATACACAAGCATCCGTGATTTGTATATTTTAAAACAAAGATACACATTTTCTTGATACCATTAGCTCATAGAACATTAAATAAATTAAAAGCTTTTTTTGGACTGTTTCCCTGAAAACATCCGTCTTTGGCAGGATTTAATATTTTATGAGAGCTGTGTTTCGGATTTATTTTCTAAATGTTAAAAAAGCTATTTTCACTGAGCTTTGGAATGGGAACCATATTAAGCTGTCTCTCTGAGTAAGCACATCATACATCATCACGTCAAAAATGGGAAAAAGTGTTACCTGTAGCAGTAAATGTCGTAGAGATGTTTGACCCACAATTTTTCATGAAAAGGTTTATTTTCAGTAAACACTTGTGTTTTACCCACAGCATCAAAGGTGATGACTGGCCTTCCACTGACCAGGCGGGAGGAGGGTGTATCCCAGAGAGTTTGAAACTGTACTTTATCTTTCATTTCCTTTTTCCTTTTACTCTTTTAGTATTCAGTGGCCATGGAGATTTCTAATTTTAAATTCCTATTTACATATCAAATTTGCAAGCTATGACTTTTAAAATAACTTTTATGCCATACTTTGTAAGCAGGTAACAGCATTCTATGTGAACTATATGGTGTAGTTTCTTGTGTACCAAAGCCACGCTTCCCTTTGCCTAACTGAACCATCTCCTGTTTCCAATTTGTATTAAGAAGGTTCTGTGTGAAATGTGAACTCTGATGCTTTTGGTTGTTAATAAGGAATTCATGTTCCTTGGAATACTAGCCCTTGACCTATCTTTGCAGCAGTCTTACCAGTAATATTTTAATCTTTCTCTAATTTCCAGTGCTCACTTTTCAGATGTAAATTGTTGGTGTTTCTGCTTGAACTTGGCCACCAGCATTTGCGTCACTGTGAGAATTTGGTTAAGAGCAAATTTAATCAAGCCAAATCCAAAATGGAAGATCAGATTTGTTGGTTGGTTGGTCATTTGTTCTTTCAGCCAGTAAACATTCATTTAATGCCTACTTTTTGTCCATGCTGTCCAGAAAGAAACAGAATAAGATTGCAGTCCTGGAATCATGTGGCAGATGTTGTGGACAGGTACTCACTAAACAGGAGCTACTACAGTGGACTAGAGATTGGGATGTGGGCATGGGAAGGGACTCCACAGAAAGGTGAGTTAGTAAAGATACTGCTGAACTTGTGAGTCCCACATTGCATATGGAAAGAATGTGTAGAGTTCCCCAGGAGGAAGAACAAGGGTAGGAGGGAGAACATTCAAGGCGAAAGGTGGTGTACAAAGCCATGGAAGCACAAAATACTGGTCATGTTGTATGAATTTCAGATTGTTCATTATGACTACAGCTTGGGAATGTGGACAGAGTAATAGAAGAAGATAGAATAAGATATAGATCGGAGCCTGATTATGAAGCAGTCTACACGACTTTTAAGGGGATTAGTCTTTATCCTCCAAGCAGTGAGGATCCACATCTGGAATTTTAATGAAGATACTTCATCACCAAATGAAGCTTCTCATTTGTGCTGCAGAATTATTGTCTTATAGCTATGTGGAGATGCAACTAACAGTAGTGGAACGCATGTTCAAAGTTCCTGTGCTCCTGTGGCAGTTCATGGGAGACATGATGGGCCGTGATAATTGGGAGGGAGGTTAGGAGGTAATGGTGCTGAGTTTGGAAGTTGAGACGGTATAAGTGTTGAGAGAGGGAAAATAATTGAGAACAACTCCCAGGTTTCAGGTTTGAGTGATTGCTCGATCAAGGCACAAGGCTTGGGGGGTGGGGGGTGGGATAAGATTAGTGTGAGAGACAGAGAACTGACAACCAATGGCAGAAGCTCTAGGAAGTGGGCATTTAAAAAATAAGAAATTTAAAAGGCTGGGGAGAGGAGAGGAAAACCTAAGAATAGGGTGTTGGAGGACCCAAAGCAGGAATTTTCAGAAGGAAACCTTGATTAAGAGTGAGAAACACTGTAGGGGGCCAAGCAAAGGTCCCAGTGGATGTCATCCCCAGGTCATTTAATCCCACCTTGAAACTTAAAACAGTGGGCAAAATCTAAAGCTGTTCTCCATGAGTAGTTTGACTGGGGCCAAGTGTCCTAGGACTTTTTTTTCCTTCTCTGGCTGAGAGAACAATGCCTTAACAGTGCAGCCCAAGAGGGCATTTTAGCAGGCCCATCACACTGTCTCCGTGGAATTGGCAGGCCCTGGACCCCAGCACCTTCCATGGAACCCTAGCAAAATTGGTCGTATTCATTTTGACTTTTAGTGAGAACTTTCGGAATTCTATTTCTGCCATTGCACGTTCATACCAGTGTGTCTTCAGGATCTTTGTTTTGTCATTGGTGAAATGAGTTAAATACAGACTTTTGTCCAGGATAATATCCACTTATCTTTGCTTTTGGTAGAGTCTTATTAGTGATCATTTGGGACTGAGGATGTTGAAAGATTAAAACAAGAGAAAAGCATGCTTTCTAATCATTCCACATTTTACTTTTAAGGAAAGTGATTAAAAACAATTAAACAAAGTAACATATTTAGATTTTTTTTTAGCATTTCCTCATTTTAGATGTCCCAGATTATCAGTGGTTTTCCCTGCAGCTTGGTATAACTTTTCCTGTGGGGCCTATAGCTGTGGGCTACAGATGACAGGTGGTTGACCATAGTCTTGGACTTGCTTGGATTATCCTAACTCCCTTCTGTAGACTGTAGTAATTGATGACAGCCCCTTTTCGCTCTTGAAATTACCTCACTTACATCATGCAGTCACCTTAAAACTCTGCCTTCGTTGTGTCTTTTTAACACATGTTTTTTAACGGCCTCTCTTTGGCTCAGATCAGAGACCTCATGTTCCAAGGAATTTTGATTATGGCAGGTGATGTTAAAAAATCTTCATCTGATTTGGCTAGAGGGAAAAAGCTGGCACCACGTTACGTTAATCTTTGTATTGTTAAACAAGAATATCTGGGCAGTCTTAAAACCAGTTCCTTACCATTATTTGATTTTAAAATATTGTGATTGTTAGGTCTGTCCAGACTGGCTGCTTCAGTTTCATTACAACCTAGTGCTGCATAATAGTTGTTAACTAGTTGATGCTCAGCACAAAGTAGTAGAACACACTAGATTCTGAGTAAATTCTTTTCTTTCCTTCTTCCTTGCTTTTTTCTGTCCTAAAATCTGAAGGGTGGGATTATACTTTCCCACCCAACAAAAACATCTCAGAGGGTATATCTGAGTCACTGCTCTCACTTTCCTCCGTGCCTGCAGATCTACACCTGGTGTTCTACCCTCCTGTAAATTGCAGAATAAAATTAACTTGCCATTAAAATCCTGACAATTGTAAAGTTTCCTGTTTGGGGAGGTCTTTCTCACGTGCTCTGAAGTGCTCTGAGGGAAAGTTGTCTCTTCATTAGTTACTCATGACTTAGTCCAGGTGTTGCCTTCTAAGTTAGGAAGAGAGGGGGCAAACTAGCACAGAAAGCCCTGGGGATGCATTTAATTTTCAAAGACGAAAAATTCTGAAACTGAAAGGGTTTTCTTTTCTTTCTTTTTTTTTAATATATGACTAGCAAAACAGCATTGATTAAGACAAACCAAACAGGTGTTGGGTATGTGCTAAACTATTTAATGGTTTTCAGAGTACTGAAGGGCTATTTTTAAATGTTTCTATATTATTCTCAGCCATGCTGCTGGATGAAAAAAGTACAAAGGGCTAAAAATATTTACAGTTTCAGTAATGTCTGTTTTTAAAGAAACCATCCTGTGTGACTTATTTTCCACTTGTAGGAAAGGAATATTTTGGGGAGAATTAGTCCAAAGTAGTTTGTTCAGGGCTTAGATTTTTTGGAAAAATAACCATAAAAGGGCAGTATGTTGATTTACAAATCATAAAAGTTGAAAAAAAAACCAAACTGAGGAGTGAAAGCAAAGGTAATTAGAATTACTTTTACTATTGCTGTAGTGCTGTTGCTGTTTTCATGTGATTAACTTCTGATCCAATTGAAAATTTTACTACTTTTCAAAATTTTTATATGGAGCTAGGAGATAAGGTGCTAAATTCCTTGGGCTTGTCGCTCAGCTCATTCTCTTGGGTATGTGAGCAAGTTGTTTAACCTGCTTGTGTGCCTCAGTTTACCCATAAATAAGGAAGAGACTATAATAGCACATGCCTCCTAAGTTTGCTGTGAGGATTCACTGGATTAATATTCTGAGTACTAACATAGTACTCAGTAAATATTGCTTATGTTCATTTTTGACCTTTTTACAATTTTAGTTTTTTAATTGTGGCAGAAAGAACATGATATGAATTTACCTTCTTAACCATTTTCAAGTGTACAGTTCACTGGTGTTAACTATATTTACATTGCTGTGTAACAGCTCCCTAGAATGCTTTCATGCTGCGAAAGTGAAATTTTTATTGTTTTTATAAACATGTATTTTCCTTCATCACCAGTTCCACAACTTTAGGGCAAAACATAAGAATGCAAGCTCAGTTGAAGTAGAAAGTTTCGAGCGTTCTGTTCAGGGCCTGGGCCTGAACTGGGATTCAATCAGTATTTGTTGAATGTGTGAATGAATTACCATGAGGCTTCATTTGACATATTGGATGTGTTTCTGAAAAATTATCTCTTTAAAATTATTTCTAAAAAATTATCTCCATTCTTATAAGTGACCTAAAATATACAAGAAAGACCAACTCCTTTCATAAAATGAAATGACTTTTAAAACAAATAACTGTAAATTCTGCTTTTGGTAGGTCAGCTAGAGTACACTTAATATAGTTAGACTAAACATGGTAAAAGGAAAGAGAATACATTAAAAATATTGCCTTAATTTTGAACAGGATACATTTGAAGTTTAAGCCTTTTGACTTTCATTCAGATCTGGTCATCAGATCTACTTTTTCCTTAGGCATATGTGAATCATGGTCTTTCTGTGAGAATTCAAAAGTTCAGGTCTAGATCAGTTATTTACCAAAACTGGTGGAACGCTATCTTCCCCTGAGAGTATGTATCACCTTTTGTTGTGTCCTTTAAAAGAATGTCAGCTGAACATGGTTTAGAAATGGCCCATAGTCTGTGGGTGGGGAGAAAGGAAGGAAGAACATATCTCTCACTTAAAAACCTGCCACCAGTGAATTAAATTATAGTCTTATTCTCTGGAGTTTTTCATCTCTCTGTTCTGTTGTGGTGTGGGGTAGGAGGGGATGTAATTTTCTCATAAAGCTTATTTGCTTCTGGATAAAATAGTTAATATTACTTTTCATAACACAGCCTTAGAGTTTGTTTTTATGGTATATGAAAATGTGCCAGTGAACAGTTTATTGTACTTAAGCATTATGGTAGGTAGTAGGCACAAAATGTGACTTATATACAAGGTTCACTTTTCCCAGAAAAAAAAAAAAGGAGTTTTCATTTCTATAGATTTTGCAGTCCTAGAAGACTCAGAAACCATGTCACCTGCCTAGACTTTTATTGGAGCTCATCCCAACACAGTGTCTGGTTCTAACCAAGAGCAAGAGGTGTGCACCTCTCAGCTGCTATGGGTGAATTCTGTTCCCACGGCAGAGACAGTTACCCATCTTCCAAAAGTGGCATCTTGAGTCATTTCCATTATGATTCTGACCTGTCTTCTGAAAAGTGATACAGGAAAATTATGTTACCCAGTCACTCTTTCCCATGCCACAAGGCAGTGTTTGCCTCTGAACCCGAGACCATAAAGCTTCTGAAAGATCTTCACTGCTTCTCTGAGTTGTTAATGTTTTTGTATTTTAATCGTCTGAAAGCAGGAAAGGGTGTAAGATTTCCCAAGTTTTCAACTCTCTTTTGATTCCACATCTCAAGAGGAACAGAAACCAAACAAAATACAGTTCATGTTCTGGACTGTCAGGACAGGTTAATAGTGAAGCAGCAAGCGCCTCCTCCTCCTTCTCTGTGCTGTCTTGGCTTCCATTGTACCACAGAACCCAGCCTCCTCCTAGGAATCTGTGGGCTTCTGCTCACCTGGCCCCAGCCAGGCCCTTCTGTCTCACAAGGCTGTTTTCCCTTCACTGACCTTGCTGCAGTCACCCTGACCAGGAACCAGACTCTTCCCGGAGGCTACTGCTTCTGCCTGAAGTGCCCACCCTGCATTTCTCATTTTTCTAATATTAGCTCATCCTTGAGTCTCGCTCATCTTTACACCACTTCTGAGAAACCTCTCCTGATCCACCCTCTCTTACTGAATACCCCTCAATTTGTTCATACATTGCCTTCTTTCACTCTTAGCCCTTATTAGAAACGTAATTACATATTTACCTGTGGGTTTTTTCTTTAGAGGTTTTGTTTTTCTCCCCTTCAACTATGAGCCCTGTTGAGGATTGTGGCTATTTTTTCTGCTGTGTGGTATCAGTTTGTCCCCATTGACTAAAGTGTAAGTTAAGTGATGGTGAGTAGGAATGAAAAATTCCTGTAAGTTCAAAGAAAGATGATTTAGTTACCTCAAATAATACAGTTGTGATATTAATACTGTGGTTCAATACTCTAGTAAATTAGTAATTGCTAAATACATTGTATGACTGATACACTATAGCTGTTCTCCAAATGAGAACAAAAGCTTTCTCATACTTTATACTGTATCCATGTTATTGTTATAGTGGCAGTGTACAGGTGGAAAATGTATCAATTATAATATACTTATGGTCTTTAGTTTTTAATCATAAAAGTAAAAATCATAAAAATAATTTGAGTATCCTAACATTTGAAGCCCTTTTCACACTTGTAAGTACCAAAAAATTGACAGATATGTGTATTAAAGAAACTTTCATTCAACTTTAATGTCAGGTTTCTTTAAAAAAAGATAAAGAAGATTTGTTTATATGTACAAGAACTGAGGTACAGGCCACAGGTGTTGGGGTGAGAGGATTCACCAGAAACAGAGGGGGGAGCAGAACAGGCAGACTGACTAAGATACACTGCTGAGAGGAGCAGGGGGCTAGACAGGAGAGGTCTGCTGCATCACGTGGGTTAGCACCCTGGTTGGGGATTGAACTTGTGCTGCAGTGGCCGCGGAAAGCTTCATGGTGCTGTGACTTAATATCTTGTGCCACCAGGGAGGCCCAATGTCAGGTGTCTTTTAAATACTTCTACTCACTATGCCTAACAACATCAGTGTAAATTGTCCTTTTCCTGATCAAATTCTATTTAACTGCCCCACTAGTATTTGGTCATAGGTACCTTGCTCAAGTATCTGTGTTCTTAAAGTTTTTATTGTGAAATGTTGTAAATCAAAAATATGATTTTATAAACAAGATTGAGATATTCTTGGTAATCTTTTAAAATAATCCTTCAGTAAACCCTGATATCCTTTGGTTTATATTTTATAAATTCAAATTTTAGTAGGTATACATTTCTTTCTGGAATTGCAGGTAATTTTTGCAAATAATAAGCCCATGATTTTTTTTCAAACTGTATCAAGAAAATGTATTACTGTGTTCCAGGTGAAAGTATGTTAATTAACACATGACACTGACAGCCAATAGGGAAGCAGAAGGAGTTGGACACAAATATAACTGATTTTTTGATTAGTGTGGGAACTTTCTGAAACTTTTCTTATAGAGTTATGAGTAAAAGCTGAAGGATAATGAAATTTTCAGATTAGCTGGAGGAAATTGTTTTAATCATGGACAGCAATAATAAGAGAGGAAAATTATATTTAAATACTTTATTATAGCTTTTAGAAGTTGATCATCTGCATTGAGCACATGATGCTTATAAAAGTAGAATAATTTACTGCTTTATTTGTGCCAGTTATTTAAAGATGAGAGGAATTGGTAAAGGCAAAGAAATTGGAACCATAGAGTATATAGTTAAGATTGAGTTTAACTTGGAGGTCCTGATTCTCACCATTCTGGATTGAGTATAAGACACCCCCTCCTTCCCACCCCCCCTTTTTTTTTGCATAGGGAAAGGTCATGGGAAACACAGCTCTGATCAAATCAGGGAGGTTAATTAAAAATTTTTATTTGCATATTTGGTTTTTAAAATTGATTAATTTTTTTAATCTTTTACATTGTTGTTCATTTTTGTACAATATTTTATTTCTCCCCTCTGCTGTAGTTGCCATAAATCCCCACCACCACATCACCAGTGAACCATCACTACAGTCCCTTGTGCTCATTCTTCCCAGATTTTGACCGCTTTTCTTTCTCCCTCTCCCCTGCTATATGCTTCAGATTTCTATTTTGCCTGCAAGCTTTGAAAAGACCCTTTTCCCATTGGCTCCAGAAATAATCATTCAGACTCAGCCTAGCAGTTTATCAGTCCAATTTAACGTCTGCCACTTCCTTCCCACTTCTGTCCCCTTGATAGTTTCCTTTAGCTGTCATCCATTCCACGTCTTTGTGCCTTACTATTCTGTCACTGCCAGTCTCCTGTCACAGAACAAGGATCTAGGCCTGGAGACCTTTGAAATGAATTCTGGGAGAACAAGTCTTAACAAGTCTTAATAGTTTTTTTTTTTCAAGTCTGTTTCCACCTTTAAAAATTGTTTTTTAATCTAAACACTAAAAATGTTTAAAATTCAGACATTTCTTATTCCAAATTCTAGTTATTTCTAATTACTTCACAGCTAACTCTACATCTATGTAGGAATGGAGCTAATTAAACTAGTGAATGATATAAATGAATCTTTCCTACTTAAGAGAACAAATTGCTTCCAGCCAGTTTAGAATATCCACTTTAAAAAATGAATTCTGTTTCAAGGAGGAGCTTGCAATGCTTAATTGTTTTTGGCAGTTTATTTTTTTTAAAATCACTAAAATAATTTTAAAGCAAACATGTTAATGTTTTTCCTTAATGGTTCTTGCTTGGTTAATTTCAACAGATTAAGGAAGATTACCTTGAGCTACAAGGACCTGTGAGAGTAGATGAGGACTTGAAAAAAACAGGAACAGCTTCTAGAGAGGAATCAAGTTCAGCAGAAGAGCATGAAATTTGCCAGATATGGTACCAGATAGTGGACCTTGTGGCACAGGTACATCTATGAGATATAGACCAGAGACACATAGGCATGTTTAGACATGTATGCTCGGCGAGAGGGGTGTCCTGACATGTGTGTGTGGTAAGCACACTTGGAGACCCCAGAAGCCCCTGACATTGGTTTGTCTAAGTAGATAACAATGCCTGTCCACAAGAATTTTGGAATTGCCACTATACCAGGTTGAGTCAGGGCTCCAGTTCCACTTCACAGGCTTATTTTGAGTAATAACTAGAAGAGTTTATGTGAAAAACTTAGAATAATATCTGGTATATAGTAAGCATTTAGAAAATGTTAGCTAATATCTACACGAAACTAATAATTACTATTTCATTTCATAAAGTAGACCATAACTGAGTCTTGTTCCTCAACTCAGTTATTTTAATAAATGAAATTTTACTACATTGTAGGAAGAGACTTCCAGAGGTGTTTCAGTATAAATCTGACAAGAAAGCTATATAAATGCTGAGAAGAGACACTTGCTTTTTGCAGGCCAATCCTTGTTTTGCTGAATCCTTAAAGTTCTTCTCCACTTGTACCAAATTTCAAAGTTCAGGGAAAAAAGTATTACTCCATAATATCAGGTATACAAACAAAGGATGAGCTTTAAGTGAAGACCCAATACTACTCAAAAAAAAGAGAAAAGTCTGTAATGAAAGGATGTTTTCTTCAGTTAGCAGGACAAAACTTTTATGATCTAAAACAAAACAGTAGTAGTAGCTTGACAGTCTAAGTGGTTTTCATTATCTTGATCATTCAAAATTTTTTCCAGAATACAAACTATAGATGGTTACATTTCATTGGAAAGGATATCAAAACAAATTTGTTTAAAAGTCAGATGGGATTGTTGACATCACAAATATCATAATCACATCAAGTGTCACATGGCAATTAACATCTCCAAGGGATTTTGAAAATCGTCTCCATAATAGGAGACCTTTTTTAGGGCAGTAGAAGTCAAGTAATTGCCCAAAATCAACAGTGGGATTCCTGAAGTTTTCAGATTGTCTCAACAAGAAAGTTAGCTATGAAAGTTAACTTTGCTTCACTTACTGGATTACAGATAATAAACTAGACTTGTTTCCTAGTGACATTGTTTATTAATAGATATAATAAAATATACTTTGGTAGATGGACTACTAAGTATTACAAAAGATAGAGTGGTATAGCTATTTTGGAAGGCAGTCTACAAAGCTCAGCATACAACTCAACAATTGAGTGGGAAACTTTTGTACACACACATACACAAAAACTGAATATGAATGATTATAGCAACTTTATTCACAGTTTCCCTAAAGCTAGAAGCAATCAAGCTGTTCTTCAATAATAGATGAATTGTGGTACATCCATACAATGGAATATTATTCAACATAGGAGATGAGCTGGTGAAACTAATGAATATCGCTAATTGAAAGAAGTCAGTTTGGAAAGGCTGTATACCATGATTCCAGCTACAGGGAAGGAAAAACTATGTATATAGTAAACAGAGCAGTGGTTACTAGAGACTCAGCAGGAAGAGAAGCTGAATGAAAAGGTGGAACACAATGAGTTTTTAGGGCAATGACAAATTCTGTATGATTTTTAACAATGGGTAGATGACATGCATTTGTCAAACCCATAGAACTATGTAATACAAGGATTGAACCCTAATGTAAATTATGGATTTTAATTATTAATAATGTATCAATATTGATTCCTGAACTGTCACAAATGTACGTAGTAATTCAAGTTATTAATAACAAGAGAAACTGGGTAGAATAGGACCTTATTGCTCAATTTTTCTGTAAACCTAAAACTGTGCTAAAAGGTAATCTGCTAATAAACAACTTTAAAATTACATTGAAGCAATAGATTGTAGTTGCTATAAAAAATTATGTTCCCAAACAAAAACCATAGATATGACTTCTGTTATATCTGTTATATAATCTGAATCATATCCTTCAGCTGGTTGAATCTGTGAATGCAGCACCTGCGGATACTTTTATTGAGTATAATTCAAGTGTAAGTCAGTGTTCATAGTTTAAACTTATGTTGTTCTAGGGACATCTGGATATATTATATGGGAACCATATATGTATTTAGTCAGCTCTTCATTTCTAATCTTATGGACAAGAGTGATAAAATTCACTCTTGTAAATTGGAAAAGCATTACATTATTTTAGTGGGAGTTTGCAGATCTCGTCTTTATTATGTTTGGCTAGAGGCAACATTAACATTTGATTGTCTTCTTGTATCTTGCAAATGCTTGCAATACAGGACTTGGTCCCTGGCCTGGTAAAGCTGATGTGATGGTGAGGGTTCATTCCAGTTGATCCACCAAGTTGGTAATCTGTGTGCTGATGGGTAGTTGATTTTTGTAGACTGTGGTTTTGAAAGTCAGTTTGCTTTCTTATTTTATAATGACTATTGAAGCATTTTTAATTGTATTTCCTATTTAATTTATGATTCTATTATAGTGGGGAATAGGGAACAATAACTTTTCCTTAATATAAGAATTTTATAGAGCAGAAAGTATCAAGAGTATTTTTTTTAAAATCCTGATGAAATATCATGTATTTAATCCTAGACCAAAGCAAAATATTTTTAGAATATTTAAGACCATTGTCACACAAAGATTACAATTTAAATGAAAAAATTTGACTGCAGTTAGGTTACTTCCTTGAGGTAGAAAACATTTTTCATAGATATTAAAATTACTTTACAATATACTTTATCTTTTTTATGGGGCAAAACTTTCAAGAGAATTAGTATGTATCAGATTTCTAAATATTGAACAAAATTTTACTGTGTTGAAAAAACAAATATTTTGTTTTAAATATTTTGAATTAAACTTTATCTACTTAGTATAAATAGAACTTCTTAAGTTTAGGTCATACCTCTGACCAGTGAGATTAATTTTTATGTCTTTATTTTACTTAGCAAATCTGAAATAGTGATATAGGTTTGCTCTGGGATTGACTCATAGATCTGATTTCCTAGTCCCACTGCTTGATTTATATTTATATGGTGGTTATTTTAATTTTAAAATAGTCAGGTTACATGTATTTATATATTTATAATGTAAAAATAAACATGACCTGATCCCACCAGAGATAACAGTCCTCTCTTAGTCATATAAAGATAAGGTCCAAATCTTAGTCATATAGGTAGGATTCATATCTTAGTCAAACTACAACTATAAATATAAATATGTACTTATTACCAGAGATTGATGAAATATGTGCATCCATACAGTTATAGTTCTAAAACAGAAAGAGAATCGTAATGCTTCACAGGGTCCCTATGTTCCCTTACTGTCTCTTTGGGACCTTGCTGTCATTCGAGAGCCAGCACCTGGCTCAGGTTCACCCCATGACATTTTCAGTTGATCTTTCTCTTGTTTTCTTTTCTAGTTGACCTTCAGACAGAAAGTTCACAGCCCCTTCTTAACTGTTGATGTGGTTGACTTATGTTTGGAAGTCTGGATTATTACTGAGTTCCTTGTTTTAAGGGGATTGAGGTTCTTTTTAATGCCAAGGATGTTCCCTGTTCATGGGAAACTCAATCCACCCAAACCCCAATTTCAAAGATTCAGGCAATTCTGAGGTTGTGCCTAGCACATCTCATACATCTTTGATTGTCTACCAGTTGTAGTCCAAATGCCATGGTAGCATTCATTGATCACTAAGAGCCAGAGCCGAGTGGCTTTCAGTAACAGCAGTTTAGTGCAACTAACCTGCTGCTTCTTAAGATAGTATTTGAGTTTGGTGTTGTTGCATTTCACAGTTCTGGTCTTGTATTAAAATACATAATTTTAACTAGTTTTCAAAATAGAAAATGCAGCATGTGCTTTTTATGGTTCTAAGGCTCATAGAATTATTAAAATAAATGGAAAAGAGACACTTGATAAGCTTCACATAGTGCAATATTGCACCTCTTAGGAAGGAAACATGTCATCGTTCTTTAACATTGTGAGAAATAGCCATCTTGTCCTAGAAAAATGATGTATTTGTTTAATTAAAATCAGTTTACAGAAACTGTCTATTTGGCTGACTTGGAGAATATCAGCACCAACGTGTGGAAAGCCATCATGAGCCCTCTCAGGCAAGACTTAGCCAATTTTCTTAGATTCCTGGTTAGTTTGGGTGTTTTATTTTCTGCCTTTACTTCACTTTACCTTCTTGTCAGTATGTTTGGAGGAGTGGACAGTCAGGGGAAAATTTAAAAGTCAGCTTATTAAGAATGAATTTTTTGGGTCTCTCTGATGGCACAAGAGGTTAAGTCTCAGCACTGTGAAGTATCTGCAGCCACTGCAGTACAAATTCAATCCCCAGTCAGGGAGGTGACCAACATGGTATGGCAGACCTCTCCTGTCTCACCTGCTGCTCCCCTCAGCAGTGTATTTCAGTAGATCTCCCTGTTCTGCTCCCTACTTTGTCTCTAGTGAATCCTCTCACCTGCACACCTCTGGCCTGTACCCAGTTCTTATATGCATAAATAAATCTTTTAAAAAAAGATTTTTTTTCTTTGTAGATATTAGTAACCTAAAATTATAACTACTTTAAATCTTAAAACATAATTTCAGGTGAACATCAGCAGTTGTGCTGTTATAAGTATATGCAAATACTCTAAGAAATTTAATATTTTATTAGAAGACACAACTCCAAAAATGAAACCTTCCAACTGGTTTCTATGGTAACCACTATTGAAATGTGTCCAGCCAGTATGTGTCTTCCCCTGATTTTTCTCCAAGAGTTTCAAGGAATTCTTAAAATTTATTTTCCTAACATAGGTAGGTGGATGAGTAGTCAGACAGATGGATAGAAAGAATAATAGATTGATACAGATACAGATGTGTATATTTTTTCCAGTGGGGATGTGAGACTATTATAAAATTTCCTTAGATTCATATGGAATATAACATCATTATTGTGCTTGAATATATTTGGCTATGGGACAAATCTATTGTTTTATAAATTTAAACTAATAATGGAAGCTGGTAGGTACTGATTTCTAAAATAGAACTTTATCTTACCTCCTAAATGTTTTCTGGTATTTTTATATGGAACTGTCGAATAGAGCACATGTTAATTTCTAGAATGACTAGTGTCATTTTAAAATTAAAAGTTGTTTGACTTTACCATCTTCTGACCCTGCACAAGATGTTAGATGTTCTCTTTTATCCCTCTTCCACCATTGTCTTTGTTATCCTCCAAACCATGTGTCTCCAACTGGATGGAATTCTGACCTGCATTCCTCTTGTGACCCTCCTTGTTGAACGTTGTATGTGGTAAATATCACAAAGGACACTATTTATTTACTTAGCGATCTCAATATTTCCCAACAGGTTCATTCAGAAAAACTGACTGCAGTGTAACCCATGGTACAGAAGCGTTCCCCTGCATTTTATATTTATGATAAAATGAACTGTTGTTTTGTTTTGGGATCTCTCTCATCTCTCTAGGACTGTAATTTCACAGAATGAACAGATATGGTCAACGGTCTTATAATGCAAAATGTATGCTCACTGTGCATAATAACATTAAGGTAGGGATCGTGACATTTATCTAGTTAAATTCAAAGGAAATTCGAAGTAAAGTGACAGGATTTCTTCATTATATTGAAAAAATAAAACTTTACTATATCCATCAGTGGGAGGGCATAGTAACAGGGAGTGATATCCCTGTTAACCCTACAGGGATAACAGAAAAGCTAGGACATCTCTGAGTCTAATATACAGGATTGGTCCTAATAGTATTTAAATTTTTATTTGTTTATGCATATAAGAACTGGGGTAGAGGCTAGAGGTACTTATGGACAAGGGTGAGAAGACTCACCAGAGACAGATTGGGGAGCAGAACAGGCAGATCTACTGAAACACACTGCTGATTTGAAGAGGAAAAATCAATGTTTGCTTTCAGGGTCCTTTCTCTGTATTTTTAAGTTTGCCCAGGCCCCTAAAATAAGGGTCTCAGTACTCCTAGGGTCATTGAGGTGTGGCTTTGCACAGTTCCATATGTATAAAGTACATATAGTCTTCAGTTCTACCCTTTGGTCTCTCCTTCAAAAAAGTAACTGGATGATGAGAGGGTCACTGTTCTGTCCAATGAGCTGAAGTAGGATAACTTCATGGAATCCCAGTTCTCCCATTTTCTAGAATCCTAGAGACTTTCTTTTTTGCTTCTTTTATTACCCTGTTAGTCAAGCTTTACTTACATTTATTTCTCTTTCAGGGAAACACAGCTGTCTCTTTACAGTCCTTAATAGCAGTCAGAATAGCTCTATCTTTGTCATTATAATAGTTAACATTTACTGAATGTTTACTGCATATCAGGCACTGTTCTAAATGCTTTATCTATATTGACTCAATCCTTATAACTCTGTGGTGTTGTTATTATTACTAGCACCATTTTACAGACTAGGAGACTGAGAACAAAAGATGTTAAGTGGTTTATCTATAGGTCGGAGCCAGCATTTCTTCATTTAATTCTCTTGGCAGCTCTTGCAATTGAGGTGGGTTAATCAAGACATTGCTCGTTTTAAGCAACAGGTTAACAAGCAAGATTAATTAAACTGTACCCTGTAATGGAACTGTCTTTGGGATCGTATAACTGACTGTGATGATGAGTGTCCCAATTGGTGTAGAGGGACAGTGCATCACAGAGGAAGGGGGGTCAGTGATGGACATGAAGAAGTGGTAGTTTAATGAAATTAGGTAACTGATGTCAGGCCCCTTGACAAGTGAATGGCAGAGGGAGGATTCGGAATTAGACTGCCTGCTCCCAGAAATTTCCATGTCCACCCTGATTTATAGGAACCCCATCCTCCCTCTGCCGCTCCTTCAGCAGATTTCATCACTCAGGATACCTCTCTTTTTTTGCTTTGTTTAGGTTCGTAGACAATGTCCATAAACCTGGCACTTTTCCAAATATAGCTGTCATTGCTTTATTTAGTCCTAACCTGTCTGTAGTTTAACTGTTTTGTAAACTTACCTAATAATTTTTCTACTCTCCACTTTAGAAGGTGCATTTTTTTTGAGCAGGCCCAAAATTCTAGAGAAATCTTTGCTGAAGCCAAGAGACCAGACCAGAGCTTTTTCAGGCTAAGGTTTATGCAAAACATTGACCTTCATGGAAAATTTGGTTCTTGCTTACTTGGGTCTCAGTTTATGGAATTGTTCATAAACTTAAGCAGTAGTTCGTAGACGTAATAAGTGTGGAAGGCTAGTTTAAGCTCTCAGTACTTCACAACCCTACTGTATAGTTGGGAGAAAGTTCTTGGAAGATGGCCTGTACTTTGCACTTCTGAATTTGTTTATGAAGAAATAACAGTATTTTTCAGCATTTGTACCACTGGTGACTGAAGCTCTGATCCTTGATGTGTTTAGTTCTTATGTGTGCTCATCTCTACATCAAAAACAGAGGAAGCCACAGGAAATTGCTGCATGTATTTCCAGGAAACGTAACTACTTCACCAGCTCCCCAATCTGCACAGCCCAGAAGACCCCACAGCCAGCATTGGCATCGTTGATAGGAGGTGATGATAAGGAGCCTGGAGTCCTTTCATCCTGCCTCTGAACTTGTAAACGCTATGTGTGAAGCGCGGTATGTATGATTTCAAGCCTGAGGGTTGGCAGTCCTCACTCTTTTCTGCTCAGGTGTGGCACCTTCTGCCTGACCCAGGGCTGTGGTTGGCACATTCTGATCACACAGAAATTAAATGATCCTGGCAGATTCTTATATTACTCCTGACTCAAGAGCTAGAAAGACCATGAGGTTAGGCTGACCAGCAGTTATTCTTTAGTGAATACTTTATGATAATGATAATAATAATACTAGTTAATATCTACTGAGTGTTGACTGTGGCATGCCAGGCATTTTGCTTCAAACTCTACATGTGATACTTCATCCCCACATAAACTCCAAGAAGGACTTTATTACCCCAGCTTTCAGATAAGGCACCTGAGACTTGTACAGGATCACATAGCCAGTGAAGGATACAAAATTCAAACCCAGAACTATGTCATTCCAAGTACTATAAATAGTCAAGTAAATTTTACTGGGGTGGAGTTGGACTGGCAGCCCATGTGTACAGACAGATGGAAACAGACAAGATCCATCCAAGCAGGCTAAAGGCTCCTACCCTGGAAAGCTTTGGTGTAGATCTGCTACAGTGACATTTTCACATGGAAGAAAGGATGGTGGTAGTACAATAAACATGTTACCACAGGGGATTTATGAATCTTCTGGTGCTAGCCAGGATCTTGCATGCAAGCCTCCAAATACGAAAAGGCAGCTTCTCACCTCATCATGGTCCCAGCTTCCTAGCTTAGCTCTCTTTTCTATTTTAGCTTACAAATTCAAATTGCAATTGAAACAAGTATGAGAAATCAATGTGTTTCAACTTCTTCATGAACTGAAACAAATTTTCATTTAAGCATGAAATCTCTCATCTCATGGATCAAAGAGAAGCTCTGGAAGAGAAGCATCCATAAATATTTTAGGCATAATGAAGTCTCTCTAATAATAACTCCTCATTATTGTAAAAAGATAGAATTTGACACTAAAGATACACTTTATTAAAGCTGATAACAAAAAGTAGGAAAATAAGGGCAGAAACTAATAATAGACTTCAAGATGACCCTTTATAGTCTGCTAGAGACAGGTCATAAATGTAGTTATGAACTTTCTGGCACTATTGTGAAGATGGAAAGAGAAGAGTGGTAGAAATTGACTTTCAAACCCAAAAAGAAAAATTCTCTTCAAGTTGTAGTTGAAAAATACTTTGTAGCTCTACACAAGTGTTGGTTAGTATCAGTTTAAGGTTGCTGGCATGCTGTCTTTCTGTCCACCTCTCCACATTTCACTTTGTTTTTAGGATTAAAAAATATGCCTCATAGTATGATTTATCATCTGTCAATCCTTGCATTATTTCAGAACTGATCATCTGATTTGTATTATCCAGGTCTTCATTTCGCTTTCCTTCAGTGCCTATTGTTTGTTCACCTATTGAAAATTCTTTTTATCATTAGCATTTCTGCTAAATGATAAGCAGGAAAAATAAACACACAACTCTAGCAATCAGTCTCATTATTTACAGAGGTGATTTTAATGCCTTTCTGCTAATGGGAATTTCAAGAGAGATTGTTCCACATCCGCCTACTTTGTTAATAGAGCTCCCAACTGAGTCTACAGCAGGAGGAAGAACTGCAGAGGTTGGGTTGACTCTCTTATACTCAAGATAAAGGCCAGTCCTGGTGAAATTGTTATACACTGTGAAAGGTGGAAATATGTGTTTGCTTGCTGGGGCTGCCATAACAAAGTATTCAAGTTGGGTGGCTTATGCATTTATTTTCTCACTGTTGTGGAGGCCAGAAGTAGATCAAGATGTCAGCAGGGTTGTTGGCTTGTAGATGGCCTAAGGTCACATGATTTTTCCTTTGTGTGTCTGTGTCCTGATCTCTTCATACAAGAACAGTCATATTGCACTGTGTCTCTAATGACCTCATTTAACCGTAAATACTCTTTAAAGATCTCATTCTGAGTTACTGGGGTTTAAGATTTGAAAATACAGATTTTGGGGGGGGGGACCCAATTTAGACAATAACAAAACTGTTGAATAGAATAAGATGGTTGATTAACTTGGATTCCGATAATACTTATTTTCTGACTTCTACATTTTTAAAGAATTGAAAGTCTTGCAAGGCACTGAAAAGCTTGGGTCACAGTCAGGGTGTGTGTGTGTGTGTGTGCGTGTGTGTATTTCTCTTGGATCAAATATACTGTGTCTATTGACAGTTTGAAGATCAGTGCATTTCCTCTTGTTGGGAAAATAATAATGCCTAGCTTTCACTAGAATTCTTTTCATCTTCAAGGCTCTCTTAAATATTGACTAATTAAATGAAAATGGAGGCAGTCTGGCTAAATAGCCGCTCTTTGAGGACTAGCCCAGTGGACTGAGAATACACAGTGAATTACTGTATCTTTGAAAACAGAAGCAACTAGAAATCTTTTATTATTGGCTATAATAACTAGTGGCATCTCTTATTGTGTTTGGCAGCTGACATATTAAATTGCATTTTAGTTGGTTGTTATACATGAAATAGTAGGATATGAGTAGACTAAAAATGAGAATTTACAGCCCTGGGATATGGGATAGCTGACATCTAGGGGTTGCCATGACAACTCATCAGGCTGTTGCTTTGTAATCTTTTGGATTAGGTTCTAGCCCAGGGTCACTGGATTGGAATTGGAGGGGGGTTGGTAACAGGACGTGAATGTTGAACCTTTGTGAAATGGTATTTGAATTTACAGTTTGGTCATGTGGCTAAGGTCAAGTAGAAATGACATTGAGGGAATATTTAAATTCTGCAGAACCTAGACAAGGTCAGATTTGTTAGCAAGAATATTCAGATGGAGTGGTCTGAGACTCAGCAGCTGAAAGACAGGATTTCCTGTCCTTGGTCAGTGAATAAAAAATATGCAAGTATCCCTTAATATATATGTACAGCCCTGAACAGTTATATGTAAATGAAAATCTGCAAAATTAAACCCTTTTTATAATTGTCTTATGTTATAAAATTGGAACTGAACATCCCCAAGAAAACAATTTGGCCACAAATCAAACCACAGCAGCTTTCTAGTGTTCCAGATTCTCCATCTCAGCCGGAAATAGCCTGCAGGGTGTGGAATTTGGACCAGGGAAGGGAATTGGGCAGAGTGAGGAAGGAAGCAGTTGGAAAATGGGGAGCCACATTCCTCGCCCCACACATTGACCTTGGCCATAAGCACCACATCTTCCATCTGACATTTTGCTACTCAGACGTGCTCCTCACCAGGAGTGATGGAAGAAGTAGCCCGAAAACTGTCTGCTGAAGTCGGATCCTAGTTCTGCCACTAACAGTGTGATCTTGGACAAAATACATTTCAACTTTCGTTCCCCTAGGAAATGAGGGGGTTGAGTTTCCTCTGACTGTCAAAGTCAAGTTCTGCTATTTTCCATAGTGAGGGGCGTGACTGGGTCACCACATTGCTCTTTTTGTCATTAAGCACACGTTTCCATCATTACTTTAAGTACAACTACCCCTCTGTGAGTAGAAGTAATTAAGAAAGCACAAAAGGACTCCTTCCCATCTCCATAATTTTTTAGATCTTATAATTGTGGTTTTCTGAAGCGAAGGCTGCCATGCAGTGAGGAGAGGATAAAATCTCAGACTGGAGACAGCTGGTTCTGAGTAAGTTTTCCCACTACCATTATCATCAGCATCAGCCAGGTAATAGTTACTGGGCATTTCTATATGGAATCAGTGCTAAGTGCTTTACACATGCACACACCATGTCATCATTGCAATGAACATGCGCGCGCACACACACACACACACACATAAACTGGAGCATTTACTGTATACCAGACTTTATGCTGAATCCTCAGTAGTCCAATGAGGTAAATAAATGACTTTCAGTTAAACTTCACAACAAAGTCCTATTTTTACGAAGAAGGAAACCAAGGCATAGCTAGTAACTGGTGGTGCAGGGGTTGGATACCATCTGTCGCCTCAGAGCCCTTGCTTATAATCTCTCTGCTAGTGGATCTCCATGCTCATGTGACTTAACGGTCACTTGGGAAGCTTTTAAAATACACATCTTTCTCAACTTACAACTATTTATTGAGATGATAAACCCATCATAAATTGAAAGTGCATTTAATAAATTAACTTATTGAGCATCATAACTTAGTCTAGACTACCCTAAACATTCTCAGAATATTTACATTAGCCTACAGTTGGGAAAAATCAGGTAATGCAGAGCCTATGTTATAATAAAATTTGGCTATTTCATGTAATTTATTGAATCCTGTACTAAGAGTGAAAAATAGAATGCTCCAATTCAAAATTTGAAGTACTTTTTTTAACTGAATGTGTATTAGTTTTGCACCATTATAAAGTCAAAAATTGTTAAGTTGAACCATTATGAGTTGGCAACTGTCTGAATCCACATTCTGGACCCCGCTCCAAATGAGTAAGAAACTGGGTTTGCAGCCTGTATATGCCAATAAGCAGCCAGAACTGGGAACCTGTCCTTCAGCTGGAACAGTACAGGGGGGTGGTTGGGTCGCAGCCTGTAGTGCTGCAGCTGGCAGGGGACGACCCTAGGTGTTGCATCTAGGCTGCTTACTCTCCAGCTAAGTACCTTGACAGCACAGTAACCTTCTAGTTATTGTTATCAGAGCTTGTACCGATTGCCATGCCCAGTTGCCCTTTTCCTGATGAAATCTCAAAGCTACAAGTTTGTTTAGGGTCTTTCAAAGTCTATGTAATAGACATATTGTGATGGTCAGAGAAGTAGTGACTCCCTACTTCAAAGTGTTAAAGTTAACTTTGACTTATCATAAACCTTCATCATATGTCATGTAAGTGGAATTTAGAGCAGTGGTCCCAAAGCCACGATAGGCAGTAATGACTTGTGGATCTCTAAAAACTACAGATGCCTGGTTCTACCCTGGACATTTTGATGGGTGTGACCTGGGCAGTGGGAGTTTTAAAAGTTCTGTGCCTGATTTTGATGTGCATCTTAGTTTCAAAAAAACCCAGGGGTTTTCACTGGGTTGTTGACTGTGGAATCATGTCTTTGACTGTGGAATCATGTCTTTGACTGTGGAATCATGTCTTAACCTTACTTTTCATAGCTCTGATAATATCTTCTGCATTTGAGCCAGCACAACTAATTTGTCAATTTAATTCTGTTCATTCCACACCCATCTTGGGATTCTACTTTGCGGTCAGTTGATGGTTTCCCCTAGAAGCTGTTCTTGTGCTTTGACTCTTGGACTGGTCCTGGGGACACGTCTATGAGATAGTTTTGTGCAGTTGTCAGCCTCGTTGAACTCTCTGATTTTCATTATGTGATGTATTTCTTTCTAAATTGTTTCACCCTATAAAATATTCTTTAAATGTTAATACGTGTTGTTTTTTTTCTTCCAAGAGTGCAATGCTTTATAATAATATAAACTTCATAATAATAAGCACTTATGGTTCTTTTCCCAAGATGGTTAGCCAAAAGATTCACTATCGGGAGACAACAGATGACAGTGTTTAGAGAGCTTGATAAAATCTTACAGATATAATATGGTAAAAAGTTAGAGGTCACATAAAAAGTAGATTCAGATTTCATCAGAGAACTTAGAAAATTCAGATTAACTTATTTGCTGGAAAATATAAAAATATGTAAGCATATAAGCACATGAAATCAGAAGAGTATATTTGTTGACAGGTTTGCAAATGTACTACATTTTGTAGTCGATATAAGGTCTTAAACTGGGGTTTTTAGAGCAAGAGTGATGTTATTTGGTGGATAGGAAGACACAGGTAATTTGCAATTGGGACAGCTTTTGGCAAAGGCTGGGAGATAGAGACTGGAGCCCGGCAGGCCACTAGGTAAGCTAGCTAACCTGGTGGGAAGAGTGTAAAGTGATATGCTAGATGGTGAGGAAGGACCACTTAGGTGGAGCTACTTGTGTGAGACTTAACAGCAAGAATACTTCTGAAAAGCTAAAAAAAAAAAAATTGGTTATCATAGAAGGAGTTTCTGTTTACCTTCTATGGCTGTTGAAGCCCAGTTGGTCTGTAATTGTGTGGATATTATGGATCACTGAACAAGGCTGGTAGTTTGGGTTGGTTATTATGCTTTCCTTGAGGGGGAAAGCTTTTGAAATTAACTCTGCTCCTTTAGGTTTAAACATTTCTCATTCTGATGTCTTGTCTATGTCTTGCTGCTGTAATCCCTAAGAGAAGAAAGGGGGGTTAGGATGCCTCTCTTTTGAAATGGAAGGGTCAGAACAGGCAGGGGGCTGTCACGGTTGTTTTCCTTTGTTGAAGAATTAGAACATGTGAGCAAATGGTTCCACCCCTCATTTTGTGAGCTGTTTTCCTCCGATATTTCCTAATTTTTCCCATGACGTTTCAGCCTGTTTCTTCACCAGATTGTAAGGCCTGAAAGACCCCATTGTTTCACAGGAGTGCGAGCTTGGGCACATTTGCTGCTCTGGCTGACTAGGGTCTGCGTGTGGGTGGGATATGGCTGAGGGATATGCAGAGAGGAGAATGTGTGGATCATATTCCTGGTAGCAACACACATTTTCTGTTTATCAAGAGTTTACAGAGTGTCTTTTTCTTTAAGAAGGTGCTGTACTTTAAAAATGTTTTTCACAAACTACAAACTGTTCTGATCGACAGGAATAGGATTGTTCCATTAGGCTAAGGAAAGTTTCTTAATTCCAAATCAAATGGATGAAGGTCTTATATAAACTTCATTTCCTTTTTAGATAAACACAAACTTTTGTTCTTGTAATACACACACACTCTTTAATGGCCTGCTCCGAATTTATGTGAGCTCTAGGATTAGCAGCCTTGCATAGTCTGCACAGAAAATCCCAGTTGGTGTGTACTTTTTGAGAATACAAAATATTAATTATAGTAGGAATAAAAATGCAATAGTAGAGAAACCATAGTTAAAAACTAAATAGATTTCTTGAACAAAGGAAACGTGTTTAATGCTAATAAGGTTTTCTTTAAATGAAGTTAATGTGTTAATATTAATTTCTAAGGAATTGGGATTGTATTTGATTAACAGTAACATGCCAGTAAAATATACAATATACATTTATGTATACTTCTGAAATAATAATAATATTTTCTGTCAGATGCATAAAATTCTTCAATTTTAAATGTTCTCATTGGCAGCAGTGACACCGGGACCAAAAGTCAGTGTTGCATGTTAATTGTGCACATCTCTTCCCAAGTCCGTGTCCAGTGATTCCCGTTGGCACAACAGAAATCAGACTTGTGGGGAGTATTTACACCATGGAAACTGGCAAGCACCACAAAGTCAGAGCTATCTACAGTCAGAGCCTGTTTTCCTACCTTTAGTAGCACACCGCTATCCAAAGGGGAACTTGGATGTCCAGGAGTCTTTTCCCGAGGCAGTGAATGTATTGCTTCCCCTCAACACAACAGCCAATGTGAACCTTTTTTTTTTTTTTAAAGATTTTTTTTATTTATCCGTACAAGAGCAGGGGTATAGGCCAGAGTTGCGGGAGGTGAGAGGACTTACCAGAGACAGAGTGGGGAACAGAACAGGCAGGTGGACTGAAATACACTGCTGAGGGGAGCAGCAGGCAAGGCAGGAGAAGTCTGCTGCTCCATGCGGGTCCCCTCCCTGGCTGGGGATCGAACTCGCACTGTTGTACAGCGGATGCTTCACAGTGCAGCGCTCAACCCACTGCGCCACCAGGGAGGCCCGTCAATGTGAACCTTTTAAAGTATTAATTAGGCCTTGTGGTCATCAGCCTGAAACTTGCCCGTGGTTCCCCATTTCACTTGGAGTGAAAGTCTCCCTATGATCTACAGACTCTGGATTCTGGCTTCCCTAGGCCTCTTTCCCTATCTCCTCTACTCTTCTTCTGGCTCTCACCAACATGCACCTGTTTTCTCCCAGTTCTGTAGAACTTCTTGGGCCTGCTTCTATTCTTGGGCCTTTTACTCTAGGGCCATGGTGCTCAGACTTTAGTGTCCATCAGAGTTACCTGGATGACTTACTAAAACAGATGGTTGACCCCCGCCCAACATTTCAAAGCCGGTAACAAGCTCTCATGTGTTGCTGACAGCCTTGGGACACCACTTTAAGATGCACTGCTCCAAAACTCATATCTTTAGGTTTCTTCTCACCTCCTTCAAGTCTTTTTGTTCACTTTCTTCTCATCCATCTGACCATCCTGTTTAAAGCCTTTCTCTTCTACCAAGTTTCCAATTCTTCTGACCCCAGTCAATTTATTGTATCTATCACCTTACAGTGAAAATAATTTGTCTATATGTGGTTATGCTCTGTATGCCCCTCACAAGCAGGAGATTTTGTCAGTTTTCCTCACTGATGCACCTCAAGTCTCTAGAACAGTGTCTGACACTGAGTCAATGATCACCTGAAATTGAGTTTTTCTGCAGTTTGGCTTATATCTTTGAGCTTTTTATAAACAAATCATTGATCAGAAAGTTCTATACCACTGTTTCTCAGTCTAGCCACTGCTTTTAGATTCCAGTCTAATCATAAACTGATGAAGAAAATTTCTCCTGTCCTCAACAGGTCAGTAAATATTGTTGAAAGAATTAGTAAATGAATGACATTGAGAAGTGAGTGATGTACCTCAGATTTGGTCATCTCTTTAATTCTAACTCACTAGAGCATTGTGAGTTAGTTCTGAAGTTCTCTTTCTCAGTTCACTGCTTTTAGAGTAATGAAGGATGGTATCTGCCCTCTGCTAAGGTTTTGGAATGACATGATGATCCTGAAATAGTAGATGCACCAAATTCATGCTCTAGAGTTACATTTTAACCTCCAGGGCCCTAAGTTAAAGGTATGTGTGATATTTAAGGAGAACATTTAATTTGTGTTTTGTTTTTAATATGGTTTAAACAATTTTTATAACCATAATAAAAACATATGCACACTTAAAATATGTCTAACATACCAATTGTAACACATTGGGAGCACCAATGATCACTTGAAATTGAGTTTTTCTGTAGTTTGGCTTATATCTTTGAGCTTTTTATAAACAAATCATTGATCAGAAAGTTCTATACCACTGTTTCTCAGTCTAGCCACTGTTTTTAGATTCCAGTCTAATCATAAACTGATGAAGAAAATTCCTCCTGTCCTCAACAGGTCAGGCACAGCTCAGAGCCGCTGAGGGTTATCAGCTTCTGTATGGATCAGCGCTCAGTTGTACACTAAATAAACACTACACATGTCATATGTAGTGACAAATCTATTCCAGGGTCCTGTTACTCAACATTTTGGATTCTCCTTGACAAGTATTTCCCAAATCATCATTAATGATTAAAATGTTAAATAACACAAACCTTAACTACTGCATTTTTCCCAAAGTTTGGGTCAGTTTAAGATGTATCATGAGATTACAAAGTGAATTGCTAAAGAACTATTGTAATTCCCAACATAGCTATCTTTTGCTATTCTGATTCACTCTATTCTCTTGCTAGTCTGATTCACTTATTTCCAGAAATGAGATACATAGATTTTCCAGAGTGACTTCCAGAATACTAAAAAATACAGCATTATTCATGCTAGTTTGGTTTTTGAGTATCAGAAAGTAACTATTGCTGTGATAGCAAGTGATTTATCTGAATATTTTTTCTGCTTCAGTTTGATCCCTGTGTTTAAAGAGGAGAGGGATTCAGACATTAAGTGAATCCTGTAGTTACCTGTTTGAAAGCCCCTCTCCCTGCTATTTCAAAGGTACCACTCAAGACATTATGGGAGAGCTATCAATTAAACTTTATGGAACATTTCATAGACCTCCTTGCACATCCTTCTATTAACACTCTTAACACTTTAATGATCTTTTGTTCTTTCTACCACTTTATATATGAGCTCCTTGAAAGGAAGACTTGTGTCTCATTCAGCCTTGCTTTACTGACATGGCCTGGTCCAGGATGGGTTTTCAGCGTGTTTATGAAGGACATTGCATTCCACAAAGAGGGAAGCACGTTTGAAAGAAACAATGCAACCTCGAATTAAATACAAATCAGTGACATTTCACACTAAAACTTAATGTGAAGCATTAAAAAACACATTTGATGGGCCCATGATTTCTTTTCCTTCACCTGTCATATACAATAATTTAAATCTTTCTGTCTTCCTGAATTCTTGTTAGAAAAGTCTTTTGACTCTGCTACTTCCATGCCATCCTACTGCCATTCCAGCTTAGTGACCTGGTTCTGAGCCTTGTTCTTCTCTTCATCCCTTACTGCATGATGGAAGAAGCCTTGACTGTCATCTTCTCCCACACCCAGGCTTCTCTGCTCTTCCACACTGTTGCTGCAGTTGTCTCCTTCACAAACCAGGCCCAGCCAGTCCTTTCGCCTACATTGCTTATAGAGTAAGTTGTACATCTGAGCTGTACAATCCAGTGTCCACTAGCCACAGGTCACTTGTGAGCTCTTAACATGTGACTAGTCCAAATTGAGGTGTGTTTAGGTGGAAAAACCACACTCTACTGCAAAGACAATATGAAAAAAAAGTAAAATATCTCAGTAATTTCAATGTTGATTGCATGTTGAACTGATACTTTGAACATACTAGGTTAAATAACCTCTTCTTAAAATCGCTGCTTCTTTTTACTTGTTTGATGTGGCTACTAGAAAACAATGACTTATGTATGTGGTTCACTTTATATTGCTGTTGATTCACTTTATATTTCTGTTGGTCAGTGCTGGTCTAAGCTGTATCATAAGTAAAGTTCCTTATAACCTAAATCAGCTTTCTCTTCAACTTCATATCCTTACTCTTCCTGCCCCCCCCTCAGAATTTTTCATAAGCCCCAAAACTTACCCAGTTCATTTATACTTTCAGGTTTGAATTTTTTTCACATTTTATCCTTCTTTCTGAAATGTCCTTCCTTTTTTTGTTAGCTATCGAAAACCCTACTCAAATTTTTAGAACCTGACTTAATTGTGCAAGTGGAGCTATACCCCATTTCCTCAGATTTAGCCACTTCTCTGCAACAAGCCCTCAGTATTGCCATTAATTGCTTGTCTTGCTGTTTTGCCATTCGGTGTCTTCTTAAGTAGGTTTCTCAGGGGAAAGATGTACCTTACTCCTCTTATGACCTCTGGGGGCAGTACCTGGTGTGTAGTAGACATTTAATCAACTTTTATTAAATTAATGTCTGATTGAATTCCATCCTACTGCATACACTGCTGTTTTTACTTGCATCTGGCCTTGATCATCTGAACCGTTGGCTATGTGGAAAAATTAGGATGCTGAGGTGGAATAGCACTGGACCTCTCAGCCATGACCCTGATTTAAGATTTTTCTTTTCAATAAAATGACCTCATTCTTGACTTCTAATGATTTGACAATTAAACTTTTGAATTTATGATATCCTTGGATTTTGTGCAGATTGAAAGTATAAATAGCCACCCTTAATATTTTGTTTACAGAAACTTCATATAAGATTTTGTTTGAAGACTCTACTTCTAAACAAGTTTGAAATTCACTGTTCTAATCCTAAATTTCATTTCCATTTCCAGTCCAGAAGTTTCATTTTGGTTTTGATAAGGCTTTTCTAGCATCGCAAGTGCTTACATAGAGCAAGACTTCTCAACTGTGGTTGCACTGTGGACACATCTGGGAAACGCTGAAACTTGCTGATGCCCAGGCCCAGCCCAGGGGTCCTGGTATAATTAGGCTGCACATGGTGGGTTCTCAGCACATGTTTATTAGTGGGACTTAGGTACCAGCACTTATGAAAAGATTAAGTACCTGAAATAAATGGACTCTGCTGTGCATAAAGAACCAGGGAGTTAACAATGAATAGGCAGATGTTTTGAATTGATCATTTTTCTTTGTATTGATATAGTGAGTAAAGGTGATGTGGTCTGAAGTTTGTACTGTGATTTGGAGTTGAAAACAGCTTTGATTGAACTCTTCTTCTGTAGACAGTGTCCTAAGTCTTCTGAAATATAAAGCAGAATTTTAATTTGCCTGTTGGTAGAAATAGCTAACAAATGACCCATTTCAGATCATAGAAATGAGGGCATACAAGGGCAGTGAGTGTAAGAAGCTTGCACAGGTAGAGTTCTTCCTGGCAAGCTTGTTAGCCTGAAGAGCTCTATCCCCCCGATATAACTGCCATGACTTTGCCCCGGTGATGCAGTTGACATTCTGCTTAATCACTTTCTAATGATATTCTTCCTTTTGTTCTTGGTATGTGAGAAGTAAGCTTTTTTTAGGTATGGGGAAGAATTAACTTCCATTTCCTAGTTCAGTAAAATGGGCTGGTACAGAATATTCTTGTGGGAATGAAATGGGGTGGAATCTAATTTCTGTTTATTAAATTTCTCTTTATAGTTTTTAAAAAGTTGCAGAGTACATGAGATTCTTTGCAGGAGATAAGTTGAGATAAATACTTTGAAATATTGTAAAAAATTCCAGTGAATTTTGATGAGTGCTCTCAGTCACTACTGTATACTATTAAATGCAGATATAAATAAGCATAAGTTTTGCAAATTCTGTTTGTTGAAAAATGACTACATACTCTTTAAGTCACATCTCTTTCAGTTTTGACTCTTTAAGAAAAAAAAAAACACATTTGGGATTGATCCCTCAGGGCAGAAAAAAATAGAATACTTTCTTTAACTTGGTTATTTGTATGTCATCTGTGTGAGACTGATGTCATGCAGATTGAATGCAGAGACAAACTTGGTGTGTGTGTGTGTGTGTGTGTGTGTATGTATCTGTGCCTTAAAGCCCTCCTCCCAGAATATGAAGTGAGTGTGAAGGGCACCACAGCAACCCCTGGATCTGTCAAGAATGTACCTATTTTTAACATACTGGATCGAGTGTCAGTACTCTATAGGAGATGAGGAAGGGGGTAGAGACCATGTTGTATGGATTCCGAGGATGGTAAACGACCCTCTGGTGTGTTTACGACACAGCTGTGCATTCTTAATGGCTCTGCTGCTGCCATGTCAGGTAAAGTTTTCTTTGCATGTGATGAATGGCAGAGAATTCTTTAGCAGAGGGAACCAAAGGAGCTGGGAGGAGGAAAGGGGAAGGGAAGAGCGGAAAAGAGAGAGAAAAAGAAACACACAGCTCCAGAGGGAGATAGTCTGTGCTTTGCAGTTGCTTGTGTGGATAGAAACCAGATGGTAAGCTGGAACACCCGCTTGGCTATCTGAGGAGCCGAACATATGGTTAATGGTCGGGAGAAATAGCTTTCGGAGCCAGGGCTTTGCTGACTGCTTCATATTACAGATTGTTACAGTGTGTCATTACATTGCCAGCCTAAGTGCTTAATACCCACTGCGGGCGCTGGGCATACACTTACAAGAAGGACTTTTAGCTCTTTGCTGGCTTCGAATGCAGAAGTGACATCATAGGGAGGCTTAAAATGTCTGGTGTTGGGAGGTAGGGAGAAGGGTAATTTTGTAGTGGAAACAACATAGTTTTTTTTCTTCTTTTTTTGCAAGCCAAGCCTTCACTCCACTGAACTCTACTGTTTTTCTGAGAACCTTTTCATAAGTCTCTCTACCCCTCCCCAACACACCAACACATATACTTCCCCCTCTTCCCTTCCCCCTCCTTTCTCTCCCTCACACACACACACACTCTCACACACACACACAACTCAGAAACACAAAACTAAAACACAGGCCATGTTCCCCCATCCCAATGGACTTGACCGCCCCCACCCCCTTCACCTGATGCCACATCACTGCATTCATAGGTCCTGCATTTGAAGTTTCTGTTTGGGAAGCTTTGGGCAACAGCAGGCCTGTGTTATCTAAGGAACTGCTGAGCCCATTCATCTGCTTTTCACGGCCCGCTTCCTTTTATTTTTAGCCAAATCCGTCAGGCCTGACAGGCGGGTAATTCGAGCCAGAGAAAGGGCAGAGCTCCAGGTCCTTTCCACAAAGCAATTCTTCTCCTCCCTCCTGGGAGGGCTCCAGACTTGGCCTGCTTCAGGCAGATGGATTTGTTGAGTCATGTGAGATCATTTACACAAAAACACAGTGAGGCAGTGGAAATTAAAAAAAAAAAAAAAAAGGGTGGGGGAAGAGGAAAGAGGAGGGGAAGCCAGGGGGAGTGTGTGCTGCCGTGGCTGCTGGGGAGCGTAGGAATTTTGCAGCGAGGCAGCTAGACTGAGGAATGCCGTAGATTCATTTGTGTATAAGGTAATGTCTAGTTTACACAGTGGGGTGGAGCCAGGCTGGAGAGGCGCCTCAAACAACTTGTCTGTATTTAAAAGAGAAAGGGGGTTGGTGGGGGTAACTTTTCAAAAAAAAAAAATTTAAAGCAACACCCACCAAACAAAGACCACACTGTTGACAGCTTGGGTTCCAGTAGCTGTAAACTACCAACAGGATGGTATATAGAAAATGAGTTTGCTCTGTGATGTAATACAAGTTTGCTTTGTCCTGACTCCAGCATGACTGAGGCAGCAGGGGAGGGAGGAAAATTGGAACAGGACTCTTGGTTAATGGTTTCCAGAGATTATTTCTCAGGACTTGGAGTAGAGAGAGGAAAGTGAGATATTGTGGAGAATGACTTTGAGGTGTACCATAATTGCGGTAGGTAAAATAAAGTCCTTACTATGGCTTCCTTGCTCAAGAGGAATTGAGTAATGATTTTGAAATGCCAAGAAAGGTATCACTTTTCCCTACCACAACATTCATTTTCCTCTAGCTTCTGGGACTTTCAGAAAAGTCCAATGTTATATCATGGTAAACAATATTAATATGTAGTCAATCACCTTTGTTCACTGTTTATACCATATGCCTTTAAAAACATTCCATTAACAGTTGTCTCCTTGCTCATTCATGAAATTCTTTTTTCTTTTTCACACTTGTTTATCTACATTTAGATGTGCTTACATGGGGAGTTTTCCTTCTTACACTGGAATTAAAGAATTCTTGTGAAAATAATGACTATGCTATTACTTTTCACCAAAAGTAATGAAAGCATACTATGTGAAGGAAAGGGAGGGGATATTTTGAAACAGTTACAGAAAATTGGAATTGGGGAGTATTTCTAAATATGCACCATGATTATTTTCATTATGATACATTTCTGCAAGTCTGCATTTATTTAGAGTCTTGCTTTGCAGCTATTTGTTTTAGTCATCTTAGAATATAGGGTAACATCACCATCATATTTTGTTGGTACTTTACAAGTTGAAACATTTTGCCATTTTTCCAATATCCGATATACTCAGATTACATGTACAGCCTTGGTAATCATGGAACTTAGCTCATGAGTTCCTTGTGTTAACAGTCACCACTGAATTGTGACAGTGCATAGTAGTAAGTCTTCAGATCACCCTTTTACCTGGAATAAACAGCACTCACAATGGCTGCTATAGTCCTACACTGAAGCAGCTCTGATGGGCTTATTCTGCATAGTTAAAGACAATTTGCATTTATTTTACTCCTGGAGAGAACTGCAGGTTTTTGTGGTGGTTAACTGTGCATGTTTTAACTGCATGATGTCCACACGATTGTAATGTGAATAAGAGTTATAATAATTTTAACCGATGTACATCCTTCAGTGTTCCTCTCCATCAGGCCTTCTTAGTCCCAGCACTGTGGCCCAGATCACCTTATTCATGGTATAGTGTTTAATAGCATACCTTCCAGATTCCAGTACCTGCACCCCAACCATAACAAATCAGAAAGTCTTCCTACATAGCCAAATGTCCCCTGAGGGGGCACAGTCTCCCCAGCTCTGAACCACTGCTTTACACTCTCCTGTTATATTATACTGAGGTTTATGCCTGGTGCTCTAGGCTTGTCACTTATTGAATGGTTTCATCTCAGATTCATTCTACTGATCCACTTTTACTTTTCTCTTCCTTCATCCAAATTCGCATTTTTGACTTAGAAGTTCACTCTCTACCTCGGGAAATGGGCACTTGATTATTTCTGACATTGAACTAAGAAGTACAAAATAACATTTCCCCTCTTGCCATGTTTCTTAAAAGTGAGAACCCATGTTAGGTGACATTTTCCAAGGCTCAGGCAAGAGCATGTTAGGGGAACTTTTTTCCCACCGGAAGATCTAGAGTTTTGTTACACTTGGAATCCTGGTTTTAGCAGGTGGAATCCTTCAAGGCTGCATTGTAGTGACTTTTCCAGAACTGTTCAAGAGGAAATGGCCCCACAGATGGAGCTTGGGGATGTTGACATAAGAAGAAAGGGAACTTCTCTTCAGGGACCAGAGCTGAGAACCTAGGCCACAAGTTCAGTGGCTCTCTTCAGGCTAACAGCCCTCATATCCAGCTCCACCGAGGGAGAAAGATAGTGACGACAGTTCTGTTTTTGGAGCAAAGCAGACATCCTCCCCATCCTGGTGGCTGTGGTCTCAGAAGCTGGAACTCTCGTTAAACAGGAATGTGGAGCTCTCCACAGGCTAAGGCAGGCATAAATTTCCTCTGTTTGTTTTGTGAGACTAGTGTCGACTGCTGTAATGAGATCAGAGGATACCCCAGGGACGAGGCCTCCAGGTCGGCTGCTGGAGCAGTGTTCTGTGGCTGTTCTTTTGGCTGCTGTTGTAGAACACTGTGACTCTGCAGACCATGGAGTGATGTGCTGAGGTTGTGTGCCCTTGTTTCATTCTTACCTTCTCTGCCTCTCTAAGGCTACTGAAACATCAACATGCAGTCATTTAAGTCTAAATCATGGGAAAGCTAATGTAAGGCAGATTCCTTTGCTCAAAACTAAGGACAAGTTCAGTTGCGTGTGGAAAGTGCAGCCTTGTGCTGAGAGGTGACTGCTTCCTCGAGTGACAGCTTGCACTGCTGATGCTGGCAGAGGGTGGCTTTCTCAATGCCCAGCCCACCCTTAAGCGCTTTTTTACCTGACGTCACTCTGTTGTGAGGAAGAATTAGGATATGAGTCACAACAATATTGCATATGCTGCAAAGAATGTATTTCTGGCTCTAGTCTGAATTACAGCTAAATGGCTACATAGGGGAACCTAAGTACAGCACAACTGAATTTAGGGAATTTGGGAACTAGACATTCTGGCAGAAGAGTATACAACCTGGTGCAGGCCAAATCACTTCTGACACTTTACCCCCACCACACTCACACTCTGAAATCCTTAGGACTTAGAGAATAGAAAATATTAAGTTCATAGTGAGCTTAAAAGCAGGAAGGGGAAATTTCCTGTTGCCAGAAGACGTTGGCCCTAGAATGACTCACACCTGGTGACAGGCTCCAGGTTCTGGGGACTCTGGTTTGTACTCAAACAGGAACTATTTGTCAAAAGAGGGCCAGAAGAAATCTCCACCCCATGCCTCCAAGGTCTATCTCAGGGTTTGAGTTTGTGTGTTGTGGCACTGATGTGAGGAGATGGAAATCCAAGGTGACGTTATTCGAATAGCTGTGGGGTCTATAGTTACATTACCTTCATGGTGTAGGAACTTCAGTTATTTTAACATAGAAATTAAACTGGTTTGAAAGTCCTAGGACTCTGACAGAAGCAAACACTAGATCCCTGTGGAATGAAGTTTAGCATCCCAGAAAGAACTAATCACACTAAGGAGAAACTGATAGAGGAACGTACAGAATTCCAGGCTTAGGAAAGCAGAGATTAATGGTGAGTTCTTGAGATTGCTTTTGGCAGGGGCCCATCAGACTAAATTTAACTTTGTTCTGAGGATTAATGAAAGTTTCTTCCCAGAGGAATACAGCATGACCCCAGTCTAGTTTACTGAGCAGGTAAGTCTCAATTGTAAGGACTAGGCCCCAATAAAGCATAGCCCCTCATTACAGCTTGTTCTCAAGGCCTTCTTGGGAGTATTTAAATTCCTTAATTGGAAACCTTTTATTGGAGAGAGAGCTGGTAAGCTTCTTTAAGGAGATACTCTCCTAGTTATTTTCCTTGTCATTGCTTCCTTCTTAGAGGGTCATTCTGAAGTAACCCACTAACTATGCTTTCAGTTGGGTTCTTTTAGCTTCTCACCAAATCACAGGAAGTGTGTTTGCCTGGATTGTTCAGCAAACCCCCAAGGGAGAGGGAAGCTGAGGTTGTTTGAAGTTTTGTAGAATTCTTTCAGCACAAAATCAAAGAAACCTGAGTAAGTACAGACATGGTTGCTAAACCTTTGTCCTAGCAAAATACAACTCAGCCTTCTCAGTCCAAAGTGGCAAAAAGAATTAGGGATTACTGAGAACTCTGGATGGCCACCAAATATAGCCCATGCAGTCACATGTACTGTTGGCAAACATGAGTTGATAAAATTAAAGCATGAGTCTTTATTAATAGGGTGATGACATCTCTTGTTTAATTTTTTTCTTCAGAGGCATGCAAAGACTACCCAAATAGTACCCCGTTAACCTAAAAGTGGTGCCATACTTCTCAGGAGAAAAACCCTTCAGCCATTTATTTTTAATTTGGACCTATTTTTTTGCATCCTAGTCTCAAAATATTCTGACCAAATGAGTAGATACATTGACATTAAACCATCACAAGAGGATAGAATGAATAGACTAGAATGTCAGATTTAAGGAATGTCTTCCTAAACATTTGTCTTAGTTCAGGCTACTGAAAAAGAATACTGTGGATGAGGTGATTTGGACAATAATCACTCTTGGTTCTGGAGGCTGGAAAGTCCAAGATCAAGGTGCCGATTCGGTTCCTGGCATGACTGCTCATGTAGATAGCCGCCTTCCTGCTGTATCTTCTCATGGCAGGGAGAGGGAGGGGGGACACATGCGTGTGGGGGCAGGCTCTCTGGTATCTATTCTTGAGTGGCGCTAATCCCATTATGGGAACTCCACCCTCATGACCTCATCTAAACCTAATTACTTCCCAAAGGTCCTGTCTTTTAACATAGAAATTAATACTATCCAAATACTATCACATTGGGGAATAGGCAATATCTGAATTGGAGTGGGAGGGGCACAAACATTCAGCCCATAACAACATTATAATTAGATTTTGCGTCTATCAAGGACCTGTGTGTAAGGCAGTGAGATAGGTGTTGGCACTTTGGGTCTAAAACAGAATTTTCTCAGATTTTATGGATGAAGGACTAGAGGCTCAGAGAGAGCTAGTAACGTGCCAAAATCATGTATCAAAAGACAGAGTTGATATCAAGATGAACTAACTTGACTCTCAAGCCCTCTTTGCCTACTCTTCACAGCACACCCTCCAGTCCTTCTCCTACACCTACTTGTCTGGACCCCAGTGAAGCCAGTGTTACAGCCCTAAAGGGTCTAGGAGGTAGGTTGGGAGCCTTCAGCCTTGGAGATTTGGAGGAACAAATCCTGCCCCCCCCACCCACCCACCCAACTGACATGAAAGGTGTACATATAAGATGCAAACTGGTCACCAAATCCAAACCTGGTAGGATTTTCAAAGTATTATTGTAAATTGCCAACATTAAAAAGAAAATGATTCTATATAATCAATCTCTTAACTTTTGGACTCTGTTTTCAGAAGCTCTAGGAACATGTGCCTTGTTCATTCTTCCCTGGAGTTACAGTTGAGTAGCAGACTCTCCTCCACCCACCCACCCCCACCTCTTTGATTCTCTGACCTGACCATTACTCATCTCATTCTTTCTTGACCTGTGCAGGCATCTGCAGTTGTTTCCCCTGGTTTGTATAGCCACTCAAGCAAAAGAGCTTGGCTGAGCCAGATAACTTGGGAACTTTTCTGCATTGTGCCTTTAATTAGGATTTTCCTAAATCACTGGGAGACTGAGATGAACTTAGGGTTAAGTGATAACCCTAAATCCCAATGTTAGATATCCTGATTTAGGGATTGACCAGGTAAGGATACCATTGCATGTGTCCAGAAGTAGCAGTGGACACACATGAACTTGACACTATTGGCCCTTTCCTGAGCTTGATTCCTGTCCATCTGGCACTCAGGGCAATTTTTTTCTTTTACCAGCAGTGTGTCTCTCCTTTATAATTTACAAGCCTCTCATTTCCTCATCCTTATCATAATTTCCTGTTGAACCAGCCATAATATAGGTGCTGGTTATAATTTCAGATTATTAATTTTCAAATTGGCTAACCTATCCTTGGGGAAGAAAACATGTGATGATACTTGATGGGAAAATGCTCTCATCTATCTGGCTTGGGTTGTATGTTTTCCGTGGCATGCTGTGAAGGCAGGGCACTGCCAATTCAAGGCAGAATGGCAAACCCGTCCAGTCTCTTGGAGCAGAACCATGCTCTGGCATGTTCACTGCCTGAATGTACGGGAGGTACAGATACTGAGATCCTGAAGAATCATAGCCCAAGACTGCTGTAACTTTGGGGATGGGGAAAGACAATGCAAGAAGCCCCTCAGGGAGCTCTCTCTCTTCTTCTTCAGAAAGGAAGGAATCAGCTGCTGGGGAAGTCTTTGCTTTGGGGCAGGAGGAAAGGCTGTGTTTGTTGCTTTACCTTTAGATCCTTTAATCTCAGTATCATGCCCCTTTACTGTGGAAGGGAGTGATTGGATGGTTTAAAACCCAGTTGGTCTCACATTTACCTCAGCCTAGCACCAGGTCAAGAAATAATGTCAGAGACATGAAACAGGGTAGAGCATATTAGAGAATTTTCTCTCATCTCTTTTTTTGCTTTCCTTAGCTCCTACATCATACATTAGAGAATTTCCTCTACATGCTTATTTTACCTTTTCAATCTTTTCACAGCAAAGCCTGTTGTTTTATTACTTCACTTAGTTGTTCCCCACAAACTCTTGGGTCTCCATGTGCCAATCCTCTAGTTTGGCTGCTGGATTTGGAGATGAGGTGACAGAGGTCCACAAACTCACCAGGTGCATTATATCTGAAAGCCAGGGAGACCTTTCTCACAGTGAGGCGGTGACTCCTGTCACTGATAGAAGTGCCTCAGCTGCCCAGCTTTGAGTTGTACCACAGAAAGCTTCTAGAATGAACATATAGGAAGAGGCTGGGGGATTTGGACTGAGAAGAGTCGAATGCATCATATTCCATTCTATACTGACAGTAAGTATTAGGTGTATTTTCAAGAGCCAAGAAACCGCACAACACTCAAACACTAGACCTTTGACACTTTTTTTTTTAAAGATTTATTTATTTATGCATACAAGCACTAGGGTACAGGCCAGAGGTGTGGGGAGTGAGGGAATTCACCAGAGACAGAAGTGGGTAGCAGATCGACTGAACAGGCAGATCGACTGAAACACACTACTGAGGGGAGCGGTGGACGAGTGTAGGGTTAGAGAAATCAGGTCTTTCCACCCTCCCACCACTGTGATGATGGACACCTGCAGTTCTGCGAGCATTCCAGGGTGGGCATGCGCAAGTGGGCGCACCTGCGTTTGACACGGGCTTAAATGGGTGGCGTCACGAGGACGCCAGGACCGCCAGAACCGACAGTACAAGACCAACGAGAGCAGCAGCAGAGAGAGAGAGAAGAAGCATCTGAGAGGGTGAGACCTGCCAGCCTCCCGCCCCCCTGGCACCCCTGCCTGCCATGAACCTGGCTACCTCTACTAATAAAAGCATGAAAAGCCACCGAGGGCTCCAAGACTCCCGTCCCTGACCCATCTGCTAAGAACCATCCAGAACCTGCCCTGTGCCCCTTTCCTGGCTGCTACAGCGAGGCAGGAGGGGTCTGCTGTGCCATGTGGGTCACCTCCCTGGGTGGTAGGAATTGAACGCATGCCGCAGTGGCTGCAGTTTGCTTCAGAGTGAGTGCTTAACCCACTGTGCCACCAGGGGGGCCCCCCCTTTGACACTCTTAAACTTCTCTTTATAGTAAAGAGAGTAGAATCAAGGTGGCTTATACCTCTATACCACATTAGCAGTGATCCAGGTAAAATAGGTTTTTCTCTGTGGTGGGTGGAGGTTGATGGTAAATAAATAGTGGTGAAACAGGTAGGCCCGGTCTTTACTCCAACTCCCACTTGCTGACTGACACCTGGGCCATGAGAGCGTATGATCCTAGAGAAGCCTTAGGATGTGGCGTCGTCACCAGGAGCCTGAATCTCTCCGCCCCTTCCACAGGGAGACCCTGGCTGGTGAGCGGCACTTGACCACACCATTGGACCTGTCTCTAGGGGTCTGTTTCCTCATCTGCCATTTGTTTTTCTCCTTTAGAGCCTTTGCTTTTTCATTCTCTCCTTTAACTCTTCTTACTTGCCTGTTTCTACCTTTCTCACCCATACTTCTTCACCCACCTGGAGAGATGAATGACGTTTCATTAACCTTTTGCAAGCCTCAGGTTGCCCACAGGCCTTGTTCATAGAACTGATTCTGTTAGGATCAACACAATGGCTTCTGGGATTGACTTTCTTAAACCTTCCAGAGTAGCTGTACTTTCCTTTAGCTTCGTATCAATAGACTCTAACTTCTTGAGTGATTAAAAGGAAACATTGAAAAAAATAGAATGAGAAAGGAAATTCCTGTAATTCCACTATGGTAGCTCAAGTATCTTTTTTCATAATGTTTTATATTTAGGATGCAGTCTCTTTTTTTAAGCTGTGGATTTCTCTAACCTTCATACATCAAAGTGGCTGCAAATCGTGCAGGTTCTCTTTCAAAGGAGATTGAAATGACTTGATAAAACAAGGCCAGTCTTTTGGTTACTGTCCAGAAGCGAACTGACCCAGTTTCTAAAACTGGCGTCTGTTTGCTGAGGTGTTTTATGTTAATGGTGGTCAGAGAGAGAGAGGGAGACAGAGAGAAGAGGGGGGAGAGCTTTTGTGGCGGGTGATAGGGCAGGAGTATTTTTTATACTGTTTGGTCTTCGTGAATATTTTAATTTAGAGTATCTTGAAATGAAGTCACCCCTAATACAGCGTCTCCAGCCTTTTACAGCATAATTGAGAATTCTTTTTCCTTTTTGCTCCTGGTTTCCTAATTAGAAAAACTACTACTTAAATTGATAGTAGTACTAAATGAGAGTGTTAATATAAGTGTGCATTGTACAGTTTTGAGTGCTACACACCTTCTGATATTCCTAACAGTTTTTTTAAAAGGTATATAGTCTTGAGAATTAAAAGATTTTCCATCCCCTAAAGGCTATCTGCAGTGGTTATCAACAGTGTTTCTAAAAATCCTATGTTAAAAGTCTATGTCACACTCAGCTCTGTGAATAAGAGCAAAGAAAAGAAATGTATTAATATTTTTAAAAAACTTTCCACATGGCTGATAATTCCCTTGAAGAGAGTTTAGTATGACTTTGTTATAGAACCAGCATTCATGAAAGTGACATAAAAACACATACAGTGGGGTTAAGGGCGGGGGGGTGGGGGTCTACAGCTAGTTTAGTGTAAACCATACACCCAGGTTCTGAGGAAGTGGGGATTGTGGATGATGGAGTTGGGTGGAGTTCCTCGGGGAAATTATGTTCAAGAATCCTTGTCTGTTTGTTATTATCTTCTTGTGCCCACCTTTCCTGTGTTGATACCAGCATGTCCATATGAATGGGACTCTGACGTTAGGCGTCTCTGCAAGGCTTTTGGACAAGCTTCCCAGTAAAGTCCTGGACCATAGTTTTTAAATGGGTACAGCACATCCCTTTATAAGGGAACAGCGTGCATGGACCTCTCCTTAAAACTCCATGCATGGTGGAATTTCCTTTCTCATTTATGTGAAAGTTACACACATAAATGTTTCAGTCACTTTAACATTGATCAGAATTACATACTGAATTTTCTTGACTTTGAAGCAGTGATTAACCAGACGTTAAATGGGGGATATTTGAATGTATTTGGCTTCAAGGTTGGAATTCACAGTCTCTCCATGTCGTACATCATTGTTAAAATATGTGATTGCTGTGACCAAATGTGGTATTTTCTTTGGTGTCAGTGTGTCTCAGATGGCCAGCGGGTGACCTGCAATTTCCTCTCTCTATATTCTTATTTATAAAAGGAATTTAATGATATTCTGTTCACAGACTAGTAATGTGTGTGGAATAGGAGTTTATCTTTTGAAAATGTAAATTTAAAGTCATTTTAACAGTGACAGATATTAATGTGGGGAATACAGCCTTGGAGTTCTCTGTATCCTGACTCCGTTAGCAAGCGTGTCAATGCCTCTTGTCATTCTCCCAAGACTAAGACCGATGCTAAGAGCATAAGGTGGCTGTAGTGAAAGTTACACATACGCTCTCCTTCTCCTGTTGAACATTTTCTACATTATTATTACATTATAGTTAAAAATTTTAAGAAACCCTGAAATTCCAGTTCATCCTCCAATTTCAGTCTTTTTGGAAAGGCTCATTTATATAATTTTCCTTCTTAGATACAATCTGAAAAGAATAACACATAAATAAGGAACTTTACAATGCTTTTGTTTTCTTCCTAAATACCACAGCTCTCTTTCAAAGGAAATTCTTACAAATCTGGTTAAATGGTAGAAATTTTCTTTCTGGTTTTCCTTAATATCTAACAAAGTACCCCGAATCTGACAAAGTACTATACAATAACTGTTTTACTCCAAAATGCAATTCAAATGAATCAGAAAACCTATCTACAGAACCAAGAATACAGATTAAAAACATGGACTTTTAAGCTACTTGAGGGGGATGTGGATTATGGTTGGGGTTTTGTTTTTTTTTTTTTTTTTTGGCTCTTGGAAAACTAACCTTCTGAATTTCCTTATGGAACATTGCCTCCCAGGGAGCTCTGGAGGGTTCTATCTATTAAAACCGGGCAGTAAGATACAGAGTCAGGTGCTAGTAAATGCCTCTCTGTTCCTTTATTCCTCGGCAGCAGGGGAAGGCATTGAGGTCTAGCACATAGCAGGTGGTCCACACATGCTAAATCCTTTCCTAAGAATGCCAAAGACTGAAGGAGAGACTCTTAAATAATTGACCTCTCTAGTTTACTGAACACTATATCCTCAGCACCCACCACCTCATAAGTACTCAAGAAAGAGCAACTGATTGAATGTGTTTCTCTGTTCTTGTGTATCTATAATCACCCTGAGCATTTAGTCTCCAATTTTTTCTTGACCACTGGGTGCCCGGCATCTGTGGCCTCGAGACTCTTGATTTGACTCTATAGATCTGCTCTGTTCAATGATAGCCATCAACCACATGTCACCATTTACATTTAAATTTCATTAAAATTACAAAAATTGAAAATTCAGCCTTCTGTTGCACTTGCCACATTTCAAGACCCAGTGGGCCACACGTGGCTAATGGGTACCATATTGCATGGCATAGTCATGGAACACTGCCATCATGGAAGAAAATTCTACTGGACACAGGACTGCTTTAATACCTTCCTAAATGATGGCTGATGAATTTTCTCTTTGTGTCCTCAGTGCTGCTGTCTGCTTTGGGAAGTGAGGTCTTTAGGAACAAGGAGAATCTTCAAGAGCTGCCTCACATTGTGACATGTCTGTTCCCTCGCTCCCATCCCCACAGCATGAACAAGGTAAGAGGAACTTGAAGGAATCAGCCCTTGTTTCTTCTTTCACTGCCATGATTTTTCCTGAGTACATAGTATGTGTTTTCAGTGGTGTGAGGTGCTTACTTTATCTTGCAAGATGCATTTTAGAGGTTGGAGAGTTGTGTGACCCCAGAAAGCAGCATTTTCAGTCCTTTTCACACAACTCCTGATGGCCACTGGATGGTTGTAGAGACTTCCGGAGGTATCACTTGTGTTTCCCAGAGCTCTCTGAGCAATTGAAATATTGATTGTTAATGTGGATGCCTTAACATGAGTGTTGGAGGGTTAAGACTCTGGAGTAAGACTCTTTCAGATGCTAACTTTGGTTGCCTTGGGTAAGTGACTGTTTCTCTGTGCCTCACTTTTAGTGGTGTGTGCTTCCTAGGGTTATTATAGGAATAAATGCGTTGATACATGCTTATTATAGTGCCCATCCATATGGTAAGCATTTGATAAATAATTGCCTCTATTATTTTTGAAGTTGGGGATATTGTTGTCCCTTAGACATTGTTTTGAGAGAGTCTTAGGTACATCCACAGGTTGCCATTTCTTCCATGATTGATTCAGTGAATATTGGTTTACTACCAAATAGACAATCTGGGAATAAACAATAAATGAGGCTTAGTTCTTGCATTCCATGGGTGACAATTCCATGGGAACAACATGACTAGCATTTTAATGAGGTAAGTACCAGAACCATCCAGTTTTGGGGGATCTGGAAAAGACAATATAGAGGAGGTGACATTTTGAGTTGGGTCCTTGACGATAAATAATTTCTTGGATATAGAAGTAGGATGAGGCATTCCAGGTAAAGAAACCACCTTGTGCTTTTGGGCACAGAAGCATTTGAGAAGGTCTGTAGAACAGCAAGGAGTTTGGTATGGCTAGAGCAGGATTTCTCAACCTTGATACTGATGACATTTGGGCCACTTGATTCTTTGTAAGACAGAGGCTCTCTTCTGTATTAGAGGACTTTAGTAGCTTCTCCTCCCTGCATCTCAGTAGTGAAACCAAAAATGTCTTTACACAAAATCCAGTATTCCTTCAGGGAACAAAACGCCCCTGCTTGGGGACTACTGCACTCGTTGAAGATTATAGACACAAGCGCTGAGAAGGAGGTAAGGAGCTAGTTCTAGGAGCCACTGAATTATTTCAAACAGGGGAGAGGCATTTCCAGAGGTTTGTAAGAAGAGATAAATGGCTCTGCTCTCTATGGGTTGTGATGAAGTTAAATAGCACCTATAGGTGGTTTGGTCTTTAAAAGGCATTATGGAATCTGTGAACTTTAGAAAGTTGATTTATCTTGTTGGAATTCTTTTACGAAGAGCTCTTTCCAGTGGTATTTTTTTCTCATGGCCATTTGTTTGGTTTCTCAGGGGAGACTGTTTTGCCTCATCTGAAGAGACTAGAAAAAAGCTAGGCAATTATTTTTTGAGCGGTTTTTGTTTGAGCCAAGCCAAAGAGAAGGAAATCTTGTGCTGACTACCCCTAACCCCACACACTTAAATCTGTTCTTTTAAACAGCCTTTGAGAAGTGAGCTTTGACAATACTGGAAGGTATTTTGGAAGAATCTGCCCCAAGATCATGATTGAAGGGAGAATGTGAGGATCTCTATCACTGTGGTCACTGCAAACCTTGGCTTTTATTACTTGGAGTTTGGTGTACTGAAAAGCTAAGACAGCTCTTGGGAAATCTCTGGTTGGCAGTACAGTTTGCTATGACAGCCCTGCCCTAAGTTTCTCCAGGGCAACTCAAGACCTGATGTAATGAGTTGGCTCTTAACTCACAGCTTGGAAGCAGGCTCAGAAATTTCAATGGTCTCAGTAGGTGTGTCTGTTGCTTGGGAAATCGTTCTGCCTGAGAGGCGCAGTGAATGCTGTATTTTATGTTATTTCAACTTAAAAAGTAGTGATTAAGCATACTATGTGACCTTCGTAGGTCAGCATTTTTCTCATGGTTTTTCTTAGCATAACACAAAGACTAGGTCACCATCTGGAGAGGAAACAGATCTTCTTGGCACAAATAAAACTAGATAATTCAAAAAAAAAAAACTAGATAATTCAGATATGTAAATTAAAATCTTGGGAATATTTTTGTAGGTTTGATTGATTTTCTAAGTAGATTTGTTCCTAGAAAGTGGGAGACACTTGGAATGGGCACTTTCCTCTTCTTTGGATGTGCACTGTGATACTGTCTTCCCTTTCCAAATCCCTGCTAGCTGACGGGACATTTTAAGTAGGTGTTGTTGGGTAAAAGAGTGAATGCAGCCTTTTAGGGCCAGTGTTATTCCTCTGCAGTGCCTATGAGGCATGGACGGTTCTCTTTTGGATGAACCAGAGATGATACCTCTAGAAATTGTGAGATTACTCCTCCCTCTCCCCCCTCCTGCCCCTGCCACCATGTGAGACTGGCATTTTGCCTCAGTTAATGGGTGTATGCTCATAATCAGTGAACCACTGTCACAGGGAAGGCCTTCATTCCCTACAGTCTTAAACTCTGTCTGTGTGAGGGTCCGAGGGCACACCAGGAAGGGGTACAGTTGCTGCCTCCAGATGCCTGGCTTGCCTGGAGTGTGTGTGTGCCTGGAAAAAGAAAAGGAGGGCCTTCCTGACTGCAAAGCTCACTTTACACCTGGTGCTATTTCTGAGTTTAGGGAACATGGAGTGTGTTGGTTTGATACTCAGCTCATAAGGTTTATCCAGAGTTGATATACTCATATCTTTCTCTTTTTTTAATATCATAAGCAGGCTTTAAAAATAGTTTTATATTCTAGGCTTACATGTTAAATAAACTGAATGTCATATTTCTTCAGTGTATCTGTTCTTCTGCCCTGTCTGTGGATTTGAAACTGTCTTTCCAACTTCTGTGCTCTCCTTAGATCTTTGGGCAAGATTTGCTTGATGTAATATTTTTCACTTTCCTATAAATTTTACAACCTTTGTGTTGATCAAAACTTTATAATTTGCGATTTAAAAGTCTTTTTATTCTTCTTTATCAGTCATTCTTTTGTTATTACATATAACTATGTATTGTATATAGTACCATAAATTATTGCTAGTAAGGATTAATGTCTTGAGTTTATGTTCTCTGTGTTATGCTGTAAAAAGAAGATTTTAATGCATTATTTAAAAACACACACACACAACATAGCCAAATGGGAGGCAAGTTGAACAGGATGGGATATTTTTGTTTTTATTTTAAATACATATTTATTATGTATTTACATATACATAATCATATACATATACATAATCACCCTTCATATTTGTACAGTGTATGATTCCCCTGTGAAATTCCCACCACCAATTCCCCCGTGCACCACCACCATAGTCCCTTGTGCTCTTCTCACCCTGTCCTGATCCTTCTCCCTCCTCCTCCCCTACAGAATGTCTCTGAGAATGGGATATTTTTGAAGCAAATTGGGCAGAATGATGGCTCTTAAGTACCTAACACCATGCAGGTCCACAAAGCCACGCTAACAGGAATTGCGCTGTGCTCTTAGAACAGCTCTCGTCCTAGCAGCCACAAGAATGCACAAACCTGAACTCTTTCCCTCATGGTCATTGTTTTCATGAAAGCACATCCCATGTTGTTGTCTGCCTTGAATGTATGAGGACACTCCATCTGATTGAAAAATAATTGATTTTTCTGTTATTACACAGAATGCTCCCTTCCCTCCCCAAACAGTGAAAATGAATCTTCTTGAGAACTGTTTCTTTCCTATTATGTTCAAATGAAGCCAGATCTGATTATTATTAGTCTGGACAAAGTCCATAGCAGCAAATGAAGTAATGTGTCTTTTTTCTCTCTTGGTGAGTAGATGCCACTGATTTACTTAATATCTGTCCCACCGAATTCTTCCCTCTACATATTTTTCATATTTAGCAACACATCCTACTGTGTCAGGTTTGAAGCAGCTTCAACTTTACACTCAGATTAATATCGCTGCAGCCAAAATGTAAAACTGAAATTTAGTTTCTGCCTTCATTTGGAGTTTTTCTTAGTGTTTCCCTAATACATGAAACAGTGAAGTCCAGAACACATTACACAACTGGCTCTCCCACCCAACACCTGGCACACACATAACTACTTGATTCAACATCAGCTTCTCCAAAACAGCTATCAAGTGCTTGCTGTTTCCTGCACTGTGCTTGCAGCACATCGGTGAACAAAACAAAGGCCTCTGCCAGCCACAGCTTCTGTTCCAGCCAAGGAGAGGAGGGTAGCATATCCCAGAGGTTTCATATTTAGACCTAAACATTTTCCATTTTAAACTTCTTATACTCGAAGAGCAAGTTAACAGATACTGGATGCAGTATAAGGAACAGGTGAGCAAAGAACATATTAGACACAAACATATATCTTTTCCCCTTGCCAGGACACAGTTGGTGGTTTAGCCAGTTCACCAGTCTGTATATTTAATGAGTCTCCACTATCATTTTTTTCTAAAGGGAATGCCAAAAAGTTCTCCTTGTGGCAGACTTTGAAGAGATATTGCAGACTTCAAAAACTAGTGGCATCGAAGAAAATACAAATACAAATAAAATGCCCTCGGACTAGGGAGACTGTTCATTTCTCAAAATGAAAACCTCAAAAATAATTTCCACCAAAGGACATTCTGAACTATCCTAAAAGACAAAGTCCAGCCAGGACTATTCATAACATTTATGACAGAGCCAGTTAATTTATTGGGTCCCTACAATTTAAGATCAGGGCGATTGATAGAAAATGGGCCAAATCCAGAAAGATAAAATCAACAAAGGGAGAAATATGATCAACAAGTAACCTATAAGAAAATTTCACTCTCAACAATTTGCAAAAATTGCAAATTAAAATGATGAGATGGCGTTTTCTACCTATATAATGAAAGGGATGCATAAGACTCAGTGAAGGCAGGAATGGAGAGAGCAGGCCTCTCACTCACTGCCTCACACAGTGAAAGAACACATTTCTAAAGGGAACTTAAATACTGTGTATCAAAGCCTCAAAAATACACACACCTTTTGACTCAGAAGTTCTGTTTCTAGAAACAGTTTCTTCTATTGCCATAAAGGCAATTTAAAATAAAAACTAACATGTTCATCGTAGATTTTTAAATAGTAAATTTTGAAAGGTAGTAACCATGGGACAGACATATAATTTAAATACCAAGGAAGGATGGAGGAATATTTAATGACATCAAAAGATAGTTTAAATAACTTGTGAAGAAGACAAGTTATATAACAATGTGTATTATTTTTAAATTGCATTTATTGTTTTAAAAAGTTACACAGTAAAAAAAGATTGCAAAATACACATCAAAATATTCACCCTTATCTTCTGTTTTGCTTGTGTGTTCTAGATTTTCTGTAGCACTATGTGTTTTTCCACACTAAAAACAATATTTTAAAGTAAAAGATATTAAGTCACATTTAGGATAGGAACCTCACGTTATTAAAATACCGGACGCAGTATAAGGAATAATGCTATGCAATATAAGGAATAAAGTACAATAAAAAGACTGGAAAGCTATGTTGGTAATGGTTTTCATACAGGGTTAGTATGCAGGGTGTATTTATACCTTCTTTTCAAAAATCATTTTCTGTATTTTCAGCCTCCCTACAACAAAAAAAAATTTATACATGATTAACAATCAGATAAAGCAAGCATTCTAAAATGAATGCTATTTTAGCTGTTTTGCATTTGAGGGATAATACAATGAAGGTATTCAGTGAGCAGACAGAAAGAGAGAGCCTTGGTTAAAACAGATTTAGACGTGGGAGTCCCTTTATTTGACATACTACCGGGAAAGAGCATTTCAGTGCACTAATAGTTTGGGGTAGTAGTAAGTAGAGAAATGCTCTAGAGAAAGGTACTGTCCTTTGTTTCAATGGCTCAAAAATTCAAGAGTGGACATTGCATCCCTAGTCTCAGTATGTGTCATTTCTTCATTCAGTGGTTCAAACACATTGCTGGTGTTTCCAAATTGTGGTTTGGAAACCCCTGGGAGGTATTTCAAGGTCACTTGCAGGATCAGAAGTCTTATTAATAATACTAAAGACATTCTCTGCCTTTCCTAATCTCTGAGAGGACACAGTGTGGTTTCTCAAAGCTACCCTGAGATGCATCATCATTGCTGTGGGGAAATGTGCTTGTTTTATTTTTTAAATTAAACTTGAACTGATAAAATAACTGTCCAACAAAACAAGAAGTGACACAACAAAATAATAACGTAATAATAAGATAACTGACATAATAAGCCAAAGCTCTTTAGGGGCTGCAGTAATTTTTAAACGTGTCCTGAAGCAAAAGTTTGACAGCCCCTGAGCTAGACTGTGCTGTGTGTGGCAGTCCTCCTTGCCCACTAGCAGTGAGCGCCCAGACATTGCAGCACATCTGTTCTCACCCCCTGAATCTTTAAGGGAAAACTCCCTGTAGTCCTTACTGTAAAAACTTAGTGATAGGGTTTGCGAGGCCGCATGGAACACTGTTGGGACAGGGCCAGTGTGGCACCCGTGTTACATGTCAACTAAACTGAAAGGTGCGGTCTGTGAACATGGGTGTTAAACTTCCAGTCTTCCCTGTATGCATCGCTCTAGGAAATCCAGTGAATTTTAAGGAAGGAAACAGGACATGAAGTATTGAGGTTTGGGGATACAGATTTTAAGCAATACTATTGAGGTAGTCCAGTAGATGGCTAATTTGGTATAAAGTAGGGAGAAGTATGGAGAAGATATTTTAAGTCTTTAAAAGAATTCAATGAATATATTTATGCTCATTTGTATTTAAAATGTGCCCATGTTTGGGCCTCCCTGGTGGTGCAGTGGGTTAAGCAACACACTATGAAGCAAACCGCAGCCACTGCAGCACAGGTTCGATCCCTGCCGTTGGCCAGGGAGGGGACCCACATGGCCCAGCAGACCTTTCCTGCCTTGCCCGCTGTTCCCCTCAGCAGTGTGTTTCAGTCAGTCTACCTGTTCTGCTCCCCACTCTGTCTCTGGTGAATCCTCTCACCTTCTGTGACTCTGGCCTGTACCCCAGTTCTTGTATACATAAATAAATACATCTTAAAAATAAATGTGTCCATGTATATGACTTGTTTGTGTGAATAGACATAAAACATTTTGCATGCTGTTTGAGAATTGTTTTCTAAGTTGTATAGAATTAGCCGCTGTGGAAGTAACACCAGTGCTTCCAGTTTAGTCCTCAGGCTTCTCCTCCTTTTGCTTCATACGTTTAAGTCAGTTCTCAGGTGTGGAGCTCCCCTCTGAATCTCGGAGCAGCTCATGATGGCAGTCATCAGTGCCCGCTTTTCTGAGAAGCACTTCTCAGGGGTTCAGGGCTAACATTGAAGATCTGAACCTTCCCATACAGAAAATTTGAGCATCAGATGAGTCGTTGTGCTGGAGCACCCAGAAATCAGCGTGAGCCCCGAGACCTTGTGCACTCACTGCAGGAATCCTGTACACCTGGCAGTCGATGCCTTGACTTGGGGTGAAGGTGTCGGTGGCCTTGACTTAACAACTCCCAATCATGTCAGAAAAGATGAAGGAGAATCCCAGCAGGTAGGAAGTAAATTAAGGCTTCAGAATAAAAAGGCTGAACTTTGGTTTATTTTAAAACCATAACAGTCCCAGAGGAGAAAGGATGTGTTGGACATGACCGTAATATAATTTCAAGTCTTGCTCTCGAGATTGTGATTCACGACAAGCTCTTTGAAATGTGGCCACAGCTACTGACCATAAAACAGGTTTCACTTTGGAGGAAAGAAGATAGTTGGTCCCATTTTGTTCTTTTTAGTGGTACTTCACAAGCTGTGTAATGCAGTCTGGGAATCTTGCTCATCCATATTTCTTGAGGATTTAAAGACGAGTGCCCGGATTTCCTTGATGAAAACAAGTTTGTTTGTTTTTAACTGATGAACTGCCCTATGTCACCCTTCATATAGAGCTTTAGTTGAATGTTGATGAAACTGGTGGGTCCTGCAGCACCACAGTAACCCAAGCCTACAGCGTATTAATTAGACGGGCTCTTTGGAATGTGATGTGTGCTGCGACCTCTTTCTTTGACGCTGGTGGTGACTGCCCTGCTGTGACAAAGAGGCCAGTCGATTCTGGCCTTTATGAATCGAGTAGAGAAATGCGTCTGTCTTGTTCCGGAGTCTTCAACTCTGCCCTTTTTCTCAATTAGCAGACCTTAATGGGCGCAATTAAGTTACATCCTATTTAGTTCAGTGGTGATTGGAAATGTGACTATTAGAAGCATGACTCTTTAGTTACTTAGTTAATCTGCAGCTTATCCATCTTTAGAGTATTAACAAGCAACTTCGTTTTCCCTGATTTTGTGAACATATCATCTCAAATCATGGAATTGCTGGGTCTTAGGGGTTATACTAACTGAGAGATTGTTTCCAATTCAGATTGTTAATTTAAGTACCTAATACTTTGAATTGCTGTTTTCCCTCCCTTTTTGTAATATAAAAACCTTAAAACATGTAGCTGTTTGCTGTAATATTTCTACCTTCCTGTTACCTTTGTATTCATAAAATAGCCTAACAGATTTTGGTAAGATGTTTCCAAGAACATTATGCTTCTAAATACAAGTGCATTATTAGCTTCATTTTTTAAAACCTCATACTCTGAGATACAATTTTTTAAAAATATACTAGGGGAGAACTGTCTATTTAGAGTATATAAAACCACATAATTTGCAGAGGCTCCTCAATTAGTCTTCAGAAGATACATATGTATAGTCTCATAAATGACAATGTTTAGGTTTAAGTAAAAACATTTGTATTTAATTAATCATAGCATATATGTTTTCTGGTCTGTTTATTTGGTTTTCTTTCTCCTTTATTAGATTAGTTTTTTAACTTCTTACCACACTCATATTTTATTATACTGGCATTATCTTGAGAAGCTAGTCTCAATTAGATAAAAATATAAGCAATTAATTAAGATAACCAACCCTAACCAGAGAGGTAAAGTGTCATCGCATGTCACTGTGATCAAGGAGCACCTGTTAATTAGACCAGTAGGAAAACTGCAGTGAGTTATGGAAAAAGAAAAAAAAACATGTTGGGTGAAATTAGCAATAATAGTGTTTCTTGTTAGTTCTTAAAATCCAACCCATAAACAATTTGTTGTGACAGCTCTAGGCTGGGATTATGGCATTTCAGATGAGGTCTGATTATAGCTAAAAATAGACACGTGTATTGAAGATTAGAAGAGGAATATTAAACAATTGAAATTTTGTGAAAGACTGATGCTGTTTCATTGTAATAATTTCCCCAAAGGCACATTAGTAATGCTGCTAAATACAGACTTTAATAGACTTTAATAATGTGTACTTTAGAGGCCTGATACACAAAGGAATAATGTATAAAACATTCATTATGGAAAATTGCTACCTTTTTTTATTTAATAAGAAATCTGTTGAAACAAAACCGTTGCACTGCCTATGGCATTATGTTCCTCCGTGTTAGCAGGCTGAAGAATAATTGCCACCTACTCCTGTGTTATTTTCACCTATCCTCATAAAGTTGCAATCATATTTACCTATTCTGCCAATGAAAATGGGGATTTGAAATACTTACATGGATGGACCTTTTGTTCAAATTCTAACTCAGTCTCTCACTCCCTATATAATCTTGGGCAGGTAACTTAACATTGAGCTCCATTTCTTCATTTACAAACCAGGGGTTGCTTTGCTTGCTTAGTTGTGGTAGGACTAAGTTAACCGTTCACATGAGGAGGTTCCATATAATAGGCACTCAATAAATGTTTCCTTTATGATTACTTTCTACATCTCTTTCTCTGTAGTCTGCTTGTTTCAGTGGATGATTGGGGTGGGGTGGGCGAGTGGAGTGCAAGTGGAGAAGAGAAAGGGGGTTGAGAGTAGGAAAAAGCAATTAAAAGGAAGCCTCCATACATAGCTCTGTCGCCTAGTCTTGCATTGGATTTCAATTTGATTTTAATGTTCTGCTGCTGAGAGCCATGCTGTTGGAAAGGGAAGAGTAAGAAGCAGATGCTCTTAGAACAGTGGGGCATTTATCTCTTTTAATGAGATAACATCATTAGAGTGACAAAGTGCAGTGAATCGATACTTGAAATGGACTGGTGCTATCTTCCCAAAGTGTGCCATTGTTACACTTTGCAGCCTGCAAATCTGCTGAATCATGAATTCTGTCTTAACTGTTACTAGAGCCACTGACTTTGATCTCACAGAATAGATCCACACCTTAGGGATCTCCATGGGAGTAGGAAAACAGTCTAATTGGATAAATGAGAGAAATCTTGGGTGATTTATTAGCAACCCTGTAATCCAGGAACCTCAGCTCAAGCAGGTCGAGCTTCTTTCCCCTTTGACTCCTTTAAATGGCTGCCCATCCTACTCCCTCCCCTCTACCCTCTCTCCTTGCTCTCTGTCTGCTTCTTGGTGTAATGTCAGAAGCACTAATCATGTCAGACTGTGACACTGACAGCCCTGACATTCACAACAAAGAGACAAGGAGAGGGAGGAAGAGAGACCGTGGAGGGGGAAGGTGAGGAAGAGCAGCAGGGTAGTATTTTTTCTTTACACAAAAAATCCTCAGCTGCAGCATCACCAACATTCTGGATATATCACATCCAAGGAAAACTGAGGAAGAGCAAGGTGATTCTGATGGAGATTAACATTGGGCTGGGAAGATTTTTGTGTTACTACTTCCTCCTCCCCGACTTCTTTTATATTTCACTGTGTAGTTTATATTATAATTATCATGGCTATGGTTTCTTCTCACCAAGGTGGGGGAAAAGGCATTTCACCTTCCCCCTCCAGTTTTTCTCTTTGAAACAATGCAGAGTTAAGCACAGATCTTCGCTGGAATTGTGTGTGCTCTAAAGATTTGCGTGACCAGATTCCTATAGTCTCCTGGGAACAACAACTGCTTCAGGAAAGGAGTCATTGCAGAGGGCTGTCTTCTGACTGTGACAAAGCTGGTTAGGCTTTGGTTGTTCAGTGTCATTGTCTGGCCACCTTCCCCGGGTAGCGGGCTGCAGGAAGTGCCGGTGCTCCCTGTTCCCCAGCTGTGGGGTGAGTGGTCAAGTCTTCCCAGTGCCTTTGTGGTTTCTCGTTCCCTCAGGTGCCTTCTCCATTAGGAATGCTTCTAGGGAGTGGTCTTGGATCAATCAGGACCTAGAAACCTGTTGCTGTATCTCACATGTGTTTTGAGTCCAGATGCTGAGGTCTAAATTGAGCTCTGAGCTCACACTGAATCATCTTAGCTTTTCTGTAAACATGGGGACCCTGCTGCCAGCTCAGCTTTTGAGGTATTTTGTTGTAACTCCATGTCTTAGCTAGGATATCTGTCCTTTTTCTTCACAGAACAAAAAAATATTTTTAATGGAAAATGGCATAAAATGGCATAGTGAGACCATGTTAGTTACCCTGTTATAAAGAAGTACTTTTTATTTATTTTTTTTGCTTATAAGTGATGGCAGATATTATGTAGTGACTTTAGATTGATTAAAAAATAATAATGGAGAATTTGGGGAAAAGCTGAGACCTCATTTTAATGTATTCCCAACCTTATACCCAAGTAAGTCACACACATGGGGACCATTTTACAGGAGGACTCCCCTGCATTTACAAAGACAATTTTAAGTGAATTATAACATAATTTAAACTATGTATAGCAAACTTGACATTGTGGCTTATTTAAAGTACTTGAGGAAATTTCTACTTCTACTGGCAAAAGAGAGTAGCATATGTTCTGGGGATGATTTAGAGGACTCACCCCAAAATATCTTCTTGTAAACTCAAATTTTCATTTTATCCTAAAATTTTATTTATTTATTTAAAGATTTATTTATTTATGCATACAAGCACTGGGGTACAGGCCAGAGTCCAGGGCGGTGAGAGGATTCACCAGAGACAGAGTGGGGAGCAGAACAGGCAGACTGACTGAAACACACTGCTGAGGGGAGCAGCTGGCACAGCAGGAGAGGTCTGCTGGGCCATGTGGGTCCCCTCCCTGGCTGGCAGCAGGGATCAAACTCATGCTGCAGTGGCTGTGGTTTGCTTCATAACATTGCTTAACACTGCATCACCAGGGAGGCCCTATCCTAAAATTTTAAATGAATGTTACATTATTCTCTGTATACATGTTTGTTTTACATAAAATAACTTTTAAAAACTGTTTTACATAAAATAACTACTTGCCAGTTTATTTCTTAATCACATCTTATATTAGGCAGTTTCATTCTCTAATATGTAAGTCCTCAAAATTCAGTGGTTTGATACAATCATAGTTTCTTTTCTTGCTGTGGTATCAATCCAGTATAGATTTTCTGGTCAGTGAAATGCTTTTATTTAGCATCTTCTCAGGAATGCTGTACCCAGGCAGCTGCCATCTTCTCGCCTTGCCATCTGTGTTAAGACCCTAAGTTGCCATAACTAAGTATCACAAACTGGATGCCTTCAAAAACAGAAACAGACTGCCTCACAGTTTGGGAGGTTAGAAGTCCAAAATCAAAAGATCAGCAGGGTTGGTTCCTTTTGACAGTTTCAAGGGAAAGATCTATTCCAGCCCCCGCCCTTGGCTGGCAGATGACCAGTCTTCTCCCACTGTCTGGTCACACCATCGCCCCATATGACTGTGTCCAAATTTCCCTTTTTTAGAAGGATACTAGTCATGTTGGTTTAAGGCCTGTTCCAATTTGACATCATTTTAACTAATTTCACGTCTAACAATCTTATTTCTAAATAAGGTCACGTTTTGAAGTACCAAGGTTAGGACTTCCACATATGAATGGGGTGGGGGCACAGTTTTACCAATACTGCCTTTTTTTGAGACTTCTTACTATCTGCAGCTTGCTGGTAGAGGGGAAAGAGAACATGAAGAATGAGTGCTCATGTTTTAAACACCACAGCCCTGAAGCGACTCAACATCATTTCTCCTCATATTCCATTGGTGAGAACTAGTCATGTTTCCACCTGAATGCAGGGGACCTGGGAGACAGAGTCTGTGACCTTGCAGGGACTGTGTCAGATGGCTCAGACACAAGCACGTAAACATGAGCCACTCCGTCTTTCTAGAAAGATGTGTCCTGCGCCTCCCCATCTCCCTGTGTTCATGAGCGTACTCCTCACAGGGCCCTGACTAGGGTTTTCAGAAAATCCCATTCCAGCATGGTTAGGAAAGCTAGTCAATCAACGCTCATTCATTCATTAGATGTTATGAATTGGGATCCAAGGATTTATATGCAAATAAGTGCCTAAGGCTTCTTGTTTTATTTTCTTAAGAGTTTTATAATCTCAAGGGAGTTTGATCTGTACTAGTAATGGGCACTTTTTTCTTAGGAAGCTAGTGAAATCCAAAATAATGAAGTTTTACTCTTAGCCAAAAATTTAGCTTGTGGTTAGAATGATTTCCTGTAGTACAGTAACATTTTCTGTTACATGTTCTGTTATTACTGAAAAATGATATGCATCCAAGATGAAAAAAAGGATATTGTGAGTGCAGAGGACAATTACATAACCTGCTGTGCTTATTTCAAATGGCTAGACTTGAGTATTTAATTCTTAAAAGTCTTGTCTCTCCTATAAGGTTAGTCATTATTTCAAAAGCTGAACGTGGGCTTTATAAGTGACTAAATAATTGCTTTGTATGTTCCTTTTCAAACACAGTAAGAAGTCATGAATTCTCTACATTTAGAACTGCTAAAAATTATTTAGATTTGCCTGTTGAATAGGTTTTTTTTTTTTTTTTTTTTTTTCTAAAAAAGGACTCAGGGAAAAATTTCCACTGTAAATTTTTGGCTTCTCAAAGTAATTTGTAAGAAATTTCCCATGAAAAAATAGTGATAGCATTTGAACAGGATAAGTAGGTGCAGTCTGAAAACTTGGTAGCGAGTGTAAAAACACTTTAATAGCGAACCATAATATTTAAGTCATGAAGTTCTTTGTAAAGAAACTTTTCTCTTTTTTGCTGTTTTGTTGTTCTACTACTTTGAAACAATGGTATTATCTGATGACTTAAAAACCCATCAGTAGTATTATAGATTTCCTTTTGGTCAAAAAATGTGACAGTGGTACTTTGTAAAGACAGTCACTTGATTTTTAATGTTTATAGTTTTTAATATGTCAGACTAAAACAAGTACTTGAGTCATTTTAAGAATGAATTAAATGCTCCTTCATTTAGGTTTTAGGAATTCAGATTTGAGGAAAGGATCTAGCATACAGAATATCCTTTGTAGATATTTATTAAATAATCATTATTTTAACTGTTAACCAGTTTTATTGAGTGCCAAACTCTTGCCAGATATCACACTAGCTCCTTTTATAATAGACTATATTATTGTTAATTTTCACAGCCAGCTCACAAAGTAGGTGCTATTGTTCTAAACTTATAGATTGGGAACTCACAGATGCTTAAGTATTGAGCCCATTATCTGTCCCTATATAGACAATCTGGTATTTGAATTTGGGTCTTACTGATTCCAAACCCATGCACATTTCATTTGATGACATTGCCTCACAGGGAGAATATTTGTTGAATTGAATGTGAACTATATTGAATGAATTTGCTAAGCTAAAAGCAAATGCAACAGGAATGTTTTAGGTTTTTTCATTTGCAAGTGAGCAAATTACTGTGGCAGCTGGAAATTAATTCCATCTATCATTGAAGTAAGTCTCTAGAACTTGTAATTGCTAACACTTTCATTGACCACCACTTCCTAAATAAATGAGCAGCCTTTGATTCAGAATACTAGTTAAATATCCATTATATAACTAAGATTTCTTTAGAACTCGTTAGATTCCTTAAAACTGTTTTTTTAATTAATTTATACATATTTGATATCAGTTGTGGTCAAAACTGCTTTTAATTCATGTTCTCACTGCTTGCCTCCTTTTCTGAATGTGCTAGATAGATTATGCCAGTTTTATTGACTTACTGAGGCAAACACACAAGTAAAGGCAACGTTGAACCACAAACCTACCTATTTTTCAAAGAGAAAATCAACTAGAACCCTATGATAAAAGAAAGGTATATTCTTCTAAAAACACTTCACCCTTTCTAATACATGATAAGGCTGGCTTCTGAAGAAAAGAATGATCTAGAGTTTTCATGGTGTCTACCTTATTTTCAGTTTCATTCCATTTAGTCTGCTCATGGTTTCTGCTGTGTGACTGTGGCATTAGCTGCTGGAAACTTGGTGCCTGGGAGTTGCTACCTGGTACCTTAGCCTACATTGACTTTGGGGGTATGCAGGAGTATCTGTAAAATGCTAGGAATTAAGTCTAATATTTGATATGTATATGCATTTTTCTGGAGAAAATGCTTTATAGCTTATTACATCAAGTTTTTCAGAACTTCAGCATACTAAAAAAGATTATTTCTGGAAACTGTAGTAACTCGCACTCTAATTTTCCGTAAGTTTTGTTTTGTATAGACTATTGTGGGCAGGATAGATAAGGAAGTGAGTGCATTCTATCTTCTGTATTGTCACACATTAGGGAAACTTGGAATTTTTAGTGTAGAGAACTGCTCCTCCATTGTCTAAGATGAATGTTCCGTGTAGTAAATGTCCAATAAATGTTTGTGGATGACAACAAAATTCTGTTAATAGCAGAAGAGCAGAAATGGACCATCATAAGTGAGTCACATCTTAGTGGAACATTTTTTCAGTCCTGTATATTCCTTACAGTTACCTGCAGTGGAATTTTAAAAATTATTTAAAGTTGCACTTCCTTTATGGGGACTCTCAGACAGTAGGAAAATTAGTGCCTAAAAGATGTTTGAGTTAACAGACAGATCCTACAGTGAGAAAGCAGAGGCCAGGATGTGAGCAGATGTTTGGAGTTGCTCCTACTTTGGTTCTTTTGCTGTTGTTCCTGCCACGTGGTATGCGGTTGTCCTGCCAGAGAGACTTCTCATATGTATCTGCTCTAGCAGATTAACCACCCTCCATTGCTTAGCAAATAAACAGATAATAAAAAAGTACTCTAGCACCTCCCCCTTTTGAAAAAGCATTAGTGGCATCCCCGTCCAGCTGTTCAGTTTGAAGCTAATGTAGGGTCACTCTTGAATGTGATTCATGCATTTACTGTATTGAATAACATTTTACTACTTTCCAGAAAATCCCAGTTCAATGAAAACAAACAAAAATACTGTTTCTTGGAGGTTTAGATATGCCTTTCAAAAATGAAGTGGTGTTTACCTACATGATTACTTCTCTCCAAAAATTTTCTTTTTTTCTGTTGCTGGATTTTACAGATTTGCTCTTGACTTTATATCAATGTCTACATGTATATCTGCAGCCATTTACTCTCTTAACTTCTGTTTAAAATTTAACATCTTGGCTCTGTTTTCTTTGGAAACTTTGTAAAAGAGAGTGATTATGGTAGGCCACAATAATATTTGTGTTTCAAGTTGCTGTGAGCAATCACTATTAATATTTCTTGTCTAGGCCAAGCCCACAATTCAAAGTCAAAAGTAGGCAAAATATTCAGAGCTAACCTTTGGAAATGGATTGTATTTGTTTATCAACACAGTAGACACCCAGTGGGCCTCTTTGTTGCATTAAATAAAATAGCCCATCCCCCTCCTTATTGTAGCTGTTTAACATGAAACTTACGTGATAATAAGTCTTTCTTAAGAGTTATCTGAGCTGGGGTGGTAGTATGAAGTCATTATATCAAATTTTTCAGTAGAAACAAAAAAATACTATAAAATGTTACTGACCACATTCTTTGACTTAGCTTGCTAGGATAGTTTTAGTAATGAATGAGTATATAATAGTATGACACACAATTATAGTTATCTGTGTATTTTTAATAGATAAAAATAAGTCAGTGCCTGGTACCAAATAATCAACACCCTCAAAATTTGAATTTCAAGGAACAGAGGCAGAAAATATCATCTCTTGAAACTGAAACTCTCAGACATCAGCATAAAAATGGCTGAGATTAGCTATGTATAAAATTCTCACAAGGTAGTCCACACAGATAAATTCATAGTTTACCCATTTTTTTGATATCCCATCAAAAAAAACAAAGTAAGTGTAGATAAGCCATAGATAGTGTTAACTCAGATAGTATTAACATAGATGGTATAATTAATAAGTATAATTTTAGAAATTATAACATGTTAATGTAAAAGGCAAGTGCTGCTGTTCTCTGTGGCACCCACCAAAACTACCAAAAGGTATTGGGAAGCCTGAAAATTGTAGCTGTCCTTGTAGACCAGCTGGCAGCTATGTGTTGCCGATGCGTTTTTAAGTGGTTAGACTTGATAATATCAACCAAGGAGTACTTGGCTTCCTCTCAGCAGCTTCTGAACTTAACACTTTCCCAGGAGTGAGACCTCTGGGAAACTTGGGCTCTGCTGGAATCTCTGCTGTTCACCTAACTGCAGGACCTGCTCCCAGGAGCCCCTCACCTCTCCGGTGCAGCCTCAGCTCCAACACGCACACAAAAGATACTGACTTCAAAGGCCTGTTGTGAGAGTTAAATGAAATCACCATGTAAAAGTGCCTGCGACAAATCCTGACCCAGAATAGGAGCTCAGTGAGTGTTTTATTTAAAACACTGCTGGGAAGTTATATTTCTCAGCGCAAATTGATAAGTAAGCATTCCAAGTTATCGTTCCGTCTGACTTTTATGACTATGGTGAAATGAGCCATCTCTATGTGAAGGAAAAGAAGTGATTTCTCTTTGGTGCAGAGAGTTCTCAGTGGACCCGGCCTCCTGGTGACCCGTGCATGAGTTGACAGCATTGCTACCCCCTAATCCCCAATCCCAGAATGGACTATTATGACGCATGCAGCTGGCCTTCTCCACTTTGCTACTACTCAGTAAGTTTCAGTCCTTGTTAGAATTTTGGAAAACCTGAGAGGTTTGTTTTTAAAAAAGAAACAAGAAAACCAAAAAGCTTACTATGTGCATGTACCATAGCAAATGAGAGAAATAAAAATCCCACTCACAATATATTTTTCAGATGCTGTTAACTGGGTTTATTTTTACTTTGACAGATACTTCCGTTTAGGGGGTGCTTTCCACAAGCAGATTCTATTGTGCAATAGAAAATTCGGTACATTTTGCCTCTAGGTTTCCTCCAGCTCTCTCAGGTGACCACACCCAAGTCTCAGTACTGCCATGTTCTCAATTAAAGACTTGAGTTATTACATTTTAAGTAAATGATCTTAGTTTCCCTTAGGAGCTTTTTGTTGGCAGAATTTATAATTTTTAAAAAAATAGAACATTGTGCTTAATATAGAATAAGACCAATATATATGTAAATGATTCAAATTAAAAGTAGCATGATTGTGTTTATTTAGTTGCTTTTGCTTTCACAGACTTCATTAGTACTCTGAAGTCAACATGTCCTTAATGGTTCAGAGTTCAAATCCTAGCTCTGCCACAAAGGAGCTGTGAGACTTCAGGCAAGTTCCCTAACCTCATCCTAAACCCATCTCTGAAATACTAATGGAAACATCCAGGTCCCTGGGCTCCTTTGTGAGTTATGTTACATCAGGTCCATAACCTATAAGGCACTTAACACTCGGCATCTGATGAGCACTTGCTCCATGTTAGCCATTGGGATGGGGTATGGAGTATGGGCCTTGGGGGAGGGGCAGCGACAGAGTTCTTAAAAGGGACTTCTCTTTTTTAATTTTTTTAAAAAAGATTTATGCATTCAAGAGCTGGGGTACAGGCCAGAGATGCGGGGGGGTGAGAGGATTCACCAGAGACAGAGTGGGGAGCAGAATGGGCAGATCGACTGAAGCACAATGCTGAGGCAGGAGCGGTCTGCTGTGCCATGTGGGTGCCCTCCCTGACCCGGGATTGAACTCACGCTGCAGCAGCTGTGGAAGCCCCACAGTGAGGCGCTCAACCCCTTGTGCCACAGGGAGGCCCTCTTTGTTTCAATTTAACAGCACCTGGATTTTCATACTTGTCTACCTCTCTATTTCACGATAACCTTGAAAGGAACTGATTCATTTGGGGCTACTTTGATACTTTTTAAAATTTCTAGTAAAACTACAGCTTAAAACACTGATAGTTTATTTGTGTCTTCTTGCAGCTACTGTACTAAAAAAAAAGTAAAAGCTGCTGTCTATAGATAGCAAGGTACATCTTGAGAATACCTTCCAATGTTATAGTAACCTTGCTTATTTGGATGGGGGGATAATTTGGAAGTGCTTTTAGAGACCTAGAAAACATTGAGAAAGGAAGCTGCTGCTTTGGTTAGGGTTCTAGTTTTGTAGCAGTGGTTTGACTTAGGGCTAGTTAGGTTTGGTTTTGCTTAAGTGAAAAAAGTCTTTTTTGTCTTTATTTTTATTCCAGGAGCTAAGTCAGTGGTGAGTCTCATAGTTGAATTAATATACAAATCAAAGTTACTTCTTGAGATTTTATCCAGTATGTAATAGTGAATTGGGCCAGGGAAATATTACAGTTCTTTTTCTCTCTGCACTTTAATCTGGCAGAAGGTTAATCTTCCCTATGGATGTACATATTGCATTAAAAAGTAAGCCCCTTGTGGTTAAAACCTATCATGGCTTTTAAAAAGAGAGAAAGGATGTATATTTTTATTCTATGTCCTTGTCCAGGTATCAGTACCACTAAGGAATTTTCCAAGTGGTTACCAGAGTGAACAAGAATCAGGTGCATGTGCATAATCATAAATATTTTGTTGTTTTTTAATTGAATCAAACATCGCACAGAATTAGACGCAGCTTTTTCTTTCTGGAGTATATTTTTACTTTATTTTACCCAGACCCCTCCTAGCCTTTCTACACTGTAAATCTATTCTCTATAATAAAGACAGATTGATTCATTTTTTTAAATTTTTCTTGCCACCATCCCATATGTCCACTTTCCCCCCCACTCTTTCTTAACCATCTCAAAGTCCTCATGTTTACTGACATCCATTAGACTTGACAGCATTTTTCATCTTCTCTGTGATGTCCAGTATTTTTATTGTTTTTACTTGCTTTACTACACATTCTTTCAAATGCCCACCATTTTGTTGAAAATGATTTAATTTCATCTTTCTTCATGACTTAATTATATTCCATGGTATTGATATACCACATCTTCTTAATCCAGCTATCAATGCACATACTTTCTGGCATTTCAAATGTGAGACAGAAGATCTTAATATGTGCACATACCAAGACAAATTCATCTTAAGATTTTATGAGCATTAGGAATGGTGCTGTTTTGTGCCCTTCCAGTCTTCCTCAACCTAGAAACCTCCCCTATGAATTATCCATGTCATTCACCCGTGGAACAATCTTTTTAATCAAGTATCTTGTTTTTTTCTTGATTATGAAACAAATACAGATTAATTTTAGAAAAACTGGAAAGCACAGTATAAAGGAAAAATATCACTTCCATCACTCAGAAAACTATCCAGTGTTATATTTTAATGGCATTTTAATGTTTCTTTTAAAATGTATCTATAGACATAATTGAGCTCTATATATGCAGTTTTGCTTAGTGCTATTTTAATTAACATATCTTTGCATGTTTTCATACTAAATATTTTTAAAAACCGTTTTAGTGGTGTTAAAATATTGGGATAATTTAAAAATCGAGAATCCAGGCTGCTGGTCCCCTGAAACAGTCATTAAATGTGTAAAAAGTGGGGCCTCCCTGGTGGCGCAGTGGGTTAAGCAATGCACTGTGAAGCAAACTGCAGCCACTGCAGCATGAGTTTGATCCCTGCCGCTGGCCAGGGAGGGGACCCACATGGCACTGCAGAACTCTCCTGCCTCGCCCGTTGCTCCCCTCAGCAGTGTGTTTCTGTCAGTCTGCCTGTTCTGCTCCCCACTCTGTCTCTGGTGAATCCTCTCACCGCCCTGGACTTTGGCCTGTACCCCAGCTCTTATATGTGAAAATAAAATCAATCTTTAAAAAAAAAATGTGTAAAAAGTCAAAGAATCTAGCTGTTCACCAGCCCATCCAGACCTATTTCCGAAACAGAGCTATTGTTCACCTAAAGTGGAAACTCACCCGACTCTGCATATTTCCTCAGGCTGGGTTGCTGTTCCCTGTCTATCTTCCCTCATTGACTTATCAGGCTCCCTGCACACATGCACGTTTGTTTATAGCAATCTTCCTGATATGCAGCCACGGCGTGGGTTTTGGAAATCTGCCCAGCTACATACCATTCATACCAGCTGACATTCAGCTTCTGCTAGCTAATTGGGTCCTCTTAACTCCTTCGATCTCTGGAGATCTCACCCTGTAGTGCCACACTCAGCTAATTCTCTCCCCACAAATGCACATAGATTCTTGTCCATATTAGCCTATGCCTTGTGAAAAGATTAGGGTCACTTGTGAAATCTCTAACTCTCTGTTTTGCCACCACAGTTAGGCATATCATAAACAGTTGTTTGAGTTCATCCTCCTTCAAGCTAAAAATGATGTTTCTTGAAGCACATTGGAAATAGGTGGAGTCTTGAAGGGGTTTCCAAGGAGTGGCAGAGACTGGCTTCTGTCTCCTGCAGGATAAATGTGCCCCTGAGTGGCAACTTCACCTGTGTTAGGAACAGTTGTCTCATCACCTCCAAAGCCATCACTTTCATTCACCTTCATCCAATTCTCCCACTACCCACCAGAACCTGCTTTTCTTCATACTGTTTGTGTTTCTTATGGAGAATGAGCATCAGAGTAGAAATCAGGCTGTCTGGTAGGGAGGCAGAGTGGAGGGCACATGCAGGGAGTTTATGCAGAGTAGTGAGATTCATATGACTGTGGGATGAGCTGCAAATCTTTCCATCATTTTTGTTAACACTTAACCTTTTTCCCTCAAAAAAATGACTATCTTATATGCAGGAATCTAAAGAGGAAAGATTCTTCATAATAGTAGCACATCAGGAATAGAGGAAGCTAGATAAAAGGAAATATTAAAATGACATTCATTCTATTTACGAATCTCTCTGCTGATCATGTTTCTGTGGTTGATTGGAGTTTTCTTGCTGGCACTTTCTAAAGTGATACCATTATCTTGCTTGCTATTTCAGCAGTTCCAAGAATACCTTGTTTGTGGGTCAGGGTACTTGGTTTCATATAAACAACACATAGGAGCCCTTTATACTACCATAAAGACAGGCAGAGAGGGAAGAAATAGCTGTACAAGTATTGTGGCCCAAAGCAAATTGGTCACTTTCTTCTCAGACACACATAGAAGGCATCCTCCACTACCTCTCATGGTTCAATTACTGTTTGTTTCTCCCCACCACACTACACTGAGTTTAGTCTCTTAGTAGACTAAGGCACCTTTAATTCTCCTGTGAGAGACCGTGAGGCACATGCTTAATTGCTTCATGGAAGATGTGAAGTCTTGGAATGAAATCTAGCCCTCACTCATTAACTACCTTGGCTTATTAAATCTTGACAGCTAGTAGAACTCAAACATTCTTGATTAAAGATGTCTCACAGAGCCCCAGGAATTGGTGGGAATGAACTATAGAGTAGAATGAGTTACTTCTATAATAACATCAGTTTCATCTGTGTGAACTTAATCTTCCTAAAATCTAAGGGTGACAGATTTTTCCAAAAACTTTTCTTGCTTTCATTGATGGCAGTAGGAACAAATAAGTCACCATTTTCTTAATTGGGATAATGTTCACCTATTGACAAGAGTTGTCATTCGTTTTTGTTAAAACTTCTTGGCTTGCTTAAATCTGTGTGCTAAATAATAAGGGATAGTCATGGATTTATGCATATTAGAATTTCACAGGTCTTGCGTCTCATAGACGGCTCCTACAGTCAGTCTGCATTTTCATTATGAGCATGTAATCAAGGAATAAATTCAGCAAATGATGATCTACTGCAAGATCAGTGTCAACATAAACATACATCAGGTTGATTGATTCACTATTTACCCCATATCACAGATCAGATAATGTCTCTCCAAGCTAACGCAAAGTGTTAATACAAACATCATCCATTATTATTTCTGTAAATAATTTCATACTTAGGAGGTATGGTCTGAATCAGTAGAAAAAAATTCTGTATGTGTCTTATCTACACAAGCATACATACCCCCTGCACTCAGGTGCAGTTTTACACCTAATGCTAATATTTAAAATGGTTTTCAGAACTTTTACTAGCTTGTCCTATTGTTGCTAATTTTGTGGGGGGGTGGGGAGAATGAAGATATACTCGAGTGTGTTACATCATCTATGCTAGTAGATATTTAGTTACATACTATTTAGAGGTAAGGGATTCTTAGCTCCTATGTTTAGAAGATTGCATATTGATTTGCCTGCATGTTGTACTTATTATTCACCTGCGACTTAATAAGTTCTCAGTCTCAAAGTTCTGTGGGATCAATATTTTATTTAATCTATTCACACGTATCCTCCTGAAATCTAAGGGTGATATACCAAGTACCATATAGCCACTAGGGTAAGGTGGGGTGAGACATGGTATAGCGATAAATAAAACGTCACACCCTTGGGAATCCAGTGGGAAGATCAGCACCTAAACCCATAATCAAAGCCAAGTGAGAACTGCTTGGGAGACGTTTATCCTAACTGTGTGTGGGCGTGCAGAGGGTAAAGCAGTTCTGCCTGGAAGAAGGAGGAAAACTTTGATGGCAAATGACGTGACATTTGAGCTGCATTTTGAAGAGTGCAGAGGAGTTTCCCAAGCAGAGAAAAGATGAAAAGCATTCCAGATGGAGGGAACAGTATGTGACAGCGCTAGAAGAAGGAAGCCCATTGCTTGTTTAGAAATTTTAAGATGCTTCCACTTTTAATTTGAGAGAGAAAAAAAGGTATCTTTGATTCTAGAATTGATCAGTAAGAATTTCATAGCAGTGATGAGAGCATCAGCCAACAGATTCAAAGTAAGGCTCTTTCTGCTATATTATTCCAATCTGGAAAGAAGAGGTTTGAAGAAAAATTGGTTTTGAAAAGAACCTCAGCGGTCCATGAGTAATGATCTGGAGCCCCATCTTGAAGCAGCCCTGCAAGGCTGATAAACTCTACTGATGGGGTCCAGAGCCATGTTAGCTCAGAATAGGGTATAACTGCCCTGGTAAACTGGGTGGGTCCCAAAATGGTCCAAAGCCCGGACCTTAGAATCAGAGTGACTGGAGTACAAGTTCTGATTCTTCTGCTGTTTCCTTAGAGTGGGACTTGGGCAAGTTTCTTTCTTTCTTTAAAAAAATTAAATATGTAATTTTGTATATCTACAGAAGTGATTTTCTGTAAGTACTTGAGTGTGGTTAACAGTTTACTTTTTAATTCCTCTTTTTTAGCTCTTAACTTTTGCCTGGATCATCCTCCTTTTCCCCACCCCCAGCCCAGCAAATCCCACTTTAACTTCCCAAGTTATCTACCATATTTTCCCTTCATTTATGTAATCACGTTCATAAATTAACAATCACACACAGGAACAAGGAAATTGTCCATCTGTTTTACAAAAATGAAAATATAGAGTATTCCTAAAGCATTAATTTAGATTTGATAATTATTTCAAAAGCATAATTTCTACACATGTACAAAAGAAACATTTGAACACTTATTTATATTTATTTTATACCTATTTTTAAATTTTTGAATAATAAGTTTTACTTTACATTTTTTGGTATGCAACTGTTTCTGTTATGTTGAATTTTAATAACAAACATCAATATTTCAAAATATTAAATGATTAAACCTTTCAGATGTTTTTGCAAGTATATTGTATTTATACTTATGCTATTGTTAAATGTTAAAATTGCACTAAAAGTTTTGGGACTTGTTACTAAATTTTCTTTTACCTCTTGCTTTTCTCAGTAAACTATATTGAATTCTCTTCATTCAGCTGATAAAGCCCTAGTTCATTCTTTCTGGTGGCTGCAGTCTTTAGTGTGATTATTGCAATTTATTCCATTACTCTATTGAAAGATATTTGTCCAGGTCCCAATATTTTTCTATTATGAACATTGTAATTACAAATATCTTTGTATATGTTCTTGCAAACAAGCACTATTATTTCTGTGACATTGGGTCTTAGACATGGGACTATAGGATTGAAGAGCAGATGTAATTTAAATTTTAATGGATGTTGCTGTCAATGAATTTAGTTGATTAATAAAAAATATCTTAGATTTTGGAGTACTTGAGAACATTCACACACATTATCTTAGTTGGTACTTACAAGGACCTTTGAGGTAGGCTGAGTAGATATTCCCATTTTACTGATGAGAAAATGGAAACCCAGAGAAGCTACCCAGTTTCTCAGTTACTCAGATAGAAAGCACTTGACTCCAGTTTGAACCAAGTCTCATTATCAGAAACCCCATTCAGTCTTTTGTGTAAAAATGTACATTTTTGGCTTTGATAGATCAACTAGAAGAAAATCTTCTAAATTAAAGAAAGGATACCTATCATTGGCTTTGCCACCAGGAGAGGGCAGTAGTTGAAATAGATTCATTTTTCTAAATTTTGTGCACCCCCGTCTTTTAAGGACTAAACTTTTTAGCATTTATTTATTTTGAAGGCATTTGTAATAACTTAATTTTAATTTTGGATTACTTGTTTGATGATTGAACTCTTACTAAAACGTGACGGTTACACTTCATTAACTTTCTCTGATATTAAAAATAAATAGAAACAAGCACTAGAGTGTATTTCAGGGGTTGTGAAAGATGGACACTGTTTCCTCAGTTCCCTTAAAGAACTGCTTTTGTGTTACGTATTCTGAATCTGACTGACTATTCCAATTCTAGTGTGATTTGGGCCTGTTTCCTTATCTGTAGATTGGGGGAGAACATACCTACTTCTAAAGCTGTTTTTGGGGAGCCATACATGTTAACCATGCTCTCCGTAGGATCTCCGTAAATGCTTGAGCCTGTGCTCCTCAGGAAGCCAGACTGACCCTACTGATAAAATTCCAGCATTTTAACGTCCACCTGATCTCCCAGGCATACTGTGTTGTTTCTCTATAGTTTTCATCTATACCATTGCCACATGCCATCAGTTGCTGTATATTTTGTGCCCAAAGCAGGTATTAATACAGCACAGCTCCTTAAATAGAAGTGAAATTATAGGAAGGCTCATGGCATTTCTAGGTACTATTTTTTGAGTGACAAGTGTGTAAACCACACTGAATACTTTTGTTCCTGCAAAGGTTTGATTGAGAGGAACAGCTAAAAGAATTTTAGTTTCTCTTCCTCCAAGTGAACATTGTTTTCGTAGCTGTCTTTTTTGGGAGATGGGAAGGAGTGGTTACTTAAAACCAGTAGTGTGTGTAGATAGTAGCGACATGTATAGTTAGTGTTTACTCACTAGAGCTAATAGACAAGCCGCATAAATGTGGCTCCGGAGACATCTGTGAACAAACAGATTTTTCCCCTTCAAAAAGTTAAGAATCTTTTTGTTTCTAGCAGGAACAGCTGTAGAATTCAGCTGTTTGTTTGTAGCATGATGTCTGAGTGAGGGACGATGTTTAGATGTAACATATTAATATTCAAAATGGCATTTTAGATAATAGTAAGGTGGTGAGGTAAGTGGAATGAAGCCAGGAAATTCAGAGTTACAGCTGACATTTCATCCTCCCTGAGGTTTGCAAAAAGGCCACAGCTAACTTTGCATTTCCCCAGGAAGGAGGGCGGAGGTTGGTTGGTATCACACCCTGTACATTATTTAAACAGAAGGTTGTACATTTTCTATTCTGTGAACAGTGGTTACAGAAAGTGTGTCTTTGACTTCATGCTGATATGCTGTTCCTCTTGTCTGCAGCCTTTGGGGAAAGTGGTGGGGTGGGGGATTCAGGGGCCTGCTCTGGACTAAGAATAAAAGTCTTAGTCTTTTATTTTTCTGACCTTACCCCAGATTGGATTCTGGTATCCTGGAGTTTTCTGCAACAGTTTTTCAGTCAAGGAAGAGGTGTTCCAAGGTCAATAACTAGAACAAGTACCTAGATTTACGATCTACAAGACTGTTGTAGCAGAGTTAGAGGGCCATAAGAGAGAGGCTGTGATGTGGAATCTCTCAAGTGTGAGATCCTGCCTGATGAGGAAAGTGAGGCCCAGAGAAAGCCTGGGCCAGCCCTGAGGCGCAGTTAGTCTGTGGTAGACCAGAGAACCCTGGGTCCTGATGCCTGCCCCAGTACTCTGTGTGAGCATCAGGCCTTCAGCCCGGAGTACAAGTTGGATGAGATTTCAATGTGACCCATTTCACAGCTTGTGTGTTACATCTCACCAGAGGCATAAGGTTCTGGCATAGGCAGTGGAGTCCAAGAGACCCAAGTTCTAGTTGGAATTCCACCACTGACTAACTGGACACTGAAGAGTTAACCCCTAAATCTCAGTGTCCTTGTTTCTGAAAAAGGGGCAGTGATAAGCTAGTTCACTGAATTATGGAAACTCAATGTAGTGACCATGAAAAGCTTGGTTCCAGGCATAGTGTGTACGCTCAGAAGACAGTCGCTTCCTATGGGCTAAGTGCTGTGCTACAGAATGGACATGGAAAGAAAATAAGCTCAAGACTTATTCTGAGCTGGATTTATGTCTGTCTGGAAAGACATAACAGACATAACAGATAAATTAAGCAACATGTGTTTGATGTAATGAGAGCAACAGGTACATAAGGACTATAGATTAGAACAGGGTGGGATGCCCTGAGTATGGAGGTAAAATGGAGAATAATTTCGATGCAGCAGGTATGAATTCTTCAAAGAGCATTCATTGTGCTAATGTATGGAATATCTTAACATTAACAAAGAGCTGCAATTGTTTTACAGTGGTGTGGTCTAGAGTGTACACACAGAGAAGTGAGAAAGGAGGTTAGAAAGGGGAATATATTTTAAGTGGCTTGGAGGCCATTCTCTGTGAGTGTGGGTCACTGCTGAGAGACTTTTAATCTGGGAAGTAGTTTAGGAATATTTGGATTCTCTAATGGTTGCTCAGTGGACAGGTGAAGGATGAAATGGAAAGGACAGGGAAGCAGGAGAGCTGGGAGAGGAGATTGAGGGCTTCGGATCTGGACTGGGTAATTGGGTCCTGGCACCCAGGTCTGCTTTGGAAGGGTATGTGAGGAGGATTCTTGCAATGTTTTGTGTGGGATATCCAGATGACTGAATCAACAATATCATCTCATTATATTGGCAATTTTAAAACATCTGACATTGATCAGCCCATTATTTTTGCCTATGTTATTTTTCTTTCAAAATATTCTTTTGAAAAATGATTAGATTTTTTTCACTGAAAAGTTGTTTTAATTTTAAAAATTCAAGCTTTTGTGGCATTTATTAGTGAATGTTCTTTCCTTATCATTTCATCTGTTCATGTGCTTTTTTTCTTCCACATTAGGCTGACAGTTAAAAAAACACAGTGATTTGGCTATGTGCCTTAAAAATTTACCAAAAGAATCTTTTATGATTTCAGTATATTGGAAAATCAGTGTATGAGTAAGGACTCTCAACTTTCCTATAATGAAGGAAAAATAATTTTAAACAGATGTAGAAAAATAACTTAGTAAATACGTGTGTTCTCTAACTTGAAATAACATTATAATACTTTAAAATGCATGTTTCTGAAAAAGTTCACTCAAATTCATTTACTTCTTTAAAGACTTTACATACCTATAGAAGAGAATATATATATATAGTATATTGGAACATTTTAAAAAATAAAAGCAGTGTCCACATTTCTACTCAGAAGCATTAGCTTCTGAGACCCCTCTGCGTCTCTCTCCTGTGACATTTCCTCTCCCCAAATACCTTCCAGATTTTGCGTTACTCAGTTAATAACTAACTATATAGTTATATATATAATATATAACTAGTATTAATTTCTAATATTGGAAATTTCATTTCCAACCTATATATACACACAATAATAAAATTATATGTATTAGTGTATATCTAAAACTACTATATATAACTATATATACACACATATATTTGTATATATATATAAATGGAATCATACTGATTATTTTGTGACTTGCCCTTCCAAAAGCATTTTGTTCTGAGATTCATCATACAGGTGTGTGTAAATTTAGCTCATTCATTTCATTACTGTGTAGCATTTTATCTTATTTATTATACTACAATTTACTTAGCCATTTTACCCTTGTAAGGCCCTGCATTTTATCATTTATATGGCAAATTTACTACCCTCCTTATTAATAAAATGTAGATTCTTTAAAGATTTCATTTTATTATTTTACCTATAAGAAAGAATAGTTTGTTTTTTCATTCCTAATCTATATGTTAATTCCATTTTCTTGTTTTATTGACTTGATTAGTATCTTTAGTGTTGAATAGAAGTGGTAATAGCAGACTTCACCTTTTCATTAACTTTGCAGGTAATGTCTGAAATTTGTTTACGATGTTTGCTATAGAATTGTTTTGTGACACCTTAAATCAAGTCAAAGATGTTTCCTATTTTCTAAGAGTTTAATCATGAATAATTATTTTATTTATATTTTGTTGAATGCTTTTTTGGCATCCTTTGAAATGATCATTATTTTCTTCCTTAATATGTGAATGTGATAAATAACATTGATTGATATTGAAACAATCTTTAATTATGGGAAGAATCCAAACTTATATTGTTTTTCTTTGTAAATTACTGGATTTTAATTGCTAATATTTTATTCAGGATTTTTGTATTTATGTTCACAAATAAGATTGCCCAATGGTTTTACCTTGAGGCTCTATGAATTTTGGCTTAATGTATTTTGGAGATGTCAGAGTTTTTATTTCTTCCTGATAAGTTAAATATTTTTATTACTATATCATGACCATACAAAATTTTGCAATAATTTTGTATCGTTTTAACTTAGTTAAACCAAATTTCAGGGTTAGGATCTATCTGCTTCTTTCTTTCTCCAACTTCCTTTTCTCAAGGAAACAAAAAGTTTTAGAGTTGTCTTTTGTAAATTATTGATACATAACTGGATTTTGTCTTTCTTAATAGTTTTATTAAGGTATAATTTGCATACAACAAAACTCATGCGTTGTAAGTGTATAGTGTGATAAATTTGACGATATATACAGGCATGTAACCACTATAACCATAAAAGTATAGATCATTTCCATCACACCAGAAAGTTCCCATCCCCTTTTATAGTTAGTTTCTTTCCCTCATCTCTGCCCCAGGAAATCACTAATCTACCTTTTTATCTTTGTAGTTTTGTCTTCCCTAGAATGTTAAATAAATGGAATCATACAATATGTAGTCTTTGGTATTGTATAATGCTTTTTAGATTCACTCATATTATGATATGTGTTAGTATTTCATTCCTTTTTATCTGAGTATTATTTCATTGTATAGATAAGTCACTATTTAACCAGTCACCAGTTTTTGGACATTTGGGTTGTTTCCACTTTGGGCAGTTATGATTAAAATGGCTGTGAACATTCATCTACAAGTGTTTGTATAGACATATTTCCTGTTTTTTAATTCAATCAAGCGATCTTTGTGTTTTAACTAGAAAATGTCATTTTCTATTGTTTAGTAGATTGCATTGATTACATTTGCTTATTCAATCAAATATAATGCATTTGTTTGATTGACCTTCTCATTTTTTGTTTTATATTTGTTCTACTTTTTCTGTGCCTCATTTTTTCTTTATTTCTTTCATTTGTGTTGAATGAGTTTTGCTTTGTTTTTGGTTTTTATAATTCTATGTTTATGTACTCCTAGTTGGCAGGTATGCATTGTTCTTTCTCTGCGCATACCTTAGGGTTGTTAATATCCTATTTAATTTCTCCCGATAGTTCAGGAATCTTACAGTTCTTTAATTTTGATTATTTTTAATAGAATATATCCTATTTTATCTTTTTAATATTGGGAAATTATTACAGTTTTGTATATAGTCAGCATTTGTTATATGTGGTCCATGTTTATTTAAAATTTATTTAAAATAAACATTTATTTAGTCATGATTACTACTTGTGCTGTTCACCATTCCCTCTTTTATCTCAGATCACTGTACTTTTTTTTTTTTTGAAATGTGAGCTTTAGATGTTACTTTAATGGATCTTTTTGGAAATAAACTTTATTATTTTTTTGTTTGACTGAAAGAGCCTTTATTTATGAAATGTAGCTTTGATGCCTGTGCAGTTTCATGTCCTGTATTATTTTCTCTCAATGTTTAAAACATATTTGCCCCACATTTCTCTTCTATTGAGAAGTCAGCTATTGGCGTAGTTTTCACTCACTTGTAGGTAATCTAGTTTATTCCTCTGCCTGTCCTGAAGATCTTCTTTGATAATAGTATTCTGCAGTTTTACCAGGCATCATTAAGTGAGGGTTTTTTTTTTTTATTATTTAGCATTCTTGGAATTCATTTGACTTCTGAATTTGATGATTGTTAGTTCTGGATAATTTACATAGAATCACTTCTGTTGCCATCTTTCCCTCATTCTGTTTATTTTCCTTCATCTTCCACCACCCATAATTCTTAATCTTTCATATTTTCATCTCTATGATATTTATATAGTTTCTTTATATCTAGCTCCCAAATCACCTACTCTCTTTTCAGCTATATCTGATAGTTAACTCACCCATTGAATCTCCAGTTATAATTATTTTATTTCTAGAAGTTATTTTTAATTCTTTCTCAAACCTGCCTGGTAATTTTTCATATCATTTTTATATTTTGAGATCCTATTGTCTTTCTTTAAACTTTGAGGGTTTGATTCTGCAATTTGCATTTAGTTGGCTTCTTTATGTGTTTTGTGGTTTTTGATGGTGAACTCAATTTCTTAGAAGTCTATATGAAAATCCTTTGAAACTTGGATTTAATAAATTATTTTCAAGAAGCTTTGCATTTACTTCTACCAGGTGTTTAGCGGCATTGTCAACTTAGAGCTTTTTAATGCTAAATTATTGTATTTGGGAGAGAGCAAATGCATATATAATTTCTGATGATCCCAAGCAGTTCAAGAGTAGGCTTGGAATTTTCTGAGGAAACATTTTCCCTTTTTTCCTCTTCTTTGATTACTAAGATGTTTCCTTTCTTTGGCTCCTGAAAATATATATATTTTTTAAAATTTGCCCACTGACACTTTCACCTTTTCAGGAATATTAGCTTCCATCCTCATGCCCTATGTGGTCATTAAGTTTGCCTCCTATCCCACAAACTCCTTATCTCTTCCAGCTTCCACCAGAGATTGTTTTATGCCTCCAGCTTCAGTGATTACTTACCTTCTTGGCTTCTATTTGTCATTTCTGACCTCTGACAATTTCTGACCTTTAACAATTTTTTCTTGCAGTTTAGCCATGGATTTTTTTATAATGCTCACTGCAGCATTTTTGAGTGTTCTATATACAGTTGCCATCCTTTGACAGTCATAGGTCCTCTTTACTTGAAAGTCAAAATGTTTCCCAGGAGGGGAGCGATAATAGATTATTACAGTTTATAGATTGTTACCTCAATCAAATGTTGACTTTAATTTGCAAAGGCAAAAAATAGTAGTTGGCTTATATAAATGTTTATTTTTAAAAGACTTTCTCTTCTTTGATCCTATTAAAATAGAAACATAGAAGAGCTTCAAAGAATCATTTGCTTATTTTGACAGATTGTTTTAGGTGTTGAGGATCGATCTATCAGTGGTTAAAATGGACAAAAAGTTCTGCCTTATTAGACTTATATTCTAGCTAGAGGAGATAGACTTTAAGATAAATAGATCACAGCACTTCAGGTAGGTAAGGAAGGATTGGAAAATCATCTCATTGTCAAAAGAACAAATTTAAGACAGAGGCCATTCCAGTTAAAGTTACTTTTAACATTCTAATACAATATTATTAATTCTAACTTTCATTTGTAATGGTTCAGTTTAAATTAATGTTTATATACACCTGTAGATGTTTTTAGATTGGAAAAGTCATTTATTTTATATTTCCCTCAGCATTTCTTTCGTAAGTAAATAAATGATTAGAAGATTCTAATTCATCACCAAAGTTTTTTTAAATCCTCAGATTTTAAAAATAGCATTAAACTAGAAAAGTTTTCTTTCTACCCACCAACCTCCCACAAAGGATAAAACAAACAAAATACTCACCAACAACTAAATTCCAAGGGGGGCTAAATTTCTGTTGTGCTTTAAGTTCTTGGTTGGTTCTGAAAGTCACAAATGGTGAAGTTATAAAAGGCCATTCATTTCTTTAGTACAAAACTGACAAACAGGGCAGAAGTAACCAGAGGGAACAAAGAGAGCAATGGAAACCTTTAAAGGCAGCAGCAGTGAACACCAGGGTGAAAAGCAGCAGGCACTGTTTTAAAAGGAGCACCGCTAATCCAGAGACTGAAACTCTACATACCAAGAGCAAAGACCATTTACAGCTCAGTTCCCATGAGGGCATGACCATGCTCTATTACAAGCACATCAGCTGAGGGACAGAGAGTGCATTGTTGCACGATTGTAGTGGCTGCCCGCAGGAAGTAGGGTGAGTGTCTGGGTGAGTGTCCTGTCCTGACACCGATGACTTCAGGGCTTCTATCTGTGCAAGTATCACAGAAAGGTTCAGAGCAGTAAGAGTTATTGTAGAAGATGATTCAGGAGCGAAATTGTGTTATCACGAAGGCGTCATCCAAGACTTTCAATTTTTAATGTTGTATGTGCTTAGACTTCTCTAAGAATGAAAAACTGAGGAGAGCAGAATATTCATTCACCTTCTTTTAAGGACCAAAAGAAAAAGAACCTTTTCACAGCAAGCAGCCAGCCACTGTATGAACCAGGAAGGGCTTCTCACCAGACATAAGATTGTCTGGAGACTTAATCTTGGACGCCCAAGCCTCCCAACAGTAGAAATAAATGTTTGTTGTTTGAGCTAAAGAAAAAAAGTTTTGAAAAAATATAAATCAGTTTAGTGGTTTTTCTCACTGTAAAAAGTAACAGATGCTCATTGGGAAAAGGTCCAGAAAAATCTTTAAAAAAAAAAAATCACCTATAACCCAAGAGAAAGCAGCTGTTAATATTGTCATGTGTCTGTAGTTCCCAAGCAGTGTGCCAACGTGCTTTGGGGCACCACAGTACATTCATGAGGTTGATATTTTCTATCATCAAGGGAAACACATCTGTCCAACACCATGTTGGTGGTAATTCACACTTTCAGCATTAAATTGTGCTTCATTCCTTTTGATGACATCATATCAAAACTGGGTTTTCAGTGATTGCTGTGTTTTTAGTGAGAAACAGTGAGTAGTACCATTTGAAAATCAGTGCAGAACAGGAAACGAGGATAATGGTATTCAGTTCGATTCCAGAATCTGAAGTTATATTGCTCAACAGATGCATCCATTCTATTAGTAAGTTGTTAGGAAGTTTTTAAGAAGGGGGAAATGGTACTCTTACTTCATGTATCTTTTTTTTTTTTCCAAATAGCTAATCATTAGGACACAAATTCTTTTTAAGTTGTTTGGCTGTGACTGCTAGGCAAACAGCTCTGTTCAGTATTTGTTTTGGTCTGAAGTTACTGTCAAAACATGACTGAGATTCTAAGAACTTCCAAGATCATTTGGTAACCTCTAATCTATAGTCTTTCAGATTTTTTTGCTATGTACACTCACACATCTTTTTGAAAAGTATTTTTTCATTTAATATTTTGTGGGAATCTTGATGTTTCAATCAGTGTAGATCTACAACACTATCTAAACATTTGATGACAGAATAGTTTTCTGTTGTTTGACTTTTTTTTTTTAAACAGTCCCCTAAAGTGAGGGTTTTTTAAATATAAATTTATTTATTTACTATTTTTCTTAGAATATTTGCTTTCTTTTCTTGGTAAGTCTTCTTAGAATTTCCACCGCCAATTCACACGTGCGCCGTCACCACAGTCCCTTGTGCTACTCCCATCTCTGCCCTGATCTGTCCCTGCCTTTTTCCTCCATAACGTCTCTGATTTGTAGTTGTCTGAAAGTGAGAAGTTTAGCAAAACTTTATTTTTATCAGTGATATAATGAGTCTCTTTGCACATCCTTGTTTACATATCCAGTGATTTCCTTAGGGGAATTCCCTCGAAAGCAGTTTACCATGTCAAAGAATATATATTTTGATATCTATACATAGAGGAAACCAAAATGCCCTTTTAAAGAAATGGTACTGGTTTCTTTCTACAGTAATAAGACTACCTCAGCAAAAAGAGAGAGAGAGAGAGAGAAGCACTGGATTTCTACCCACATGAACTCAGATTTGTGAACTGGTCAAGGGTGGTCCCCTTTGAATTAAAATTCAGTGCCAGTTAGAAAGCTGGGTGAGTGCGTACTGGCCAGGAATTCTTGCGAGCCTCAGCAGGCCGAAACTTCAATTAAAATCAAAGGCAGCTGAAAGCAAAATCCAAGCAGACACCACTTAGAAAAAAGAATAATCATTTGTCAGGAAACTTCTTTAACCTTTAATTCACTAACTAGTTTTTCAAAGAGGTACTTAGTAGCTTTCACCCTTCTTTCATAAGGAATAGGAAAATAACCAGTAAAAAAGTTGACATCAGGAATTTTTTTTTCTAGAGGACAAATTTCAGAGTACTATGAAGGTTAAATAGGATCCTTTCTTTTCTGTTGACCACATCATTTATATTTTCATTGATGACCACAGATGTATGACATTTTGAACTACATTCAGTGTATACATGTGAGTTGATATTTTCAATAATAAGCTATCAAGGGGAAAAAGTATGTTTAGACTCTAATCTTAGATGTACTAAGATTTGGGATATCTTTGGGTCCATTTTGAAATATTTCTATTTTAAGAAAACTCTGGAGCCCTTCAACTGTTCAGGAAACTAAGCGATGTAGAAGTCTTCATTCCCGAAGAATCAGGAATGGCTAAGGCATTTTGTACTTTCACATGATAGTAATGTGTATACTTTTTTGTATGATGAAGCAATCATGTACTTTTGATCTTTATTTATAAAATCTAAAAACAATTCAGTTTTAATAATTTTATAAACAGTCTGATGAAAATAACACTCAAGCTATTTTTTAAAAATAGTACTAACTCTGAAGAGGTGAACGGGTTCTTTCAGGCATTCACACATTGTTTTTCTCAAATAGAAATAAAAATTATGATGCTGCTTACAGCAGAAAGTCTCAGAAATTTTAGTATGAGAAATTAAGTGTGTATGTAATTTCTAGACTGCCTTTCCCTCGTGCCTTCCACACGCAGCACCAAGTTATATTTTCACTTACATCAGAACAGAAGTAAGAAGACCACCATGGTCTGTTTATCAAACAATTGCAGCATGAGGGCCTTTCCCTCTTTATGTAGATGGAGAATATCTGAACTGCTGGAAGTCTCCATGTGACTCTCCACCGCTGTGAGATGTTTCCTTTTAAATCCCCACTACAAAATTCTACCAAAGTCTGGCATGTATGTGTGTGTTCTCTTTAGACAAGTTAATTGTATGGAGAGAGGTGAGTTTTTGCCTTTATTTGTGACTGGTGAACTTAGGAAAAATCAGCTTTTCAGGAATTCAGGAGAATTTCGCAGCCATATCTGTTATTTCAGTTTGACCAACTTGCTCCCTTTTTTTTTGCTATTTTTTTAAAAAAAAAACTCCATATCTGCTTTCAGAGCAGTGGACATATTTCCAGATTTAAGAGACACATGCTGAAATATTAGCTGTAATTACATAAGCCTCATCTATCATGCCCAGAGCAATATTCCTTCAAGATAATAGAATGGGCATCATCAGTGATATGTAAATAGTGAATATGTGTGTAGGGTCAGAGAACAATCAGGTCTTTCCACCCTCCCACCACTGTGATGATGGACACCTGCGGTGCTGCGAGCATTCCAGGGTGGGCATGCATAAGTGGGTGCACCTGAGTTGGACACAGGCTTAAATAGGCGGCGTCATGAGGACACCAGAACCAACAGAACCGATAGAACCAACAGGACTGACGAACAGCAGCAGTAGAAAGCAGCCGAGAGGGTGAGATGCGCTGTGGGCTGGGAGACCTACCAGCCCCCCCAGTCCCCCGGCACCCCTACCTGCCATGTACCTGGCCACCTCTACTAATAAAAGCATGAAAAGCCACCCAGGGCTCCAAGACTCCCTTCCTTGACCCGTCTGCCCAGAACCATCCCGAACCTGCCCAGTGTGCCACCTTTCCTGCCGCTACAATGTGAATCACCATATTCATTGTTTTTATCACACATTCACATATTTCTATATGTGAATAAATGACTAACCCTCCAGATTTTAAATACGGAAAACCATACTCATTCCTTGCTTCCTTTTTTCCATCATTCCTTCATCATTTTCGTTCTTTGCATCCTCATTTTTAGGAAGTGAAAAATCCACATTAATAAACAGATCTCTGGTCTCTGAATTTTTTGAGATTATCAGGAACATTATTTCTGTAACCAACACCATTTTTATCAGCTCTTCACAAAGCAAACAAATTATCTGATAAAGGCATTAATAGCTTAAATAAATCCAATCCTTATCTGCATTTACTCATTCGGTGAACATTTCCTGAGATGAGCAATACAGATATGGTCATGGCCCTTAAAAAGTTTGTGATTGAATTGGGAAGCTTTTGAGAAAACTAGTGTGTGAAAATCAGTGAAGAAGTGAGGTGTGAGGAAATCTGTCAGGGTGCAGTGTCAGAGGTTAGTACAGGGTTCAGAGAAACTTCCCTAAGGAACACCTGGTTCTGAATCTTAAAGGGTGAGAAGTAGTCCAAGGGCTCTTACCCATGAAATCTGATAGAGCAAAGTCATCTGGCTGGCTTCTCTGCTTCCAGTCTGCATTTTCAGACCTGTAACTGCACCCAGATGCTCGTTGGGTACCATTGCCCAATTGTATAGTGCCTTCAAATGGTTCCAGAGTGATCCATCATGTCTGTGGCTGGCACCGTGGTCCTCTAGCCTCTATTCTGTCTTCGTCTATTATATTTACTAATGGAAAGATGAGATGTTAAACGTTCTATTATTTTCCCAGAATAATGCCAATTATTGATACAAGGTCCATGTTACCTAGATTTAACTTGATTAACTTTTGAGTCAGCCCTTAAATGACTTTTTAATCAGTTGCATAACTGTGCCGAATCATGATACTTTTATATTCACATTTGCAAATAAGCACATGCACTTTATTGTTTATTTAAAATACATTCAAATGCTAGTCATCTGTAATTTGGAGCAGATCATGAGTGGTTATAGCACTCTTCTCATTTATAAGATTTGGTTAATAGTAGCAGTAATTTACCTATAGGGATTAAATATATAATGTTTGTGAAATGCATGTGTTTCATTAGAAAAAAATATCATTAATGTGGTCATTAAGATGACTTGGAAGTCATCTGTACTGTGTTCTTACATATACAAGTGTGTCTGTACTGATCACAGATAAATCCAACTGCAGAAAAGAGCACATCTTCAAGCAAAGTATGGCTTAGGTGACTATTTTTAATGCTAAACGTTGCTTGTGGAGTTTGGGGGTAGACAACCCCTCAAAAATATTTATTTTGTTTCCTCCCACCTAGCATCATCCCATTGTCAAAGGGCTTTGTGAACATCTTGCCCCCTCTGGTGAAAGCCCAAGAGCAGAAATCCTTCCATAAGGACCAATAAGTGGTGGGTTCAGGACTCCAGCTTAGATATTATCACCATGGGGATCCTTTGTCTCAAAAAAAGACCAAGTCTGAAGAATTGTGGTCTGGCTGGAAATCAGGTGGCCTTTATGGTATGCTGCACAGAAGTTTCTAATAAAGAGATGATGTTTGTCTTAGGTATCCTGACGCTATGTTTTTGAAAAGTCTGCAGTACAAAATTCCCATTTGGTTTATTTTTAGCTTGAGTCTACTCTGCTAGTAAAAATAAAGCTATTTTTGTAAGTGCTGCTTCTAGTACTTACATCCACATTTTAAAAGAATTCATAGAAAACAGTCCATAGTGATAACTGTGTGCATTGCCCAGATTGCTGTGGAATTGTGTTTTAAATAAGTCTTTTCATGATGGCTGCATTTCAGCTGTACCATAGGGTTCAGCTTTATCAGATGATTCCTTCCCTTCCCTCATCACACTCTCACACAAAGGGATTCATCACCCTTTACTTGAAGTAATTGACTTATTTAATTTGTGTATTTGTCTAGAGTGTGTGCTGACTGTCCTTTACACATTGTCTTTGGTCTCAAGTGCACACACAGGCAGTGAATAGATTTGGTGATGCCGGGTCTCCTTAAGAGACTACGGATTGCTCTTTTAGGGAGTTGTGTGTTTCTATGGCAACTTCCTTTCTAAAACTTTGAATTTTATCCACATATATTTTGCAGATTCTGAAAACAAGCTTATGTTTAATTTAGAGGAACTTTGAGTTTTGAAGAAGCGGAACCTGTAGCTCATCAGCAGATGTCAAGTGCATACATACTTTGAAAGCTCCTTGCAAAAATGATGATTCTTTTTGTGCTTAACACTTAACTGACGACCCTTGTTCTGTTTGGATAACCTTTTGTTGTCAATTTTTTTTTCATGCATGTTGGGGGAAAAATCACAAATGTATACACACAATTTGGTAAAACCAAAAAGGATCAAAGTAATCACTGTGTGTGTTTTGACCTGTGTCTGCCTCTCTTTCCTTCCTAGTTTTGTGCTAGTAGAACATGACTAGCTCATTGAATTGAATTTGCTCCTTTGACCCCATGGAACTACAATATCTGTTGGCTCTTAGTTAGCAACTACATTTAAGAAAATGCCTTATGTCCCTCTTTTAAAATGACCCTCTCCATGGGTCAGTGTTTTGTGTTAATAGTCAGGAATCTGGAAGAGTCCTGGCTGTATTCCTGAATGATAAAATACATGCAAAAGGAACAATTCCTACTTTCATAGGTTAATTCAGAGTAGTAGTATAGACTATGAGGTCTCTATCTATGTGAGTTTTGCTTTTAGCTGTCTTACTTTGCTCTTAGGGTATTTTGTTGTTTTTTTTTAATACATACATTCACTCTTCCTTTTCTTCCTAAAACAGATTTAACTTTCTTAAAATCAAATCAGCTCTGCGGCTGGTGCTGTTTTCCTTTATCCACATGTGTTAATTGTTCTGTGGCTTGTTTTGTTTACTGTTTTTGTAAACTTGATTTGCCATGGCCCATGCCTTTCCTTCTAGTAGACCATGTAGTTGATTTCCCATGGGGAAAAGACTGCATTTTCACTAGGTGATTAGTTATCTCATTTCAAAAGGACCAGGTTTTCTGTGAGATGATTTTGTCACACTTTAAATGTCTATTTTGGAGGATGAGAGTCCATTTAGTGACATGCTCATCCATGTGGTAGAAATGCATAGTTTGTCACCATGGAAATTCTTAAGTATTTTAAGGGCAAAAGATGGTTAATTTTGCCATTTTAACTTCAGCTATTGAAAAATTGTGAAAACCAGAGTAAGAGCTATATTTGCATCCTGTGAGGAATTGATAGTGTTGTTTATTCTTCAGGCATGTTTTTATTTGCTAAGAGAGGACTCTGTAGCACTTCACCTTGAATCAATTTCGTGTAGTCTCTTGCTGAGTATCAAGCATGTCCCCAGAATTACAGAGGGAGACTGAGTTGTTTCCTACCCCGAGTGCAGAAAGAGCAAATGTGTGGGGCTGAGATTGGCCCTCGGCAGAATCCTTGCGTTCTCTACGCATCTGTGCATCTGTGCTGTCCTGCCTCCCACAACTCAACCATCCACATCTTGTTACTTGATATTCTGAACTCTCCCCCTCCACCCCCCCAGCCAGGCTCCTGGTCCCATTCAGCTCTCTCTCCAAGCCACAGCCACTTTTTACTTCCCTTCTCCTATTTTGGCTCTTCTGATTATTTCCTTCCTTCCTGATCAGTTACAACTATGTAGCTTCATCTTTCAGCCCAGGTCTGTACCTGTGCGCTGCCTCCTCACTCCCCATGCTCGCCCTTCTTCCTGTTGGGTTTTCTATGTGAAGGGACTAGAAGTACTCACTTTGAAAGGACAAACAGTGGCTATTTAATAGTCTCAAAGCTTTTGTGCACCAGTACATTTTACAGTCCTATTTTGTGTAAAACTTGATGGAAATAAAATGTGTAAGATTTTGAAAGTCAAAAAAAAAAAATGTGTGTGTTAATATTTTCTTCTGTTGTATACAACACATATGGTCTGACTTCTTCCTTCCTTTTTGGCCACATCTTGCTCCAAGCTCACCTTCCCTATCTGCTCTGCATCTGGAGACTGTTTTTGAATGTGCTATATATAGTTCATACCTCTCCTTGGCCACTTCATGTGTTTCTCCATCCCTCATCCAGTCCCTTCTTCAGGGAGTTCCCACATCCCTCTCATCTAAGTCACCCTGTTATGCTTACTCTCTCTCATGGCATCACATGATTTCCAACATAACACTGACTACAGCTGCAATTTTATTTTTATTTCCAGAGTTGGTTTGTTAATGTTTATCTCCCCCATTACTCTGTAAGCTCCTATGGGCAAGCCCTTTGTCTCCATATTTCCAGTGAAGAACTAGACACCTGGTGAGTGCTCAGGGAATATTGTTGAGAGGTATACAGGTATTTTGGGGGCCTACCCAGTGACCATTGGTCCCTTTCTTGTTAATACAAACTTGATTTGATTGAATTTTTACTCTTCTGCAGCTGCCCTAGGGCAGTTGGCCCCAATTCCAGTCCTTGATCCAGGGAGTGAGTTTTTGATTAGCCTGAGCAAAATAGAAAGATAAAACATGGATCTTTGATGATATTGTTGAGCTTCCAAAGTCCCGGGACAGCTCTACCTCTGGACAGCTCTGCTGTGTGAGACAATAAATCCTTTTATGTATTTAGATCAGTTACAATTTAGATCAATTAGTTTTGTTTCTGAAAATATCCTGATACATGATGATATACAACAGTACACCATGAGTGAATGAACAAATGTGTAAATGACCTTCTTACACTGCTATCTTCACAAGTCCCTTTGTAATTCACTTTTATCTCTTCCTTTCTATGACGTGTTGGACAGTTGGTGAAGGTGTTGACTGTTTTTGAGCCTAATGCCCAGAGAACTGTTCACTAAATGCCCCATACTTTGAACTTGAACTCATTTTCTTCACCTTTCACCTTTCGGCTCTGTACTTTGTTCATAACTTTTTGGGGGAAGATCTTCTCTAAGGAGGTTGAGTCAGGTTAAGTCATACCAGTAATTTCCTGTTTGTGAGCCTTGAAGCTCTTGAAGAGTGCGGGCAGGTTTGACAGAACCTGTAGGTGTTTTCAGATGCTGAGCTGATTCATACCCTTTGGTTATTAATTCTCCCCAGCTGCCATACCATCTCTTTTGTCTGGATACTACATGATTTCTCTTTGTATGGGCATAAGATTCGAAAGACCTGCCCTTTCTGTGTGTTCCCCTCTTTTCTGGGTTTTGGTGAGATGAATTTTAGGCTCCTTCTTCATTGTTACGGAACAAGTTCCACACAAGAGAAGAGTTTTGTTTCTTAACATTGTTTTTTGTTAAGGCAGAGCTAGGAATGATCCTGTAGATCTATGCCATGTGCCTCTGCTGCCTTTTCCAGACCTCCACCTTAGCCAAGCCCAGCGTGCATACAGAGATGCAGGATCTTCAATAAGTACCACCTGAAATGCCTTCTTATTTGAAAGCAGAGACTTGGGAATGCTCTAATAAATGAGTTTCCTAATTATTTAATCTAGCACTTTGGTGATAAAGACTAGGCAATCACCCATTTTTGTAAATTGCTCCCCTATAATAATCCATGGGAGGTGTACAGCTAGGTAACTCACCTTGAGAATATTGCTTCTGTTAAACCACCAGAAGAATGACCCTACTTTTGTCCACTATCCAGTGCCAGTAACACTCTAACATTTTACCCCCACACACAATTGCAAGACCACTTAAGCTTAGGAAACAACAACAATGGGATTTACCTAACAAACGGGAAACAAGGTGTTCTCAAGGCCATAATGGCTGGCTGGCTCACCCCAGATAATGTCTACAGTGCCTAAAAGTCCCAAACAAAAGGATGCTCATCCAGATAATTCTGTCCCATTAGGAGGGCCTGGAGCTCATGACACGTAGTAAGCAGCAGGCTGTGCCCCAGTCCACCACAATAGGAGGTGCTCAAAGGTGGGGTCACTGAGATGACAACACAGCAGCATACAGAAACAGTCTGAAGGTTGGAATGGACAACCCCAGACACTGAACCGGATAGCAGTGGAGGCAGCAGCGCCAGGAGGCAGTGCAAGATGTCCAGAAGTGGTTAACAGCTCTCAGAGGTGGCCCGCACACAGAGTGCTGGTCACCAGTCACCAGTGCTGGACAGCACTGGCCAGTTGTGCCAGTCCCCTACCTGGTCACCAGGAGGTGGCGATGTCAGAAACACTGTGTTAACAGCGCCTTGTGAGTTGGTGGCCCACAAGCACATACAGCTCTTTGAGACACCAAGCCCAGGGCCTTTGGTGCTCCTTTTTAGGTGATGTCAGAGGCAGGGCTGGAGGGTGGCAGCCCTCAGTCCCTGCAAAGCTCTTTGGCTTCTCTGTGAAGCTTTTTGGCTTCCCTTCTGTCTTTGGATGTTGGCTACTGGGTACTGCTGCTTCTTTCTCCTTTGGAGGTCAGGAACAGATTGCCTCTCAAACTGGTGCCTGCCCAGCCTTAGGTAATTTTTCAGATGCCCCCTCTCCCAACTACAAGTGTGACTGGACTGTTTTTAATCCTGTGGTTGATTGGACTGTAGCACCATCAGCTCTTAGCTATCACCTGATCCATCCACCCTAGGATCCAAGCACCGGATCCACAGGCCTCTCTACTGCCTGCAGGTGGAGGGAGCTGCAGCCCTAGAGCTGGTGCAGTGGGGGGCCCTGTGCTCCTCCCTGAAGCTCGGGGCTGGCAGCTGCCTCTTGGGCAGCCTTGCTTCTGCAGTCCCAGTGGTGCTGCATGCCCTGGGGCAGTGTGATAGAAGAGCCCTGCCATCTCTAAGGGCCTCTGCCTGCAGCCTGAGCCCCAGTGGAGGGCAGTAAAATGCTCACCACCCGCTTTGCTGCCACTTGCACTGCCTGCAAGCAGCTTTTGGGGCCTGGCACCAGAGCCCCATCTTGGGGTGAGGGGTGAGTCTCAGGTTTCAGATGTATAGTGTATTAAAAGATGATAATTGCTATAAGAAGAAAGTAGAATGTGGTAAGAAGAGTGTCGACTTGGGGATGGGGAAAAGATGCAGTTTTAAGATAGGTGGTCAAAGTAGGCTCCCTGTATTTCTAATCTTTTGTTGTGTTTGGAGAATGTTGTGCTGATTTACTGTTGCAAATGAATCAGTACATAAATATAATATTGCCTAAAGTGAAAGCAGTTCAGCTAAAGGCTAAATTTGATTGCTACATGCTTAAGAAAGCACGGGAAGGTGCACTAGCCTTCGTCTGAGATTCTCTGGTTATCTATTCTTAGTTTAGTTTCCTTTTCCAAAAATAGCATTTTTATATAGTCTTTAAATGGAGTCTATCTCTGACACTTACTTCCGTGTGTTTATAGTTAAACCTAACTAGCTGTCTTTCTTCCCAAACCAAGAGGTTCATCTGAAATGTTTCCTTTTAAAAGTTCTAAGAAGGCTCCCCTGGTTGGCTTTTTAGCCTATAACAGTGATGGATTTTGCAGTCTTTTGGTCTCACCATGTGGAAAAACCTAATGACGTGGGTAATTCTCGTCTTCAAACACATACTTTGTGTTTTACTGGTGGTTTGGGGGCTGTTGTGTCTTAGGTATGAAATTTATTATATTCATCTAAATTACACATCCCAGACAGCTGCACCTGGGATGCACTGTATGGGTGATCCCTAGATCTTGTTCAGGGCCTTTCCCCCAGGACTGCTGTATCACCTTAAGTGTGAATGAATCTTCCTTCAAGTTCCAGGGGTTTGTATGTTTATACCTTTTCCCTGGCTGGCTCACTGGCCTCACCTTTTCTGCAGTCTGCTTTTATTTCCCCCCTGGGAGGGGCCGTCGGAGCCAGTGGACAGAGGTTAGGAGGGTTCTTTCTCCAAGTGGGACCATGTAACATAACACTGGCTTTGTCTCCTGTCTAGAACTGCAGTGCAATCCCATCCCAAAGGTTGACCGGGCAGATTATGAGAACAAAATGGTGGTCACCAAAGGAAAAGGGGGATAGGGTGGGCAGATGGGGTCAAGGGGGTCCCTAGTTCTGTGGTAGATGGAAAACTAGACTTTGTAGTGACCATCTTAATTGTAGCATATATAGATGTCTACTTATATATAATACTGACACCTGAAGCCTAGATAATGTTATGAACCATGCTACTTCAATAAAAGTTGAAATCGGAAAAAAGAAGAAAGGAAGTCTTTCAGGGTGAGTACATTCTGAGCATTGGCGGATGTCCTTCTGCTCCTCAACTGCTGTTCCTGTCACTCACCAGCACTGTGGTGGTCTGTGAGAATGAGCCTGGAGCACTTAGAGGGTCCTCGGGGAGATGGGCACTTCCTGGCTCACGGCAAGGTCTCCATCTCAACCTGCCGCTCATTGTTCTGTGCCACGCAGTGCACTTCTGCCACTGCCTCATGCAGAGTCACCTCCACAGCCTTAACTCTTCAAGGCCTGTTTCCTCATCTGCGAAGGCGAAGGATTCATCTCCAAATGACCTTCAAGATGACTTCCACTCTGAATGTTCTAGCATTCGTAAGACATTTACTTTCCTTTTCCTCAAAGTTGACTTTTTGGGACAAGATCAGACTCTTATACTTCTTTACTCTTTGGCCTTATCTAATTCTCTCCGTGAAGTCTTTTAATTCGCTTCATTGTCACTCTTCCTCTGTATGCTTCGTAACCACATTCTCCTGACGCCCAGAGCATTTCTGCAATTCTACTTTGCTAATAGTCTGGTTGTTTCCTCCTATGCTCCCACTGAAAATACTCTTTTTTTATTGGTATCTCTGAGTAGGGAGTTGGGCTATTGAGGAAAACATATTTGTAGTCCCAACTTTCTTTAAAAAAGACAAAGAATAGAATGATATGTTCTTTTTAGGTTATGCGGGCTGTAATGACCACAGTCAAAATAAATCTATATACAAGCAGTGAAAAGGCAATGCATGTGAATTTTCTAATAATATGAATCCTAACAGAAGCAGTTGCAACAGTTGACGTGTAAATTGTATAGTCTGCACTGTGATTTTTTTTAGAAAATTTATCATAGGAACCTTGAAGAAGAAAATATACCCTAATGGTTAAGAAAGCATTGTTTTCTCTAAATTCTGTAACATAGAGGGAATGAGTGTGCTTGGTTTTCTCAGTACCATATACCTGGGAATTTTGAAATGATAGATTCAGCTGTGACATAATAATAAAATTCCACAGTAAGACTATAAGCATGAAGAGAGATTGGCATAAATACATTAAAACACATCTCCTTTGTCAGATTGATATTCCCTTAATGGACAAATAAAAAATTTACTAGTATTTCTTTTCTAAGTGTTACCAGTATAATATTCATTCTTCTCTCTCTCTTTCCCACCTTCCCTCCCTCCCTTTCTTCTTCCTTCCTCCCTCTTTCTCCCTCCCCCTCTCTATATAGTATAGTTTACTTCAGGACAGTGAATGTGAGGATATAGCATTGAAATGACCTAAAACTGTAAGAATAAGATAAGCCTACTGCTTTTTTGTTCAGAATGTAACTTAGCCTTGTGTAATTTATTTTGAAGAGTAAATGCTTAGAAGTAGGATTATTCTCATTTAATTGAAAAAGAATCTTTATCTTCTAGATAAAAGAGCTTGCCCAAAGTCACATGCTAAATGAGAGACTAGAACTAGAACTCACTTCTTTGGTATGTGATTCCTGTAATTGATTATGAGTTGATAGTGGTATTTTATGTGAAATGCCCATATTTCAGAAAATGGTATTATTTTGTATATACTCTTAAAAAATACAGCTGTCTTTCAAGGAACACTGGAACTAATCCTTCCATCTTTATCGGGGAGCATTCATGATGATGTATTGATGAGAGTCCATCTTATTTTTAAAGGTTTACAAGAAAGGATATTTCATAATTTCCCTCATTAGTCAACTCTGGTATTTAGATTTGATGTCTGAACACTCTTGTTATCAAACTTAAATCTCTCATGCTCTAGCTCAATCTGTTTTCTCTCTCTCTGCATAAGATATTGAAAGCAACTAATCATCATTAGCCATAATAATATTCAGAAAGTCCTCCATATATTTGAAATGTTAGCACTATCACCGACAGTTAAGCATAACTCACAAATGCCAGTAATTTTAAAATAGAGAAGAACCAGCTTGCAATAAGTTTAGATGATATAATAGTATTTTTTTGATGAATACTGTTAACTAATGTGACTTAAACAGACAAATGAAAAGCACTTATCTATTAACTCATTCACTTAAATATTTCTTAGGAACCTACTTTGTGATACTGTCCTATGTTCAGAAGTACGAAATTGGTAACTCAGAGTGGAGACAATTTCAATGCAAAGGATTTTTTTTTTTAAGTAGACCTTATTAGGCATGTTTCTCAGAAATGGGACGATAGGGTAGCTTAATCCCATCCAATGAGTCTTTGGTATTTACAACCATATCTGGAGATGATATTGAAAAAAAAAAGAACAGTCTAATTATTAGAATATTTCTATTTATTTCTACAGTTGCCCTATTACTATAATCTGCAACCAGCATCAAAATTCCATTATGCCTGGTCTCAAGTCCTTCACCTGGAAAGCCCTTCATTTCAGCATGAATGTTGAAGAGGTACCTGTGTCTTCCTGAGAGTGTTTGGTTGTGTGAGCATCAGTCAGTGTCAGACTACAAGAGGTTTATCACTGGAAATAAATGGTAGAATTGTGCAGCGTGAACGTCATATGCCCAGGAATGCAGAACACAGGGTTACCTTCTGCCTCCTGTCTTTATCATAGAGAGCAGAGAGAAAGGATAAAGATATTTATTCTGAAACCATTTGAAGCTGACCAAGTAGTTCATAACAGATGAAATGCTGATTTATTGCTGCAAAGAAAATAATGGGTGTTCTTGCTAAAATGCCATTAATAGCTTTATTGTTTAAAGTGCAAATTCTATTCAGCAATTTGTTAGTCCCCTTCTGAGGCAAAGTTGAAGTAATTCAGTGTAGGCTTTCAGAAGAAAAAGGACAAAGTAATTAGCAAATCATGCAAGAATTCATTCAACAAGGTTGGCTGATAGTTGAATTCTCTCTCTGAACCAGAAAGATACACAAAAAGTTGCATTTAAGAAATAGAAGATGACACAAGTATTTCTTTGCAACAGAAAAACCATAAGAAAGTTAATTTGGACTGTAAAGAGTGTGCCTCCTGTGAGTGCCAGGTTTTGTGCAAGGCACCAAAGAGAAAACAAAATTGAAAACACATCGTCCTGGCCCTTAGAATGTTAATGACCAGTGTCAGGAATAAGGTAATTCAAAATTAATTGAAGTAAGTGGATAGGATCCATTGTTTTAAAGAAAGACACACACCCAAAGCAGTTCAAAGGAAGAAAAGATAACATGAGTTTTAAGAGACCTGGTAACTAAGTTTTGCTTATAATACTGGAGAGAACCCACTGGAATCTGGTGGAGGATTTGGGTGCCTTGGTGGTACGTGATGTCATGACATGCATCTGTAAAGGTGTGAGCTTGTATGTCTGAATCACATACAGTGTTACCTAACAGATTTAAAAAAGCAGTTTCATCCTGAAGAAATGTCAGAAAGTAGGAAGACCTGTGCTGACACTCAGCGAGCTCTTGGATGCATGTTGTAGGGTGACCATACATTCCAGTTTGCTTAGCGTGGTCCCTGGTTCCACCTGCTGTCCCAGTGTAATTATTAATAGTGTCCTTTTCCATTCTCAAAGCTAATTAGTAAATTATTCAGTGACTGTGATGACCATGAAAATGAACCACTTGACTCTCCTGCTGTAGAAAACCCAGCAGACTGATGTCCCCAGCTGCAGCCCCCCTGGACCCACCATACTTTGGCCATGCTTATGCTTCCCTTAAATACTCCCAGCCAGAAACTGTGTGCTGAGGGAGTGCTAAGGCACACCCATCCCAGAAAGACAGGGGAGTCCTATACAGAGCAACGTGGCCTCAAGGACTCCCCCAGGCATGACTAACCCTTAAGACACTGGCCCACCTGTGCCACTTCCTTCCATCTCTCCTTCACAGGAGCGGGCCTACAGGTCAATGTGCCGGCTGCCCTGCCCACTCCTGGTCCTTCCCCAAGGAGTTTCTTGCAGAGTGTCTGCTTCTCAGCAGACTTGATCAAATGCAGTGGGCCTCATTACTGATAAGTGTTAGATTGTTGATGAGAATGAGACCAGAGAGAAAACTTGGGACCTTATTGTAGGCAGCTGTGAAAATGGCTTTGAACAATTTGACCTTATTTCAGTAGACCGTAAGGCTCCGTGGAGAATTTGTGACTCAACGGTTGCTAATCACTGGTCCTGCTGATATGGAGGAAGATGGTTGAAATAAGGAGACCAGTGAGGAGGGTACAGCAGTTATCCAAGAAGATCCTACAAGAGAACAGCACATGCGGTGGCAGACATTGCTGGGTCTGAGGGTACACTATAGGTGTCAGGTCTGCAGATTCAGATACGGTGGAAGATTATGTAATTCCCATGCCTCAGTTTCCTCGGCTCTGATGAAAGAATGGTAACAAGCCCTAGATCATTCGCGGAGTCATGGTGAGCATTCACTGACGTAAGACAGTCACAGTTTCAAACAGTGCCTGGCACAGAAGAATCACTAAGTGTGAAAATTTTTACCCATTGCTCACCAGCTACACTGTCCAGCAGAACTTTCTGGCCACAGCCACTAACCACACGTGGGTGGCTGTTGAGCACCTGAAGTGCAACTAATGTGACTCAGCAACTGAGTCTTTAACTTGTTCGATCTAAATTTGACATGTGGTCAGTTGCTACCATACTGAAATGACACCTAAATCTAACAGTATGACGTAACTAATATGAAAGGAACTGCAAAATTACAGCCTATTTTTTAATTCAGAAAACCCATTGTAGTAATACGACTTATCTTTAAGCCTGTAGGTTGCTTACTCGACTTGGTTGCTGATCATTTTAGTGAGGAACAACTACAGAGAAGGTCGTGGTCCTGAAGAGCCCATTGAGAGGATCGGAGCAATAAGGAGGGAAGAGACCCAGGGTTTTCACTAGCCTGCAGTGGGAAACTATTTAAGAGCTAGAGAGAGAGTAATCATGTCTTGGTTTCTGCCAGTGATTAAAAGATGGTTAAGACCTCCTGCTTCATGGGATCTGGACTGTCTGCTACATCCATTCCCCAAGCCAAAAAAGAGGAGGCATTGCGGTGCCCGCTATTATGTTGCCCTTGAAGCAGCAGCCAGGTTCACAGGACAGTGCTGCTATTATATAAGATCACTGTCGTGCTGCAGCTGAGGACTCCTGGTGGTGCAAGGACAGCACTAATTGGAACTCTGAGGGATGAATTAGGAGGAAAGGAGCACAGATTTCTTGATATCTAGAAGGGAAGATAAAAAGACGTTCGTGTGTCTATATATCCCAGAAAAAGGATTTTTGAAATAACCACTCTTCCCATGTGCCTATATGTCTCAGTGAAAGGATTTTCAAAATAACCATTCTTTCTCTTCTCTTCATTCTCTTGGTTCATTCAACCTGGTTCAGGGGGTGCTGGCCCTTCTGGTTCCATGAATGTATCCCTTTGAACGGTCAGTCTGCGCCAGGTTTTACTGTGGGCATCCTGCATGTTATTGACTTACAAACAGAGATTTTTGAAGCAGTTGCAACTCCAGAAGCTTCAGTTGACAAGTAGCCTAGATGAGTTGAGGGCTTTCTCGAAGGAAATAAAGCAATGGAGGCCATAAGTATGTAGCCCAGAAGAAAGAGGAAGGACTTTGGAGCCTATCCTGAGAGAAGGTCCAAACTCTGTTACTTGCTGTATCTGTGACCCTTACTACTTGTTTTAACTTCAGTGTCCCTAGTTGTAAAATGGGAGTACTGATTTTTTCTGGGTTATTTACAGGGTTCCATGAGTTGGCATGAAGCTTTTACATGGAGGTACTGGAAGAATATGTGCCTACCCCTTCTCATCTCTCCTAGCTCTTAATTTTCTTAAATTCCCTTTCATTGTTGCTTAAAAACCTGGTGTCACCTGGATCTCTCAACTCATGTTGAACCCATGTGCCCAAATCCTACGTGCTCAGTGCTGCCCCCTGTCCCTGCTTAGCCCTACTGGTGCCACCTTCAAGGACCTCTTTTCCTTCTCTTGCAGTGAGTGTCCTAACTCTTTCCCTCTAGCATTTCAGACATCCCAACCTTCTCTTCCTGTCAGCATTTGGTTCCTTGTCTGTCAGATGAAGGAAATCACTCAGAGAGTTCCCAGCTCTGGCATTTGGGTAGGTTTCTGTCCACAGGCCACCACCTGATTTTGTTTCCTTTTTAAAAAAAAAAAAAAGTTATTGTTTTTGCTCTGTATCAAAAAAATTATTAAAGGTAATTTTTAAAAAGAAGCAGATAAGAAAAAATTTAAAGCATTTGTGTCTTTTGGGTATATTCCTAGGAGTGGGATTGCTGGATCATATGGAAGTTCCATTCTTAGTAGACTGAGCAACCACCGTACTGCTTTCCATAATGGTTGGACCATCTTCCATTCCCACCAGCAGTGTAAGAGAGTTCCTTTTTCTCCACATCCCCGCCAACATTTGTTGTTGCTACTTTTTTTGATATGTGCCATTCTCACTGGGGTG
>JAGFMF010011387.1:1047403-1206936 GCA_019455555.1 Galemys pyrenaicus
ATTGTATATTCTTTGCTCCTTTGTCAAAGATTAGTTGGTCATAAGCTTGTGGGTTTGTTTCTGGGCTTTCTATTCTATTCCATTGGTCTGTGTGTCTGTTTTTGTTCCAGTACCATGCTGTTTTTATGATTGTGGCTTTGTAATAAAGTTTGAAGTCAGGAAGTGTGATCCCTCCACTTCCCTTTCTGTCAGTTAGGAGAGCTTTGGCTATTCGTGGTCTTTTGTGTCTCCATATGAATTTCATCAATTTTTTTTCTATTTCTTTGCATTCATGCTACCATCCCAAGAAGCTACTGTGTGCATCTTGAGTGAATCTTAGGATTCCGAGTTTGTGTGTGTAATGTGAAAACTTCACCATTACACTTCCACTCTTTGATGCCATCCTTAAAATGTCATAATTTAGTGAATATTTTTCCTCATCATCTTTTCAAATAATCTGTTGAAAATGCCATGTATGAATAGATTCTAGTCTATTACTTTGAGGTTGTTTCTGCTCTTTTCCCACCATTATAAACCAGACAGAACATTTTAAAGAAGTGGCAGGTAGCATACTCATGCATGTATCTCTATACACTTGAGGTGGAATTACCAGATCAAAAAGCACGCACATTTTTAGCGTTTTTGGTTCCATATTGTCAAGTGACCCTGCTGAAAGGATGGGCCCGTTTACCTTCCTCACTTGGGGCACTTGAGACTTTGACTGCTGGGTTCCTGATGGGACCAGCACTCCTCCACCATGGGAAAAAATGACAGGGAAAGGGGGAAAACAGAACTTTCCCTACTCGTGTGTGGATCCCATTCCAAGTTCTGCTGTTTTTAAACGCTCCTTGAGGGCCTTCCTGGTGGCTCATGGGGCTAAGCACCGCACTGTGAAGCATCTGTAGCCACTGCAGCACGAGTTCGATCCCCAGCCAAGGAGCTGACCCACATGGCACAGCAGACCTCTCCTGCTTGCCCACTGCTCCCCTCAGCAGTTATTTAGTAGATCTGCCTGTTCTGTACCTCATTCTGTCTCTGGTGACTCCTCTCATCCTCCCACACCTCTTGCCTCTACCCCAGTTCTTGTATGCATAAATAAGCAGATCTTTAAAAAAAATAATAAACTCTCCTTGAATAGGGCATCCCCTTGGCTCATGGGGGATTCTTACTTATCTGCCACTAGCTTCCTGTGTCCTCTAAATTACCACCTTTAAATCAATGAGCTGTTGGCATGAAGTGTGAGCCCTCTGGGAACAGCCTTCCTGTACCTCTGTCTTGTCAAACTGGAGAATCTACTCGTGTGTCTTTCTTTTAATCTCATTTTGCAACAATATTTCCTCTTTATTGGCCTTTTGATTTAAACCTTTAATTTGGCGAGTAGGTTCTTTATTTTACTGTTTTGGATAATTCATGTCATGCTAGATTGACTACTCCATAAAAATTTTTTCTGAAATATTTTGTGAAAGTTGTCTTACAGACACAAAGGATTCACCATTATATTTACTCTGAAGAAATGAAACAATAAAAAGCTGAGCAGTTGTGGCAGCTGTACCACTCGATTCTTAACCCACAGCTCAGGAGAAAATTAGCTGGTCTGTAATGCAGCAGGAGGCCCATCTCCATTTTTAAAAAAATTTTTTTTAATTGACAAGCTGGGACCTAGGTTGTGACTTTCATAGGTTGATTAGGCCACATTTCATCATCTGTTAAGGGTGAATACATATGATCCTGTGAGCCAGGCTTGCAGATCACACATGCTCCCCCGGACCATGAAACTGCTGATGGAGAGAGAACCTACCCGCCTCGTACCGATCCAGGACCCCGGTGAGCAGCTGGAGGGAGAGATGAGCATCTCTCTAAGTGTACTGTTTCTGCCGCTTGTGGGAAGGCTTATGGTATAGTAATGTGACAAGCTGTGAACAGCAGATCAGAAAAAAACGTGAGATAATTTAATTGAGGAACTTGGTGAGAGGACAGCTGAAGAGCAGAGAGCAGGGACATGGCAGAAAAAGGGCATCTGAGGAAGGGATAAATTAGGAAATAGCATTCTGAGGACAGTGTGAAAGTGTGCTTCCTCATTTCTCTGGCAGTTTGGGTCAATTTCCTACCCTCACATGCTTTGCAAAAAGGGAAATAATTTATTTTTATTACTGCCCCATTCAAGTGATGGCAGTTTTTAATATCACTTACATAGCAAGCCACACATTTTTGTGTAAGGGACTAACTTCCTCTTTTGTCTAGGTTTGGTATTTACTATTTCTGCCAATTCTACCCTTTCTGGAAAAACTCTTTGTTGTTTTTTTTTTTTTTAAGTAGCAGTAGAAATTGTAGTGGGAACAAGCTGTGGCATATTCTCTTTGACTTACATGTTTTGGAGGCGATTGCAGATTTCTGTATTTCCTCCACTTTCATTGGCTCTGAATTGTGAAACAAATAATTTTTAATCTTCCTTCTTCAACCACTGTTTTTAAATTAGATTTATACATTGTTCCTTATTATTCTTTTTCAGATTATCTTTATAAAGCTGGTGGTGAATTAACATTAGTTAATGTTTAGTAAACCTCAACCCTAATGTCCATTCTGGATACTTAAGAAACAACAGACAAAACTCAAAATTGAGTGCCAATATTAAAGTATTTGATTATTGATATAAAATAATTCATCTACTAATTTTCCATTTTTATTTCATTCTTTGTTGAAACTGGTCATCTAAGTATGTGTAGCCATCTAGTTTAGAACAAGGTTCTGGAAGTGTTGACCCTCAGCTTTGTGTTGTAATGTACTAAAGTCCATTTTAGATACTGGGTTTTTTTAAAAGATTATATATTGATGTATGCAAGAACTGGGGTACAGGCCAGAGGTGTGGGGGTTGAGTGGATTCACCAGAGACAGAGTGGGGAGCAGAATAGGCAAGATCTACTTAAATACACTGCTGAGGGGAGCAGTGAACAAGACAGGAGAGGTCTGCTGCCTCCTGTGCAACATCTCTCTGGCTGGGGATCGAACTTGTGCTGCAGTGTCTGCTGATACCTTCCTAGTGCTAAGACTTAACCCTTTGTACCACCAGGGTGGCCCAATGTATCTTTTTCATTCTAAGAAAATTTTACGCTGTCAGTGACAGAATTACACTGTCAGTGCCTCAGCATAAACCATAATACTTGCGGCAAATACTACTAGAGAACAATCTCTCTCTCTCTCTCTCTCTCTCTCTCTCTCTCTGTCTCTGTCTCTCTCTCTCTCTCTCTCTCTCTCTCTCTCTCTCGATTCCAACATAATAGAATTAACCCCAAATTTACTATCTCTAATCGTTTCAAAAGTCCTTCACCTTTAAACTCTTTGAGATTCTTCTATGCTTGTAAGTTTACACATAAAATGTTTTGAAGCAGAAGTTCTAACTTTTTAAACCATTACTCAAGTTTAGAAAATTTCTTGGGAGTCAAAGAGAAAGGTCACCAAATGATTTAGCCTGCTGCTCAAGGACATTGTCATTTCCCACCACTCTCTCCCTAGCTCCTTTCCACACCTTATCTTTTCTTCTTGCTTGAACCTTTTCTTCTTGTTTTCTCTCTCACTGCAATTCATTCATATACTTCTGAAGATGGCATCCTTTCTCTTGGTGTGTACAATTCCTTGCAGCTTAGTGGGTCCAAAGGTCCAAATTAGCCAGAGGAAACTTAATGATAAATTCATATATTTTAATATAAAGGGCTTAATTTAGAGGCTTATTTTATCAGTCATGTTTAAGAGAGTCAGTCCCTGCAGCCTTTAGAGGGTTTACGTGCAGGAGAGACCCTCCAGAGACCTTCAGGGAGCTTTGTGCAACATTTTCCCATCACTCCAACAGAGCTTTGATCATTAGATGTTTTGCACTTTAAAAAGTTTTTTGTGTGAACTGGTTTTGTAAAAGACTGACTGCATGATAGTTTTGTAAACACCTTTTCTCCCCACCCCTCAGCCCCCCCACCCCCCACCACATTTTCCTAAGTTTATCTCCAAATGCATTATATCACCCAAGCACTTAAACAAGATTGCAGACATTTTCATCTAAGCTAGTAGCAGTTAATTACCTATCTTTGTCTGTGTTTCAGCACTTAATACTATTTTGACAGGGGCTGCATACTCTGTCTTTCTGGAATTTTTTAAGTGCTCTTATGAGTAATTTGAGAAATTCCAAGTATAGATTAGATGAGCTGTTCTTTCCTCTGTTGCCTTTTTTTATTTTATTTTAAAAACATTTAAAGAGGACCCACTGTGCATCAAAGAGCATGCTCTCGTCACTCCCACATACATGGTCTAATTTAATTGCTTCTTCCCCTGGATCGCCCTGTAGAATCTCCACCACAACTTCAGTCTGTGTGGTGGGGAGAAGGGGTGACTGCATGGGAAAGCGAGGTCCTGATCTCGATGTATATCCATTTTTTCAGTGAATTAAACTGCAAGGGCGTTAGTGCTCCCTTCTTTTTTTTTTTCGGTTGGTAAAAATCCTAGTTGGTTGTTTTGGCAGAGTGCTTTATAATCAAGGGTGATGGCTTTCTGGGAAGTTTCAGCATGAGTTTGTTTCTGTTTCTTTTCAAAAACCTATGTTTGCTCACCTGCATTGTATGTGAATAGGTGACTTGACTCACCAAATGGAGTGTGTCAGGAAGGATTACTGATTTATTTATGCTTGCTTCTGGAGTATGTGTAAGAAATCGGTTTTATTACTCTCTTCAATGGGGCTTACTCACCCAGTCACCCTTTAAATATCTCAGGCCTGTCATTCTGGAACAATAGTGATCCTGAAGGTGCTTTCCCTAACCTGACAAGTGAAACCTGCCCTAGTTGTGGCAGGCCCAAGTAGGATCTCCCTTTCTTGGCCGTGCGCCACTTTCTTCCTCTGAGGCTAGAACTATGTTCTTGGAGCAGCCTCACTTACCTCAGGGATAATGATCTTCCACTTCCAGCTCTTCTCTTGCACCCAGACTTTCATTTTTCCTTCCCTCCCTCCCTCCGTCCCTCCCTCCCTTCCTCTTTTCCCCCTTCCCTCCTTCCCTCCCTTCCTCCTTACCCCCTTCCCTCCATTCCTACAATTAACATTTATTGAGTGCTTGTACAAAGTCCCAGGGATCCAAAGCTGAATACACAGAGCTTTCTTTGTGTTGTATACAAGTGACAAATGGGGTTTTCCCAAAGGAAATACATAGGTATAATTATTTTAATAAAAGGGAAATATTATTCTTAGATGAATTATAGGTGAGTACTTCCAGTGTGAAGATTTTCAGGTCAGCTTTTACCCATCAATTATTTATTAGGTGCTTAGTGTGCCAATCTCTGTGCCAGGTAGAAAAAATATAAAGCTAGACCAGACAGAATCCCTTTTCCCAGAGACTCACTTTGTGCCAGAGGAAGGAGTCCTATACGGTGTATATGAATTCCATTGCAGACCATGGGGGAATGTTGAGGAGGAGGAGATTATGAGCATTGACAGGGTAGGGATATGGGTTTGATTCACTGCTGCATACAGATTGCCTAAGACAGCACCCGACACAGAGGAGGCTCTTAGTGAGTATTTGTTGACCAACCAATGGAATTAAGGTCTATTGAAAGGGAGTGACATTTTAGTGATTCCATAAAGGATAAAGAAAGCATTGTCTAGGAGGAGAAGTACATTCTAGACAGAGCATGAGCAAAGGTGGGAGACATGGAGGTGCCTGGAAGCATGGAGGTGGGGGTATTGCAACAGCATCCGAGTGCCTCAGGGAGATTCCAGAAAGGTTGAATGGGGAGAGATTTTTTTTTTTTTAAAGATTTATTTTTTTACTCCTATAAGAACTGGGGTACAAGTCAGAAGTGCCGGGGGATGAGAGGATCCACCAGATACAGAGTGGAGAGCAGAACAGGCAGATTGACTGAAGTACACTGCTGAGGAGAGCAGTGGGCGAGGCAGGAGAGGTCTGCAGCGCCATGTGGGTCCCCTCCCTGGCCAGCAGCAGGGATCGAACTCATGCTGCATAGTTGCTTCATAGTGCATTGCTTAACCCACTGTGCCACCAGGGGAGGTCCCTGAATGGGGAGAGATTATGAAAGTGTTGAAGGCTTTGACCTTTATCCTACTGGTCAGCAAGGTGACGAGACTGTTCATTTTCGAGCAGTGAAGTTTCACCAAAGGTTTTAGAAGGACCCTCTTAGCATCCTGCTCTGAGTAGAATGTTTTCTCAAGTAGGGAGGATCTGAGAAAAGGAAGACTGGGCCGCGCTGAGAAGATGTCTAACCATAGCAGTCAGTATGGAAGAAGTTCAGTGAAACAAAACTGAGAGGAAATGCAAGTATATTCCTTGTGAAAGGAGAGGATGGCCAGGAAAAAGCAAACATTTTCTGCAGCTTTGAAAAGACTCACATTCCTTTGTTTACTGACTATAAATTTCAGCAAGTTGCTATATTTCCCAGGACCTCAGTTCCTGCATCTGTAAAACAGGCACAGTTGTGCTTACCTGGTAAAGAATGTTGTAAAAATTAATGTGAGACTGGTCTCAGCCCTGTGTGATCCCTGGCAAGGAATAACAGCCAGTGTTTATTGAATTCATACTGTGGCCAAGTGCTCTGCCTGTGCTTACCTACTTACACCTCATCAAAACCTATGAAATAAAGTAGTATCCTTTTTCTACTAGATGAGGAAGCTGAGGCACAGAGAGTAAGTTAACTTGCCCAAGGTGGCACCTGATACAGGGCAGAGGTGGAATTTGAAGAAGGCAGGCAGGCACTGGAGGCCACTTAGAGCCAGTTGGAGCTGGTTGGATCCGGTTTGAGCTGCATACTTACCTGTGGGGCTACAATGCCTCTAGATCTTCTCAATTATTATCATCTTTCCTTGTACCATCTCAGTCCTTTCCCACGCTCCCTGGCTGCCAGGATTTTGAGGACAGTAGGGGAGAAGGGGGGACCTCTGCCTGACCTTTTTGATCATCTTTCTTCACATAAAACTACCCTGTCCTTGTCACTGACTCATTCCCTCAGGACTCCTTTCAGGCATAGAAATGAATCTGATTAATGAATAAGCAGTGTCTGTGTTGGGTGGCCAGGGGAGAGGGTCGTAGATGAATGAGTTACCCTTCTAGAAAATCCATCTATATTTTAACTGACTAGCAACTAGCTGTCACCCCAAAGAGGGACAGATTTCAAGCCAATACAAAGTTATTTTTGAGCTGGACTACCTTAAATCACACCCTAGCTTAGCATGCCTCTGTTAACATCCCCCTGTGTTAGTGATATAATGTCTCTTCCCTTGCTTCTTTTTTATTCTTAAAACTGTTTTTCTAATTGTGACTGCCATTCTTGTTCAATGACAAAATGTTAGAGAATAAATAAAAGCAAAAAGAAGAAAATTTATATCTCTTAACCATGATCCTCCCTACCCAAAAATGAACACTATGGACTCTATAATGATGGTCCTTCTAGATTTTTTTTTCATTAGTTTGAATATAAGGCAAGAATGGAGTTGTGGTCACATCTATCATAAAAATGGATGCTTCTTAGATCAGGTCCACAAAGACCTGATTCAACAGATATTTAGCCATTTCTACCTGAAAGCATGACCTTACGATCTGAATTGCATGCCATCATCAGACCTTCGTAAAGAACATGGGTAACACAAAACAAAGGAACAGACAAAACTGAACCAGAACAAACCCTAGAAATCTGACTGTAGAACTGAAGCTATCAGAAGGGGAGAGAGGAGCCAGGAGGTCCATTGAACTAGGGTGGAGGATTACAGATGCCTTGGTGGTGAGTGTGGTGTGGTAACATACATCTGAAGAGATCTCAACCTATACCTCCAAGTCATATACAGTGTTGTAAACCTCAACAACAACAAAAAAAAGCCAAAAAAATTTACACACAATACAAAAAATGATTACATAGTAGAGATCACATACAGCTCAAATGATCACACCAGCTTTTAATAAGATGCAAATATCTGTGTTTCACTAAAGATCAGATTTCTGAAGACACCATTGCATGCTAAGTTAAAGACTCTGTGAGGTTGCCTTATATTCAAGTTTGTGTGGTAATATATATAGTTTGGTTTTCAAACTTTATTTTCTTAATCATATAATTTGTAATTACTATGTTACAGCGAATAGACCAGTGTTTATTTAAATGTCTTCTGTAGCTAGATATTAAAGTTTCTTTTCCTGCTTATTAACTGTCATAAATAGCCTTGATGAATATCAGCATAGATAAGTCTCTTAGTATATCTGTGTCTGTTTTTCTCCAGTTAAACTTCTAGAACTGGAATTGCTGGGTTGGAGCCTTACAGAATTTTCAGATATTTAATGTAAATTGCTAGGTTGCACCAACCAGAAATACTTTTATTACATCTTAGGGAATTATTCAATTACTCTCCCCTTGTGACATTGTCTTAATTAATTCTGAGTAACTCTTTAGCAAGATCATTTTATTGCTGTCCAAAATGTTTGTTCTGGCTCACTCCTTCCTCATGCCATTAGGTTAGTAATAAATTTAAGTTAGAGGATTTCACATCTATACCTGTTGATTAAAAACGTTTGCTGCTACTGGCACTCAGTGATGTGCCACTGCAGCTCCATTAATACATGGTCCTATTTCTGTGAACAATGTTAAATCGTTTAAAAAGGTCACTCAGTCTCATGAGATAGAGAATCCATATTATTTTTCTTAAATTAAGTAGAATACTATTATGTACTTTACTATGGTGGTGTTCTTTTTGTTTCTATTATCAAGAGTTGCATGTGTTGCTAATCTTCATATTATCCTGCCTCAGAAAATTAGGAAGCTGGCAGAGCCTTTGTTATGTCAGAGATGGCTACTTGTCAGCAAAGAGTCTTCTCTTTGCTCAATAATTAATAGAATTCCTTTTATAATAAAGCTGCTAGCCGAAAGACTACATTGCTGCTAGCTAAAAAACATGTTACCCAGCCTCTCTGACCATAAGACAGGGTTATAGCCAATGAGATAGAAAGAGAAATATGTGTGTGAGTTCCAGGATCTCTTAAAAGGAATAGAGGATACCCTTCTTCACACCTTCCTCCAATTAGATCCTTGGAACATAAGTGTGATGGCTGGAGCACTTGCATCATTTTGTAATTTGAGGAAGACCACGTCATAGATTGGCAGGAAAGTATAGATCCTGATAAATGAGGGACCTCCTTATAGTCCTGGACCATTTGCCCTGATATCTTTTATATCAAAGAAAAATAAACTTCTTTAAACTTACATGTAATTTAAGTGCCTATTGGGGAAGGGGGAGAGGGAAAGGGCACGATAGATCTCTACTACGTGGAATCTTGTTTAATCCTGACCAAAATAGTGATTTTTAACAATTCATAGTCTTTATCTTCATGTTCTCTTTCATTCATCTTCATTTATTTGTCTCATTAATTAAGATATACCTTAGCAGATTAGCGGACCACTCCGCCCCCCACCCCCCGCAACCTGTGAGGGACTACAGCAGGCAATGTTCATACAGAAGAACCCCAGTAAAATCCCAAATGCAATTTGAGATTTAATAGTTTGTCCCATCCTCACTACCCCCTTCTCCCTAGAAAAGAAAGGAGGCAGAACAAGTGAACTCTGCTGTGTCAGAAAGTGGTGGGTAAGGCCTCTGAGAAGGGGTTTGTCTGTCACTGAGGTTCCCAGCCATAATCTGAGCCCCTTCAGCGGTTTTACTGTGGCTGGAAAACTGCTGGTTGAGCTTTCAGGTCTCCCTCACCTTTCTTACTAACAAATAGCTCAAGGCACACAATGTCTTCCATGGAACATTAAGTATTCTAGAACTGAGTCATGAAATACATTGTAAGAAATAAGTATAAGAGGACAGGGGGTGGGGGGGTGGGTGGGAGGGAGACAGGATAACAGATCAGAGAATCCCACATTTCATTTCACCATGGACATACAGGAGCATTGTAAACAGGCTTAAACAAATCTGGTGATGTGGTAGTAAAGGCCCTTGATGCCACCTTTTTTTTTTCCAGTGAAGTCACCTTGAAAGCTAACAAGGAAGTAGAGTGAGCATATCCTGTTTATTCATCTTGTTAAAGTGTGTGTGTAGGGGTAGCTGATGAAGTAGAAAGGGTATTCCATCAAATATGCAAACCTGGCTCCTGTTTAACATGTCCTGCCTCAGGGCAGCAGGATTAACTCCAGCCCACCTTTCTTCTCAACACCGTGACCCCCAGCTTTCATATTACTAAAATGCCTGGTACGTGAATATAGTAGTGATTGAGGTGGGTTATAGGTGAGGTGCTTACTATGTTCTATTTTGTGCATTTCATTTCCTGACAGAGCTGTTGAGGGTTACTAACGTTCAGTGGCAGTGAGTTGTTGGAGCTAGAGGGGTGAGCCTGGAAAACGCTTCCTCAGTTTAATATGTTCTAGCGCCTAGAAGTGTCCTCTAGTGTATTTAATGAATTCATTTCAATTATTCATATTGGCATGTAGTCTCTAAGCTATAGTAGTGATTTTTCAAGGATTTTTTTCAAGGGGAAGACTTACATAGATCCTTTTTTCTCCTACCCACTGTTATATGTGTCTGTCAGTCCCTGGTGACTTAAATAGATTCTCACTACCCAGTTCATGCCTGCATTTCACCCATTTGTCTCTTTGATTAAATCTAGAATGAACCTTAGGTTATAAGAAAGTGTGTCCTGGGCCTCATTATATAAGTATATTGCTGTGTCAGTAGAAGTCATAACATCCTAGATTATTTGGCCAGGAGATTCTGAGAAGGTATCACTATGTCTTATACTTCACAGTCACCTCCCAGACAAGTAAAATCACTTGCCTGGGCACACAGAGCAGATTTAAGCCCTGCCTGCCACCATCCCATGCCGCCTGACTTTGCAAGACAGCAGCCAAAGCTTATTAGGAGTCTGGGTATCAAGTCCTTCCTGGTTTAGCATTGTCTTGGAATAAATCATCCTGATTGGGAAGAGCACCAAAGAATTATAGAATCCCACAAGCTTCTCAAGGATAATTCACTTTAAACTGTTCTCAGTAAAAACCACATAAAAATGTCCAACAAATCATAGAAAAATGAGCTCAAGGAGTAGTGTTTAGCCACAGACTTGAAAAAGAATCTGTTTGTCCAGAGATAGAACTATATAGAAAATGTTTTCAAAAGCATGGTAAATAGAACGTATTTGGAGAAGAGAGAGAGAGGCTGGAGCCTCGTTTGCTTCCCATTGTTTTTCTGGGAAGGAATAGAAGAAGGAATTAGATCCAGTTCTCCTTGCCCCACCCGAATTTTTCAATTTTCCCAGAATGTGTTTCTTTGAAGTTCAAGCTAATAGATTTATGGCATCTTTAAACAGTTGAAAACCATCACACTTCACTCACACACACATGCTTTTCCTCTCTAGCAGAAACATCTGAATGTTCTGAATGCAAAGAGCTGGCTTACCTCTCAGACAGTATATAGTTTAGAAAGAACTGCCTGGTGTAATTTATTTCACTTGTCCTGCAGCAAAGGAAGAATTGGAAAAAATGTTAGTGTGACTGTTCCTTCGGTGATACTGTCTTGGGTTGAGAAATGGCCGGTGGGGCCCCCTCAGGCCTGGTCCTCTTCCTGTCCGACCAGTGTTCCCTCCCTGGCTTCAGTCAGTAGACGCTGAGTGCACAGCCCTGGGGCCGCAGGATGACTTAGCAGATGAGAACAACTTCATTTTCAGAATGGGTTGTTACTCTACAAGTTCCTTTTTAAAATGGGAATCTGGTATAAGTTTTTGCATGTTTGTCCACTCTGCACACAGACAGGTCTTCCTCACACTCTAGATCCCTTATATCCTGTTTCTTTACAGGACGCTTCCAAATTTTTAAAAAGCATGGCTTGGTGCTCACTTTGTTGTAGGGGCTGCCTGCTGACTGTTGGATTCACATTTGGCAACTTCTGCTTTTTGCTGTTCCGATAGAATTAATTTTGTTACTTTTTTTTGTAATATCTTAACCTCCAGATTTTTATAACAGACCAAACCTGGTAATATTAAGTGTCATTTGCAGTTAATTTGTTCCTTATTATCAACTTTGTTTAATTTTACCAGCGAGGTCCCCGCTCCTATTTACTGCAGCCATCTTCTGTATCTACGAGGTAGGTGACTGACTGGGATGCCACAGCTTCTGATATATTTGATCAGGATTTGAAACTAGATCTCTGACTAAAACTAGGCTCTTTCCACACTCCCATCATAATTGCCTGCTTTAACAGTCCTATTTATCTATTGTAGCGCTCATCCCCAATGTTTAAAAAAAAAATAAGGGAGGTACTCTGGAAGGAAAGAAGCCCAGCCTTAGTTATAGCAACAGCAAAATGTAGTGCAGAGTTCCAGCTAGGACTGTGCTTTTGGGACAGACCAATCACAGGAGAGGAGGACCCTTATTAAACCGTGATATCTGCAGAAAGGTTGCTCGTCTTGGAGAAATTCAAGAGGCCTGAGAGAGGAAGAGAGGGACACAGAGTCGGTGAAAAACAAGGCAGGCAGGTAGGGATGATCTGCTGGCAGTGGAAGCCTCAGTGGGGGCCTTAGTGCAGGGGCAGAGAAAAGGCATTCCACTGGCCATGGGACCCGAATCAGTACATAAATGCTGTGAGTCGAGGGCATAAATGGCTTCTAGTAATTTTGGTCAAAACGTTTGAGTCTCTATTTTAAAGGATCAAATTCTTATTCATTCATTCATTCATTCATTCATTTATTTATTTATATATTACAATGTTTGCTTTCTTCTCTCAGGTGTAGTCCCTGTGGAATTCCCACCACCAATTCACCTGTGCACCATCCCCATAGTCCCTTGTGCTCTTCCCAGTTGATTGATCCCAACCCCTCCCTCTCCCCTGCAGAATGTCTCTGATTTATCGTTGTCTGTTTAATTTTTTTTGTTGTGGTGGTAGTGGTGATTTTGTTATTTTCTTTTTCCTAAAGGGCCAAATTCTGATCAACATCAAGTTATTAAGTAAAACTTGGAGGGGAATTAATTAAAGCCTGGGGTCATTGGTGCAGAAACATCGTCATTTTCTGAACTCCTAATGCAGATCTTCAATGTATGAGAGAGACGGGTGGGTAAGGGTGACAGGAGGAAGCAGCTGCACTGTGTTTATGATGAAGAAGCTAGAGATCCTGGTTTAGTTGGCTGTGTCATGTTGAAAGGCAGTGAGAGAAACAGTAAAAAAAAATAAATAATAGACCGAGAAAAAATACTTTGAAGGAAGACAGTCCTACTCTGATAGCCTTCATTTCTCAATTTCATTCTCGTTTTGGCAAAATGATGGCCACAACACGCTGCCTGATAGGTGATAGTGTTGCAAAGGGCATCCCTCCGTTAGGGGTAAAGAAGAAAACTGACTCAAAAGAAAGTGCTATTGGAATTATTCTAGAAGTGTAAGTCTCAGGACCACTGCTACAGTTTGGATCATTTATGTCGTGTTTCTTACATCTGCCCTGTGTCTGCAGTTGCCATATATCTCAGCAACCAACCATCAGAAACCTTAGGCCTATTTAGAGTGGGGAAAAGTTGTGTGCAGACATAGATGGGGAAGGAAGAGGTTCAGTGTGGGTCCTGAGAAGTGGAAAAGAGGACTGGAAAGACAGCTGATAGCAAGTTGTGGAGGGTGTTAATATAAGCTGAGTTTTGAGTTGCGCTCTGTAAGCATTGGAAATTTATTGTGGGGAGCCGATGGTGGAGTTCCTGACAGATTGGTGAGGGTAGAAGCCAGCGGCATGAGACAGAGCAGAAACTTCCTGTGATGGTGTAGCCACTGGTGGTGTGGAGGCGGAGAGCAAGGTGCACCAGAATGGCGATAGTAGGAACAGAGAGATGGTGGTACTGTTCCAGCACATATCACAGGACTGACCAGTGGGACTGGTGAATATTGACGGAATAAGAACAGAATGGAGAGAGAAATCCAAAGATCCTGGGACTCTTAGTTTGAATACCTGAAAGACTGATGAGTGGACATAGGAAAGTGGGAAATATGTACAGCAAGTGGGCTTGTTCTGATGTTTCCATTAGCTATGCTAAAAGCATGTAGGGACTGTGATAGCTTTGTTGCCTGCTGGAAGGAATAAAGCTCCGCTTTAGGAGGAGATAGAGATCAAATCAGGCTGATCTGCAAAATAGTAAACAAAACCCAATTACCAACTGCTTATAACTAGAAGTCACAGCCTATAGGTAAAAGAGGGTACTTTACCCTCTTTTACTAGATTTAGATAACTTCCTCTCTTACTACTTAATGCTCCACTATAGCCATTCTTACTGTTAAGTCACAGTGTTATAGGGCAGCCCTAAAGTAAAATGGGTTTGCCTGACTGGGTCCTCACCCATGTGCTCGAAAGGCACTTATAATAAGCCCCAACTGCAGTCACACACAACAAAGATTAATAAATGGTTTTATTTACAAAAGAAAGGGAAATAAAGTAATGAAATATCACAAGGAGAAGAGAGGAAGACAAATCTGTAAATGTTCTACCAGTTCCTCCGAGCTGGAACCCATCCGCGTGCTGAGAGCTGGCTCCGAACGAAGAGAGCTCCCAAGGCCCACATGTCTGCTTTTATGCCAAGCCTGGCTGCTTAACTCCACCCTCAGGTCCCAGGGATCCACTCTTTGATAATGACCGTATAGGATTTGTGTTTTTGGGATACTGTCGGTCTGGAGTCGGGGTTGGAGTCCATAAACCTATTTGTGTAATTCCCTCAGGACTACCTTTCCCCCTGACAACAGGCGCGTATGTTTTCATTAGTCATCAGCGTACTAGGATGTCATCTGAATGACACGAGCCTGGATATAGTCATCTACCTCCAAGGGTAATGGCCCTCTTGTCCTTCTGGCATGCATGTGTAATGCTGAAGAGAAGCAGTCTCTGAAGCTGTGTTCCATTTAATTTAGGAAAGCAAATCACTTTCGTTGGCTGGCCTAACAACAATGAGCTTAATTTTTCAGTTGTGAGCAAGGGCAGCTTGCTCTGTGTATGTGGACTTGGCATTCCCTCTTGTGTGGCAGCTGGCCCACTGACCTCATCGTTTGGGTTCCCTGTTCTTGTAGTGGAACCAACACCACAAAAGTGAAATGCTGTATTTTCCACAGAGTCACGCTACATATGGTTGTTTGTTTACAATGACATAATGCTTTAAACTTCAGTTCAACCCTCTTCAAAATGGTCACAAATATGGTAGTTTTGAAGGGTGAGCTCATACGTAGACAAAGGACTGAGATGCTTTATGCTGAGGATTCAGTTAATAACCACACACTGTTCTTGAGCTCACCTGTCTATTCAAAAGTATTTGCTGAGATCCAGGTCATTAGAAGTAGGAAGTTGAGTACCTTGATGGCTGCCCTGGGTCTCAGCAGATTGATATCTTAGAGCTACTTTGGGAGAAGCTTTTGCATTTTGGAATTGTTATCGACTGGGGAGTCAACTTTGCACAGAGGTTACCCTGTCTTTTGAACTGAGTCTGCAGCACGAAAGCATAAGTGTAATTACCTGATCATCCAGCTAGCAGCGGACATACAAGTCTCAGGGCAAGCTGGGAGTAGGGGAAGGATCACCTCGAATTCATGGAGGTAATCATTACTGTTTGTCACCCACACTGCAGAATCCATTGCCACGTGTTGTTTTTTAGGGTTAAACTTCGTTGTTACTAGTATATATGCCTCTAATAACCTGCTCCTGCTCCTTTTTCCCTGGCGGTCATCCTAAGAACCCTCTCCTGGATTTGTCACGTCAGGCTAGGCAGTGACTACCTGACAGTCAGTCTTCTTTCAGAAACTGCTTTTCCTGGTAAAAGACCATATCACGCTAATAATGACACCTAATACTTCATGTTGTGAAAGCATTTTTCATGCGCATTACCTTATCCAGTACTCAAAAAGTACTCTGTGAACCAGATAGTATCACATTAATTTTATAGATGAGAAAACTGAAGTTCAGAGGTTTGCTCGAGGTCATACAGCTGGCAAGCAGCAGGGCTAGGATTCTAACCAGATCTGCATTCAAATCACACGCTCTTTTCCTCTGTTATATTCACCTGAGAAAAGCCTTTTGCATTTTCAGTTTAGCTTGTAGTTCTTGTAAATTTATTGTGGTAGATTTCTAATGTGGTAAATCAGGACGCATTGGTCTGTGTTTTTCACAGAGGGTGATTTACATTCAGATGAAACTACTAAAGGTGATACTGTTAGGGGAAAGGCGTCCTGAATGGATTAAACAAATAGGTTTATGGACTCCAACCCCGACTCCAGACCGACAGTATCCGAAAACACAAATCCTATAGGGTCATTATCAAAGAGTGGATCCCTAGGACCTGAGGGTGGAGTTAAGCAGCCAGGCTTGGCATAAAAGCAGACATGTGGGCCTTGGGAGCTCTCTTCGTTCGGAGCCAGCTCTCAGCATGCTATAGGGTTCCAGCTTGGAGGAACTGATAGGACATTACGGATTTGTCTTCCTCTCTTCTCCTTGTAATATTTCATTACTTTATTTCCCTTTCTTTTCTAAATAAAACCCTTTATAAATGCCTTTCAAGCGCGTGGGTGAGGACCCAGTCAGGCAAACCCATTTTACATTAGGGTTGCCCTGTAACAATACAAGAACACTGATTCCAAACTCAGGGGACTTCCAAGTTTAGTTCTGCCATTTTTGTTAACTGTTACAGTCTTAAGTAACCCAACTTTTGTAAGGCTCCATTTCTACCTTAGTACACAGGAAAAACAAGTCACTCCCTCTCAGGGCTGTAGACTGTTGGATGACAGTGTAACAGCACTGAGCACGGTGCCTGCCAGAGGAGACTCGCTCATCAGTGTGGGCTGTGGGCACTGTGTCAGCATCACCATCTTTGGTAGGACACGGGCAGTTAGCATGGCTTCCTTGCCCACTTGACTCTTGCTGGCCACAGATGAACGCATAAATGCTGGGCTCTCCAGGTAAAGCAGAGTTCCTTAATCCTAGATTTAAAGGGCACCCCAGGATTTGGTATTTTAAGACATCTCACTGCATCTCATCACACTGACAGCACTCACAAACACCAAAGCCAGTGGGAATGAATATCTTAATCTTCTAGTCATTTGTATATTGATATGGATGCATTCTTTAGCTTGCTTCCTAACACCAAAGAAAGGGAGTTTAGTGATGAAGGAAGAGAGGGAGGGAGGGAGGGAGCCAGGGAGGGGGTGAGGGGCAAAGCTAGAAGAACTCTCTGGGCACCTGCAGATCCTGGTGGGGGCAGGGGGAATACAGATGGGAGGACTTTTCAAAAGGTGCATAGGAAATCAGTGCGTTTGCCTGAATCACAGTTTTCTTCCGCCTCAGCTGCACACAAACTTTATTTTCACTAGTTGTTTAAATATAGCCTACCCAACAAAAGCTCTTGCACGGCCCAATTTTGACATGAATGGCAACTTGTGCTCACAGACGCACAGTTACAGTGTTAAATAGTAGTCTTCATTCTCCAAGGCACGTGGCTCCTCACTCAGCAGGAAATCTTCAAACACAGCACCTTCCCGACACAGCACAGAGCTGAGCCAAGCCAAAGAGTCTATAAAACATCTTCAGGAGAAGGCCAAATATTTGCTATCCCACCTGGCTTACTATTTTCTTTTTTACTCTAATTATCTCAAGTGAGTTGAGATAATTAAATAACACTGCATTCTTTCTAATTTTTTAGTGTAAAGCATCTCTGAGCCAGCAAGTCCTCTCTTCCTGGCTTCCTGAAGCTTACCTAAAGCAGGTACAGAAGTGTTGTTTTAAAATGAATAGGAGATGAGTTATCTGTGCCTTGTGGAAGCTGTTCTACTGGCAGTGCTTTTGCTACTGAGCAGACAACTCATTTCCCACTTCCTACCCTGGCGCCTGAGGCTTGCCCTCCGGGGAAGTACTCAAGAAGGAAAAGCAACTACTGGGACCAGTTGTGACAGCCTGGTGAGAGCTCACCACCACACTCCCCTCAAAACCGGGTCCCTGTTCTTCTCCTGCCCAAAGCCACTAACCCAGCACCAGAAACACTTACCTGCAGGTTGGCATTCTCAGCCTCAGACGCGTTTCATGCTCTCTCAGCAGAGCAACTTTGGTGTGTATGGGCTGGAAAAGAGGAAAAGTGTGTTACTTTTTTTATCTAACAACTTATAACTGTGTCAACACATAAGACAGTCTGTCAAAGCTTTCTGCTGGTGTTGCTGCTGTGAATTAATTTTGAGCGCCACTTGTGAGCAGTAAACACTTTTGCAGTGTGAACAACTCTTTGTACAGTAGGAGTTGTCGACAGCTTGCCGTCCCCCCTGGAAGGGGAAGGAACAAAACAGAAGATGCTGCCTCTCTGACAAGTCAGGTTGGCCAGGGCAGTTATGAGGAGCAGTCTTTGCCCCCATACCCATTTTGTCTTTTCTTTTGACCAGTTAGTTTTTCAGATTGGAGGATGGTCTTGATGTGCTAAAATGAGACTGTACCGAAACCAGCAGGCATCTGGCCCCTTCTGTTATACTGGAATCAGTTTTATAATTTAGGACCCACATCACTTTTGTCCTTAAATTGTTAAAGAAGGTATCATCTTTAAGAGTAAGACACGAGCAGAACACATATGCCCTGTGCAGAATTGAGGTACTTCTCAGTTTCTTATATTTTGTTATTGTCATGCTGACACTCAGTTGAATTGTATTCACACAGTTAAAATAGTCACTTTACTCAGGTTGAAAAAAATATACATTCGTTTTCACTCTTTTATTTCTTTCTGTTTAAAGACCATCATTCTTTCTCCTTGCTGCATCCCCTGTTCATATACTAAGGTCGACAAGTCTCCCTTACTGTGGCAGGCCCAAGGCCCTCGCCTGCAGATACACCGAGATGAATATGGAGTATGACACTAAACAGTGAGCTTCCCTGCCTCTGACCCACATTTTGAAATGTGTTCCACTTCCCTGTCCCTTTAACTCTGTTAGACTCTTTTGAGCAGAGCAGTCCCATTCCAACAGCTACTGAAATCTATTTTAACCTGCACCTTCCCTAAAGTTTATATCCTTGCAGTGTTTACATGGGGCCTCCTGTACAAGATCATGCTTGTCTTTTTATCCTGTATTTCTTTTCTCCAGGCTTTAAACAGAGGTCTTCTGGTTCTAACATCCTAAAATGTGCTGAGTAAGACCTGTTGAGCTTGTTCATGTCCCCAGGATTGCAAAGTGGGTTCTGGAGATTTTCTCTCCCCCTTGGTCTCTCCATTCCTCTGAAGTCCTCCCTCCTCAGCACCAGCCACAGTGCTCTTGGTCATAGGGTTATGTTTGGTAAATGAAGGTGACTGATCTGTCTCAATCCACAGATGACCCTGTAGGCAGGAGAGGATGGGAGGGCTGGTGGGTGAGGTGGGCTGTTGCCCATTCAACTTCATCTTCAGGTTGAAAGAGAGGAGCCCTGTAAGAAGACCTCTGCCAGTTGTTAAATCGGTGGACAAGGCGGTGTGGCCATGGAGGGCACCTCTAGGACAAAACAGGCCTGAGTTGCCCAGGACATGGAAGGGCAACACGCGTCCTGTGGAATAACGTCTGCAGGCAATACTGACAGCCAGTAGCCCACGACACCTGACGCCCATTATTTCCCATCAGTTCTGAGCAGACAACCAATTTACACCTAGCGGAGTGAATATAACTGTTCTTTCCTAAAGACTGAACATTTGGAGAAGTGTTCTTTTTAAGAGGCAGACATGCTGTTTCTCCTGCCTGCCCAGGAGGGAGGTTAGTTTTCCCATTCCCATACACATAAAAAAGATAGCAGAGAGGAATTCATGTCATGCCAGCCTTCAAAGAGTTAACTAATGATGTATTTTTTTTTTCAAATGAGAATCATCATGAAATGTATGTAACATAAAAGGCAAATGCAAAATACTTAAATGACAGGTGGCATCATTTGAAAAGGATGTGGGGGCTGATCCCAGAGCTGTGATCATACACAGCTGCATTAATTTGCCTAATCACTGGATTGCTGTAACCAGTGTCTATAAATAAACACACAAACTAATCTTTTGATTATCCTTTTTTTATGGCACGTTTCCTTCTCCATTCCTTCTTTTTTCTGCTTTGTGTCTTTTTGCATTGTGATTAACCCATATTTCTAAACTCTGTAAATCTGCAGATTCTTCTGTAACTATTATTTTAAATAACCAAAATTATTCTGGACTGCTTACAGAGAGGCATACAGATGGCCAGTAAAAATAAGAAAAGATATTAGTTTCCTTCGAGTTTTTAGGAAAATACAGGGAGAAATATTACAAACTATCATTTTTAAGTATCCGGTAGGCAAAGGTTAAGATTTTTGGCAAAGGTTTGAGGAAGCTACCACTGGTGTGCAGAATCAGCAGGCACCCGTGCGTGTTGGTGGCTGTTTTGGAAAGGCATCTTGACATTATGCATCTAAATGATAATTGTACATATAACTTGACATATCAAGCACACTTCAAGGGATTTACCTGAAAGTAATAACAAAGCAGAAAGATTTTTTTTTTTCTCAAGGATTCTCACACCAGTGTTGTTTGCAGTAGTGGAAAAAAAATGGCAAAATAGAGATGATCCTTGAAAAGAGACTAAATTCTGGTACCTAAAGGAATACCATGTATTTATTAAGAAAGATCATAGATGTCTTATTTATTTTCCTGAACAAATATTTATCATACTTTGATATAAGATGAATGCAAGTTAATAAGGAATACAGTATATTTTCAGTGACGTTAAACAGATGCTTCTCAAATACCTTTATATGCAAATGCAGATTCCTATTCAGGAGGACTGAGGTGGGACCTGAGCTTCTGAACTGTTAACAGTTTCCCTGGTGTTGCCACTGCTACTGGTCCGTGGACCACACTTTGAGTCATAAAGTTAAACTACACACATACATCTACATGCAAGTAAATGCTTAGAAAATCTGTAAAGTTTCCCCAAGATGGTGAATTTGGGCGATTTGTACTTTTGTCTTTGTGCTTTTCTGCACTGATACTTTATAATGCATCTATATTGACTCACATAAACATGGGTACTCAAAGCAACAGAAATGTGCTCTCTAACACTTCTGGAGTCTATAAGTCTGAAAGCGAGGTGTCCTGTTTGGTAAAACTTTAGGGGACATTCCTTCCATGTCTATTCCTGCTTTTGGCATGTGGCTACATACCTCTTAATCATGGCCTCCTATGTCTCTTATAAGGCCACTTGTCATTGGAATAAGCCTCCTCACCCCACCCCTGGCAATTAATCCTAGATGATATCATCTCAGAGTCCTCGACTTAATTACATAGGTGAAGATCCTTTTTCCAAATAAGGTCACGTTCACAGGTTCAGGAGTTAAGCCTTAGATCTGTTTTCTCAGTTCCACTGACTACACATCCTGAACGGTTCAACAAAAATTTTGAAGTTAAGCAACACTTTCTAGATTTGCCATTTTATTTTTCTCGCAAGTTGAGTTTTGGTTTTATTTCCCTTTTTGAAGTATCACTTTAGGAAGTTTGTCCATAAAGAAAAAAAAAAAAAAATGGACGGTTTCTTTGGCCGCCAGCGTCTGTGCTAGCAGTGCAGCTGAGCCGTGGCTCTGTCCTGGTGGTCCTCTCATCCAGCAGGCCGCTCAGCCACTGCAGGGCCTCGGAGCAGGCCTACCCAGCCCTGTCTCTAGCCACATGTGCACTTCTCGCCTGCACTCTGCTGGAGATGTGGTTCAGCGTTCCTTTATTTGGTCCAGGCTCTCCTGAGATAAAGAAGTTGAAGGCATATGAACACAAGCGTTAAGGAAGTTATCGCCCTCAGTCCTTGGGCTGTATTCAACTGGACTTTCGTTAGATTCAGGGCTAGTTTCCCCAGCCCCAAACCACAGAGAGAAAGATGAAAGTAAAAAGAAAGTATCCCATCTTACTGCTTTCAGGCAGTCCTTTCCTGTAAACCTGTCTGAGGTTGTTGTTATTGTTCTGGTAAGGGAGAACAAACCATGTTTGATACTGAGACTGACACAAACCAGTCTTTCTTGGTGTTTTACTGACTTGCTTCTTGTTTGGACATACTACAGGTTTCTCACAGGGGCTATTTTCAGTTGAGGAGGAGGTTTCTCAAAAATGCTTTGCCAGTGTCTGGTCATGCACAACCCCCGGGTATCCCCAGGGAAATGCTTTGAGTCACAGTCCCTTCAAGGCCCAGGCAGTCGTGTGCACTTGGGGCTTGATGTGCTGCTCCTGGACTTGTGTCATTTCCCAAAATACACAGGAGGAGAACCAGATTAGTAAGAGGAAACCTTTTTCACACATGACAGGGTTCTGGTGCCCCAGAATCAACCTTTGCATTGGAAAGGTCTAGCTTTTGTTACTTGACAGGTTCTTGTTAATTGAACCCCAATTAAACCATTTTAAAATAAATAGGTTTCCTCACAGCAGAAGTAGGGTGGCAAAAGGCAAAATTACAATGTTACTGCTTGCGAGTGAAAATATTTGATCTTCTTTCCTTAAAATATGCCAGGGCTCTTTGCTCTGGGATACCTGAAGTTTAATATACACATTTTAATTAAAAATGCTTTTATTTAAAGAAACAATGAATACACATTGAGGAAAGTTAGGTATTTGAAAATCAGAAAGAGCAAAAAGTCCATATACTCACAGATTCCTATGACTGGGGCCGCGTGTTTTCTGGTTGGTTTAAAAAATCAGTGAAAGGATGAATCATGTTTTTAAAAAAGATATTACAGAGCCTAAGTAATGCGTTTAACTGAAAACTACCAGTGGATAATTATTCACCAGTCTTTTGCTGTGAGCCCACAGCACGGCCTTTCCTTGAAGTTCGTGTTATCTGATGATTGGAATTGTGTCATCTTTCATGTACACTATTGTCTGATTTCCATTTTCAGTCTCTTCAAAGTGAAAGATTTTTCTATGACACTTGTAAGACACTTTGAGTGCAGAACCATTTAAAATTGTTATTATTTCTCCAATCTTTCAGTTATCTAATTCCTAGTAAATTTCCTTTTAGTAAATTTCCTTTGCTTCTTTCATGCCTTAATTTCACAAAATTTTAGGAAAATCTTTATTTTCACATTCATATCTCATTGACCAACATAACATTTAATTACATTATGAATTATAATAACAAGTACAGCTGGCATTAACCATCTAAACTTGCAGTTTCCCCAGAGGAAATTGATGTGCTTTAGAGGATCAGCGAGCAATCCCCAGAATGCAACTGACCAGTGTTGGTCATTATAGAAGAGATAGAAAAGATGATTAATTCATCCAGTTGATTAAGTTCCATTAATTAATAGACTTTTGGTGGGATATATCCTGAACCCCTCCAAGAAACTCATAGGTAAAATGAGTTTTACTTAGCAAATAGTAGTGGGTGGGTATACTGAGTAAGAGAGCAAATGTATGGTGATGGATGGACACTAGAATTCTGATGGTGAACATAAAGAAGTATATACATATGTTGATTTAAAAGGCTGGGTACCTAAATGATGTAATAAATCAGTACGATTTCAATTTTTAAAAAAGCAAGCCATCTTAGAATATTGTGAAGGGTTCTGCCAAACTTAAAGACCCAGTTAGGAATGTTAAGATCTACACAAGACTCAAGATATTTGGAGGAGGTTTTTATTTATGCAGATAGTTGGGTCTGAATGGCCGATAAGTACATCAGTGAAGATATTGTAATCTAGGAATACTTTGCTCTGAGAACCTTGAGCTTAGAGAGTTGGTTTTCCTTATGGCTTATTCTGATAAGCAAAGCATTAGTGTTCATAGAGATTGAACTGTACTAAGTTAGAGAAATATTTCTATTCTTATACATAGATAAAGAAACAGACTCAAAGACTGGTCCATGAGAATGGGCTTTCTGTTGTGATGTTTGGTCTAAATACCTTGCCATCTTTGTGGTCTTCCCTAATAAGATCTGGGAGATGTCTTTCTTTGTCATTGATACCGCCCTTACCTGGCTTAGATAGATGAATGAATGAAACAGTGGTAAAGCTAGCAAGAGACAGAGTTGTGTTCTCAGTTGGGTTTGCTCTTCATACTATGTCTTCCAGCTATGTCAGATCTCATACTACTTTACTGCCTCTTCTGGGTTCTTGATGTCCAATAGGCCTGATCAAGACCCATTCATTTATCTAGTCACAGACAAATTGTGATAAATCACATCAATCAAAATGTGCAAACTCCTACTTTTGAGAGAAGTAATGTTTCAATGATAGACAAATCATATTTGTTTCCACATATCTGAAAGTTCTTTACTACAAAATTATCTGGGAGTGTCCAAGTTAGTATTTTTCTCTTCAAGGTGAATATGCTAATTAAGAAATTGTTTTTGCCAATAACTAAAAACTACTAAATACTTGTTTTATTTAACATATTTTTACGCTTTGAGACTCTTCAGTAAATGTTAATTATATCTTTTCAGCAACTTTCTCAATAGTGAATAATATAAATTCTGAATATTTCCAATAAAATACTGCTTTTCCAGCTACTGGGTAATATTATATATTTTTAGAAGATTGTTTCTGCAGCTGCTCAACTTTTCTGTAGGTTCAACTTTTGGATTTTTTTTTTAGTTTAAATTGATGGCTCCATAGCTCACATCACAAACCAAGTGGTAGGTTGAATTATCACAAGGCATATACTCTCTACCGCGTGCCATATTTTAAACCATAGATTTTGAATATTATATTCCTATGTTCAAGTTGATTTTTAATATGTGTAAGTTGTTCTCATTTTCTTCATTAAGTCTTCATATTTAGTTGTTGATTAAAACTAACATATTTCAGTAAAGGCAGTGAGGGCTGGACCACAGGAGCCCCTGGAAGGATCGTGACTGAATCCCCATCATTAGATGTGCAAATGACAGCTGCAACCTCATACACTTCCTACAGCATGTAGATAATAAGTCTGAAATATCATGCGTACCTGGAAGCTTACAGGTGTCACAGAAAGCCTTACTCATCGATGAAGTTTTTGTATTTTATATAAAGTCACATCACATACTTATACAAAGGGGAATGCATTATAAAATGTCATATTTAATTTAGGTAAAATACTCTGGGCATTTGCTCTTTACCTGAAACTGAGCTCAGTTTTGACTGTAGGTGTATTAACTCATTTAATCCTCACAAAAGCCCTGTTTGCTAAGTACTGTTACCCCCACTTTATAGTACTGAACTTAAGAAGAGTTCAGTGATGTTTTGTAGATACCTACTGGCAGAGCTTGCAATTAACTCCAGGTTGGTTAGGTTCCAGGGCTCCACATTTAATTGTGATGCTATGCTTCTACCTCTTCAGGTGTCTGCAAAGGAGAACAGATGGTTCTTTGTTTATTCCACTTTTACTTTAGATACTTACAGTGACCCTATTAGCTTAATACTGTCAACTTTTCTTAAGAGTATATATTGATATTTCCATGACTAAATCTTTTCCACTCACCAAATGCTTATCACTTAAATTAATGAGAAACCATTAACATTAACAGATTCTGATCATTGATATGCTTGTATTAACAGTAGGTAAGTTCAGGTACAATGAAGTTATTTATCAACACTTTTATCAGCTGTGGGGCTAGATCTTTCAAAGGAATAAACTTCTTTGGTGGATAAGTGATTTGTACTTGGATGCAATAACACTGGCTTCTACAAAGCTGTTTTGGTCACTGCAATTTTTCCTAATTTGGCAATCCAGTTGCTTAAAAAAGTTACTTACTCATGGACTATCGTTGTACTTTTATCTTGTCCATATTACCCACAGAGTGGAAAAAGCTAGTAGCAAAGAAAAGTCAGCTGTGTGTAGCAACTGCCCATTCCCTTAGTATAAAATGGGTTTCCCACAGGTTTCCACAGGAGATGGCTTTGCTTTACTAGCTTGAATTTTGATAGTTCTCAGGAACTTCACATTATTAGACTTAATGTCCTTAAATATAGACATATAATAAATGAAACTATAGTGAATCATGAAAGAAAATTACTATAGTTAATAATGATGATAAATTATAAATTCAGATGTTTATAAACATGGGATGAGGTAGAAGAAAGTGAAGGTAAAAAAGACTTGGGAAGAAAAAGATCTAAACTACTTAAGATAAAGAACAACTGTTTATTCTTGTATGAAAAACACAAGATAATAGAAAGAGATATGTTGATCTTTGAACCAGACTAGTAAGCTTAAAAAGAATACTGAAAATAAATTTCAGAAATTAGGAAGACATTAAACAAGAGAGAAAAATACTGATTACATACACATATTCTAGAATTATTTCTTTTATCTTTGATTGGGTTCACACTTTAATTCATTTGTTCATTCATTTTGTAATTATCATTGAGCACCTGTTGTGTTTTAGTTGACTTACTAGGCTTGTGCATGGCGATGAACAGGTGAACATAGACCTAATCCTCCAGGGGCCTATAGTTGAGTAAAGGAGACATGTGAATGAGTAATCACCACAGGAATAGCAAAGGTTGTGATTGCAAAAGCATAGTATACTCTAGCATTACAAAAGCCTAATCCAGAAAGGGAGGGTCAGAAAAGGTTCTCAGGGCAAATACTCTTTAATCTTACACCTGAAGGATGAGTTAGCCAGGTGAAGGGGAGGGGAAGAGAGGTCACGGCTGCATGAATCCTCAGGTAGCCATGCCTGGTGCTTTCAAAGAACAAAGTTCAGGATGACTGGTGACAGGAGCAGAATAGGAATAATGAAAGAGGAGACTGGAGAGGGAGCGGCATACTGGTCATCAGCTGCCTTGGAAGCCTTATTTGAACTTCATCCTAAAATCAGCAGATTTTAAAAAATGGGAAGATTACCTACATTGTAGAGCGTGGCTAGGAGAAGGAAAAGATCGGTGGCAGGGAGTCCAGTTTGGGACAAGAGACAGTGGAACTTTGACTCTTGTTTTGTCTGCATAAATGGAATCAAATATAGCAAACATTCATAGAGTGATACTGTCATTGGTGACTTGTTTGAGAAAGCAGGGTATTGCTAGCTGTAGCATGTTGTTTCTCTTACATGTATATGATATTTTGCAATGCCCAGAAAGGACGACTCTGCTGTATAGTATTATACCACCCATAGTTAATCATGCATGCTTGCATCCATTCAGCAGATACTAATTTATCACTTGCTGTTTTCCAAGTATTGTCCTAGATGGTAGGAATATTTTGTAGCACAAGAAACAAATTCCTACTCATTCTGTTTCAGGAATACAGACTATGTATCAGCAATCATATTACTAAACACGATAGTTTTAGAGAATGATGAGTGCTGTAAATGTAATAAAATGGTACAGTGTTATCAGGAGCAGGTAGATGTGTATAGGAGGGTCAGGTAACACTGGACATGGAAGCTGTGACCTGAATGAAGAGAAGGTCACCATTCTAAGAACTGAGGAAGGGTCTTCTAGGCTAAGGCAAAGGAAATGCAAAAGCGCTGAAGCAGACAGGGCATGAATGGAGGATTGCCACTGCATAAGTGACTACAGCAGGGGAGCAAAATGGATGAGAATACCAATAAGGAGAAGGAGTGAGGTCAGGGGCTTGCAGACCTGAGTAAGAACTTCATATTCCATGCTAAGAGGAGAGTGAATTTTAAAGTAGAAGTTTCAAGCAAAAGAGTGATGATGGTGAGGAACCTCGTTACAATTGAGATGTATTTTGGATACATAGTCCAGATGCTGACTGGGTAACCTGTAGTAGAAATCAAGAGGTCCAGAAAAGATATAATAAATTTGAAGGTCCAGCATACAAGTAACCAAAGCTATAGACCTGGAAGTAAGTATCGTTGGAGAGGAGAGAAAGTTCAAGGTTGAAGCACTGGAAGACACTAACATTCAGAGAAGGAGCAGAGGAGGGCGAGCCGGTGAAGGAGTCACAGGTGAGGCAGGTGGGAGGCCAGAACAGTGTGGTACCACCAGATCCTTGGGAAGAAGTCATTTCGTGAAGGAAGTAGGCAGCTGAGTCAGATGGTGCTGAGAAGTCCTGTAGGATGAGAAGAGAGGATGGAGCATGGAGTTGGAAAAATAGAATCATTGGCAAGCAGTACCTCTGAAGTAGTACTGCCAATTCACCACAGGTAAATGAGAAATGAGAAAGTGATAGGAGCAAGTCTAGACAGCACTTTTGAGGGTCTTCCTTCAGAACAGGGGCAGAGGAAAGAGGTGGTCCCTGGAGAAGTTATGGACTCATACGGGGATGTTAATCTACGTACTAGTCATGTCCTGGTCTGCTATGCTGGTGACCTCTCAGGTCTCCCTACCTTTCCCTTGCCTCTACAAACATCCTTTGTCTTTAGTTGAAGTTATTTTTAAAGGTGATGTAAGCCACATTAGCGAGTTACTCTGTTTTACTGGGTTTCTCCCAGGTATACAGGAGATACACATCTTATTATTAAACTTCTTTTTGGTTTTTCTCTTGTCAAAAAAAAAAAAAAAAGGAGAGAGAAAAGAAGGGATTTAAGATGGAAGAAGTTAAACGCTCTTTTATGTTGCTAGAAATGGTCTAGGAGAGAAAGAGATAGTGATGTCACAGGGAAAATGAGGATAAATGTAAGAACAAATTCCTCCATGAGGGCCAGGAGAGCAGAGAGGACCCAGAGCTCAAGAACAGAGACTGATTCCCAATGGGAGGAGGGTCCACCAGGATGCATAAGTGTGGGGCAGATTGTCCCTGTGTAGAATGTTAGCCAAGGCTGTAAGTGCCTGTCATCCACATGGTATTTTCATTATTTGTTCCACAAAGACTGTAGTTTTTCCTTAACCAATACTATATAGAAAATAGCCAAAATGTGAGAAATTGCTTAGGGGCTCTGAGACAAGCAGGGTCTATGTGCTACATTTGCTTTAGGGTGTTTTGTTTTTTTCTCACTTATTAGGAGAGGTGGCTGACACACTCCACCACCCGGCCTTTGCTTCTCTTCCTCAAGGCTGCAGGACAGAGAGAAAGCTTACCTGATACCAAGTTGCATTTGGATTCACCTCCTCTTTCTAATCACCAGAATGAGACTATTTCCTAAGTCAGGGTGGTGGGGGAGGAGAGCAAGGAAGGAGGAATTGGGCAGAGTACTTTGTGATTTCTTGATGGGCACATTCCTTAACCAGCCATGAAGTGTAGCCCAGTGTCTGTCATTTGCTGGACACTCCTTGGCCTCTCCTTGCGATTAGAAAAGGAAACTGTTCTGGAGTTGAAATGTCTTCTTTCTCCTCCTGAGACTGTAGAGACCAGCAGTTAGAGCAGGTAGGCTTCCTCAGGGCATTTTTCCAACCCAAGCAAATGTGTCCATCTTCCCAGGAGGATATCTTCAATATTATGGTTAGTGATAATGAGTACCTAGTTCCCTCAGTATCTCAGGTTAGTGATACATGACTAAGTGTCATCTCAAGACATCCCCCAGGTTTCAGAAAAAAAGGAAGTGAACTGTGTCTGGTTTCATTATGAAGCTGGGACTCGTATCAGTCCTCTTGCCCCCGGGGCAGGCCACTGTGCAGAACAGAATCCCGAAATCTGTTTCATCATTAAACATCCTCTTGTCTTAAATGGTTCTCAGTAGGAGAGATAAATAAATATGGTAAATATTTATTGCAAGTTTCCTCTAGAATTGACCAAGCAGGATTCAGCACACACTGGCTCAGTTTGGACTGAGCCAGTTCCTAAAGGGTATTGTTTATGAGGTAGTTTTCACCCTGACTGCCTGCCACTTTGTAAATCTACTACAACTTTATGATTAAAAAAAAATCTCTTGAGCACCATTCTTTTTTTGTATGTTCTACTGAATACATAAACAGAAGGGAAAGAGCAAGGGACTCGACCTGAGAGAGTTAACATTTAATAATAGAAATAAATGTCAAGACCTGCAGTTGTATCAAAAATAAATAAATAAGCTTAGCAAGTTGAGAACGTGGGAAATAAAAGGGAATAAAAAGAGAGCATGGAAAATAATGTTTACAAGCTCAAGCCTAGTCAGTCACATGATGGTGCTGCCCAAAACATTAGTAAAAATTTGATTTCTTTTTAGGGCTAAGAAGGTGATAAATCATTCTGCTGGCTCCTCTCTGATAACATGCTGGATTTGAGATCACATTTGCTTGGCTATATTGGCAATGTATTGCTGTTGCCTATTGTATGGTATTTAAATGGTTATTTTTAAATTTAAAGCTTAATTTTTTTTCAAAGGAAAATGGTCAAAATGATAATAGCAAGAAAATTTGAAATCATGCCCCAAGTGATATTTGAAGGAACTGGAAGCAAGTACTTAGAAAAAAGCTTGGGATAAAAAGAGAGAGCCTTAGGTTCTCCCTCACGTGTCCATGGCTATTACCCATGCTCAGTGCGCCTTGGAGGACAAACCAGTGTTGTTAGGCTATACAAAGGCAAATCTGCCTCAAGAAAACTTTCTATTAATATATGCAATGATATTTTTTATATAGAATTCTCCAAAATAGACCTTGTTGCACAGCAGATCACCGTACCTCTCTCCTCACTGGAGGTGCTTGATCAGAATCAGCCACTTAGATGGTGGATTTCACCAACCCTGAAAATGCCTCTCACACTTTTTTGTATTTCTTGGTATTTATCTCACAGAGTATATAGATTTGCTTTTCATTAAAAGAAAAAAGCTATTAAGGGCAGATAAAAAGAGGTGACTGCTTCTCCAGAGCTGCTTGTTGTTACCTGATGTTAATTTTATGGAATAAATATCTTTGAAATGTTTTGTGTTTTTCCTGGAAAGTTCTTATCTTGAGAAAAGGGAAATGAATTCAGACCCAGAAATAAGCCTCTGTCCTGAGTTTTCTTCACCTCTTCTGAAGATCAGTTGCTTGGGTAGGGCATTTTGCAAATGACAGAAAGCACAGAGTTGATGCAAGAAGTTCATTAGCTGAGGGAAATGTTGGTATGAACTATGATTATAGTGAAGAATAAATCTTAATTACTTTGACGCTGAGAGCCCTACATTTTGGAATATGAAATCTAAAAGCGAGACCTTTTAAAGCAGATTTCCATGACTAAAAGCAGGAAATTTGCCCCATCCTTCGCTTTTTTTCTTGTTCAGTGGGTATAACAGAATTGCCACCCCCATCAACAGTGAAAAGGACTGAAAAACAGGAAGCAACATCAAATAGTTTTAAATTACTTTGGGAAACTCCTGACAGTGGGTGTGTGGGCCTTTAAAAATGAATCATATTTGTGCATTTGATGTACAGGTACTTAATTACTTCTTACAGTACAGCCTAACACTCAACTGGCGTTTTTCTTTTCCTGACTGTGTTTTGGTCCTTCCTTAACGTGTGTAACTGCTGTTAGTTAGGTTCCCACTGGTACCATCAAGTTGTTAAGCTAGCTGCAGATAAATGTGTTGCAAAGTATGTATGGAAAAAAGAAACCGCAAGAGAGGAAAGTATTGATGATTCGTTAAAAAACATACAAGATGTGCTTAGTTAGCCCGTAGCGAGAACCTGACATATTTGATTTGGAGCAGCTACACAGGAAAAGGTTCGGCTAACTTCTCTCAGCATAGTCTCCCTAAAACAACAGCGAAGGAAATCTTTGCCATGGGAGTGCTGTGATGTTCCGCGAACCCCTTCCACTTCCTCATCCAGAGGGTCAACACAGTGCCCCCTACAGTCCACAGCCTGCACAGCCCTGACTTGGATAGCCCCCACTCATCTCGTCCCCCAAGACCTGGGGGTCTTTGTGAGTAATCAGAGCATTTTTGCCATATGTATAGATATTAAAATGTTATAAAACAAGCTACCAGATATGTTCTGACCTCATATCTGGACTCAGTGACTTTTCATCTAAGTCAATGAATTGGTTAGCAGGCCTGTGGGAGTTCCGATCTAGATAGAACATGGTGCCGCCAGGAGAGCTGTGTACCCTACCTCTTCTTTTCCACCCTTTCCTTGACCATTCTCCCCACTCTATCCCAGGATGCAGGGACCCCTATGCATGCACAGGACACCCCAGCCCAGGCTCTGAGGTCCAGAATGAGTCAGCACATCTTCCAAGAGAAGCATCTTGCTTCCAGAAGCCAGACACAGTAGTGACTGATGTTAGAACATTTGTTGGATTTTGCCTCAAGTCTTGTTTATTCAGCCCCTCCTTCAAGCTATGCACCTGTTTCCTTCTGCACACCCCCACCTCTCCATGCACTCCTGAGCCTTTCACTTGGAACCCAAATTAAAAACTGCTCCTTTTCAGAGCTCCTGACTCAATTCCTCCTTTTGCCCTCTCCAGAATAAGTGCTCTCTTAATAAAATGCTGAGGAAGTTTTTGGAAATTTTATCACAGGACCCTCATTACCTGAAGATTGTAACCAAAAGACTTCTGGTGTGTGGGGTTCCCTCTTTGTCCCTTTCTCCACCACTGACCAGCCCCTTTTCCCCTCCAGACCTTCTGTTCCCACCTACATAATTAGTGCCTGTTTCTAACAATTTCACATGGATGTTTTCAAGACAGAGTCGCAAGTACATATATGAAGAGCAACCCAAACATCCCATCCAGCCCCCTTCCGTTCATCCATCCCCCTTCCAGAACTTCATTGAACTCTTCAAGAGCCTTTTCTATTACTAAGAAATATGATTCAGATTTCCCTAAGTTGACAGAAAAGCGTGAAATCTGTTTCTAACAGATGTTCCCCATGATCCCCCAAATGTAAACATGTTGGCAAGCCGATAGTGAGACAACCTGTTTACACAAGGAAGTACTTTAAAAAGCAAACAAAAAAGCATCCCCCAGAGCAGTCATTGTGATCAAAGTGCCGCCAATTATTAGCGTGTAAAGGGAACTGATGACTCAACTTAGCACCACCGCGGTCTCCAGATTTCAGTTTCGTAACAGAGTTTCTTTTCAGGAATATTCTTCATTTACACACAAATCCGATTTTCTTTCTAAAATGTTTTTCGATTTTTGTCAAACCGAAATACCAGGATCTCTTCAAAAGCTGACGCTTATACCCAGATTCTACTTAGATGAGCATCGTGCGGACACATTTTGCCATGGCGAGCCGGGGCTTTTACTCCCTGGGATCCTGGTGCCTGAGTGCAGGGACCAGGCTTGCAGCTCCTGGCTCTCTGCTCTTGCACCTCCCCAATTAGTCAGACGCAGCATAGAAACTCTCAGACTGCGTGGTGGTAGAAAATAACTTTCTGAATCAATCAAAGTGTGATATTTTGATCCTTTCACATGCCCGGGTATTCTGGGCAGATGCATGCTCGAATCAGTGACTCATGGATCAAGATGCAAAGTAGGTCTCTGAAGGCTGGCTGGCTGGCTGGAAATCCGTTTTTAAACCTTAAGCAAAATATAGCCTAGTAAAAAAAAAGTTTTAATTTGTGTCAAAATTAGCAGTGTTTGTGAAAATAAACACCACTATCCCTCAACATGATGTATGTTGGGCTTGTGCTTGAGTTGGAAAGGAGAAGTTTAGAAGAGGTATCTCCATGAAACCTTGAGGAGTCTCCTACTGATAGGTTTTGTAAAGGTTTATTCAAAAGTCCTTTAGGGCGGGGCTTCCATTGAAATAAAACTGCAAAATCTGCTACTTTCAGAATAGTGAGGCAAGGTCCTGCAGCATCCTCATCTAGTGATTTCCCCTTAAATAGACCTCGGGGGATAGGTTGAGAGCCTAGCCTGTCTTACAGTCATGCTTTTGTGCAAAATAGGTTCATGTTTCTCCATGTATCTTGAAAGCCCAGGCATTTGTCTCTCCAGATCACTGCATGTGCTGTGAGAGTCGGGATGCCATTAAAATGTGACACAGAAGCAGGAATGTCACCAGTGCAGAAAGAGGAAGCACTAGTAATATGGGCTCTTGGTTTCTGCATTGCAATTTAAATTCTGGGCTTTATGTGCCGGGATCTCCCTGTGCTTTAGGATATTTAAATAACTTCAACAACAACAACAAAAACCCACAAAAATCATTAAAAATAATACTTCTTTAGCAAATTTGCAGGGTAAGTTATCAATATACAAAAATCAGTCTTATAGTTCTGTATACTAGAAATAATACATTATTATAAGTATTATACAGTATATAATTTAAGTATAGTATATATTATACAATGAAACATTCTGTAAAGGAAAGACCAAAACTCCATTTACAATAGCATAAAAACAATGAAATAATCTGTAGTGTGTTTAACAAAAAATGTACAAGACTTGTGTAATGAAAACTACACAACACTGTGGAAAGAAATAAGACCTAAGGAAATGGAAAGACATTAGAGCATCTAAAGGGAAGACTAAGGTGGTGACCACTTAAATTGATCGACATAACATGCAACACAATCCCAGTTAGCTTTTTAGGTATAAATTAACAGACTAATTCCTATGGAAATACAAGGGGCCAAAAGGACAGTCACAAGGGGTGGGGACGAACAGAAAGACCATGTCAGCCATTCAAGAGCAGAACCCAAGAACGTCAGCATAGAGCAAGTGCATCATACACTGGTGAGAGAAACGCACGGTCCGGAGAGGGAGAAGCCAGCTGACCTGCTGACAGGTGCAACCGTGTTGAAGGTGAGTTTGACCGGAAGCCAGGTGGGGGTGTTCCTAGAAGCCAACATAAGAAAAGTCATTGCTCCTCCAGAAACTAAAGTAACGTCAGAGGAGGTCACTCTGGGATGCTCCAGGGATCCATGGAGAAAGTAGACCCTTGTTGGAGTTCATTTGTAACAGGGGATTTTAACCTAGGGTTTGTGGATTCTTAAGGGGATCCCTCCATCGGCTACAAAGGGTCCTTGGACCCTTCTATTATGTAGACAGGTTTTGTACATCTGTACCTTTTCTGGAAAGAGAATTCTTAGGTTGTTAAAGGGCCTATGACAGGAGAGAGGTTTTTTAAAAATTAGATGTTTCTCTTAAAGTGCCAGGCTAATTTTCTGTCTGTGTGATAGATTGTGTTAAATGGTCTGGCACTCCAAATTTTTGGAATAAAAATGAATTCTTAACAAATGATCTCACTGCCTGCAGTGCTGTCTGATTCTGTCCTGGCATCTGATAGAACTTGTTAGAGGATTAGGTAAGACAGGATGTTGGTACATTTGAGGTCATTAAACCAAGAAGGGAAGGGAGGAGAAAACTAAGAGAAAAACCTTGCTAAATATATTGTGGGCTCGAACCAAATGCTGAATAGCTTGGGGACATTCTTTGTGCTCTGTGCCAGCATTTTCGAACTCTGATCAGAAACAGGCTGGAATGGCAGTGACAGCTCCATCTAGACGTGGTGTGTTGGTAAATACCTGTCTTTCCAAGAAATACTGTCTGTCTGGTCCTTTCCTGGAGGAGGCGTGGGAAGTTGTAATGTCCTGGGTCATGAAATACTTAATGTGACACAGCTAGTACAGAACTTAGAGAAACAGCAAAAGCTACTTTTTCGCATGTTGACCAGCTATTCTCACAGCCCCTGTTTCAAAGACTAGGAAGATAATGAAGAATATATCACAGATAACCTAATGTTATGACAGGTATTGTTCAATAAACTGTAACCCCAAAAGTTTATTTTCTATTTACCTTTTCCTTTGATCATTTTGGAAGGTGTCATTTAATTATTTTGAATTGTCCTTTAATAATTTTGAATTCTTCAAAATTACTTTGAATTTACTATTCAGAAAATACTCAGAAATGAATTGGATGGGTAATGGTGAGGGGTGTATGCCAAGTGAGTATGCACTTAATTCCACTGAATGAGACACTCAGAGATAGCTGAAATGCTAAACTTTATATTTTATAATATTTTACCAGGTAACAATAAAAAGAAATCCTAGATAATACAGAGGGGAAAACCATCTTTCTTCCATAATGGAAATTCTAGTTATCTTTATATGATAAAACCGAAACCTTTTCCTGTGTGTGATATGGTTCAGTGAGGAGTAGGCAGAAGCTTTTATGGGATGAACATGCTCCAGGGGTTAAAGACACAGCACTGTCAAGCTGTCGCCAGCTACTGCAACATGAGTTCAGTCCCCAGCCAGGGAGATAACTCACTTGGCACAGCAGACCTCTCCTGTTTTGCCCACTGCTCCCCTCAGCAGTGTATTTCAGTAGATCCACTATTCTGCTCCCCATCTGTCTCTGGTAAATCCTCTCAACCCCTACATCTCTGGCCTACACCCCAGCTCTTGTATGCATAAATAAATAAATCTTTTTTAAAAAGGAAACACTCTATTAAAACACACTGTAGTTCCATCTCTGCCACTCCCTGGCTGTGGGGCCTGAGACTATGTATCCAAAGTAGATGATTAAGTCCTCAGTAAATGCTGCCTTCTCCTCCTTCCATCCTTTTCTCACATCTGGGTTCCCTATCAGTAAAATGAGGAGATTGAATTCAGTGATCTCCAAGTCCTTTGAGTTCTTCTGATCCATAGTTTATGAACAAAAGAGGTCTGCAGAACAGCATCAAATCCCCAAAGACTAGTACAGCACCCACCCACCCTCCATAGGAACACAAGTATCTTCTGCTGCTTTTAACTTTCATTCTTCTGCTCCCTATTTTTTCTCTTTCTTAGCCTGCCAAGAATCATCCATCAGCTAGGAAAAATGGGATGAAAAGGAGGAAGGATTGAGGTGCCCTGAGCCAGAGTGGTTACCCTGGCTATGAATGTCAGGACTCTAGAGTTGATCCTGAGGGTGCCACATGGTCTTGCTGTGGAGGATGTGGCCACAGCAAGATTAAGGACAACTGATTTCTATACAAGACAGATGGTGGCAGGAACGTGGAGACTACATATCCAGAGAGAGGAGCTGAGTTTGTCATGGGAGGAAGCAGCAGCAGAAAGCAGAACTGCTGTGGGGGAAAGAGTCTTGTGGGGAGGTGTGGGCTAGAGGGGAGAGTGAGGACAAGTGTGTGACCAGTCTCTTGCTAGGGTTCAAGCTGGGAGAAGATGAAGTCCGGCTGTATAACTCGTCACTACGAGCACAGCTGCATACTCAGTCCTCTCTAAGTCCTAGTGGCTCACCTGACCTGAGTGGTCAGAGAGACCCCTGATGCCAGGAGGGAATCAAAAACAGAGTGGCCAGTTGCCATGACGTAGCAGTGGGCCAGGTGAGAAATGATGGTGCAGGCACAGCGGTGGAAAGGAGTGCGCCGATTTGAGTTCTAAGTTGAAGGTAGCCTCAGCAGCACTTGCTGATGGAGTGATTAGATGATGGAAGTGAGGCAGCTAGACATGAAAATGAAAGATAACTCCTGGTTTGGGGGCTGAAACAACTGAATAGTGGTCATTTCTTTTCCTGCAAAAGTGCATCACATCCCTCATGTACCGCCTGCCTCACCTGTCTCCAAGGTCCTTGACCAAATGTGTAGCCCTCACCACTGCTGCAGTCATCAGCTCTGTGTGGACCCCACCGGCCTTCTATGGGGACAGCCCAGCAGCACCTTGACTTGTGTGAGAACTGCTTGGCTCCGTACTTAGGCAACCCGGAGGTCAAGGGCATCTGCTCCTGCCAGATGACACTGGCCAGCATGTATCACTCCCCAGAAAGGGGTAGGATTTTGCAAGTTTTTCCTCACTGATAGAAGAAGCACCAGCAAAGGTGAGGTTTTCAGGGATAAAGGGTCAGAGAGTGCTCAAGAACACAGGCCAGGTGACGAACCTGGGAGGAGTTAAGACACTATTGATGCTACGGGATAATTCCCCTCCACTAGGTATGCAGGCAGCCCCGCCTGCACTCCGGCAACTGCATTTAGTCACTCACTGCCTGATTTTAGGGATGATCTCTGATATATGAATGGAAAACATGTTCTTCAGCCCTCAGTGCCACATCAGAACTTGTTTTGTGCATGTCTCGTTCGGCATTCCCAGGAATGGTGCCTTCAGAGACTGGGACTCAGATACCTGATTTAGTATCTCATTGCCATGTCCTGTGACTCAGGACATGTAGGCTATGCTGATAATTTACTCTTAGAGAATAATCTGAATCATTTTTAATAAGATGCCTGATAGTACTTTAAAAAAGAACTTCAATAGGGGGAAAAAAAGGTTTTAAAATCCTGTATTTAAAGATGTGATAACAGTACATGATAGAATACTACTGAGCTATAAAAAAGATGAAATCTTGTCATTTGTGGCAAAACAGAAATAGAAGGGATAATTATGCTAAGCAAAATAAGTTAGAGGAGAAAGACAAATACTAGATGAGCTCACTTGTATGTGGAATATAATAAACAAAGCAAAGGAACAGACACACCGAACAAAACAGACCCTAAAATCAGACCCCAGAATTGAAGCTATGTGAAGAGAGGGGAGGGAAGGAGAAAAGGAGGAGAGGAAACCCAATGGACAATGACAGAGGATTGATTATTGGGGTGGGAGTGGTGGGATAACATACATTGCAGAGATGTGAATCCACAGCCCTAAAACAGTGTCAATCACTAGTAACATAATTTTAAAAATAAGAATAATAAACAGTACATTTCTGTATTTCATGAACTACAACCTTTTTTTAACCAATAAACTCTTTTTATATAAATAATGAAATAGCTATGGGATCTGCAGCTTTGTGTCTTTAATACTTTATTTACTCTACGCACATGGAAAAGGAATATAGTCTTTTGGGGAAAGGAATATAGTCTCCCTAAAATTAGTGGATGCAGAGTTGCATGGGAAAGGCAGTGTTAGAGGGGCAAGTGTGGTTCATGATTTTTTAAAAGGCATGTCATCCCCTCCCCATCAGTGTGAACTTAGGAAAGGCACTCTGTCTCTCTGACCATCACGCTCATCCACTAGATGAGCTATTAATAGCTGTGAGATTCCTAGCACGGTTCCCAGCACAGAGCACATTTCAGTAAGTGGAAATTATCACTACCACGCTGTGTGGATATATGCTGGTGTTCCATCCTTATGACATAAAATCTACAGAAGCCCAAAAATTATTTCAGGTTGTATAATTTTAATTCATTTCTTTTTAACATTTTTCTTTCTAAATTGTCAATGGCAAGTAGTTCTGACTACACCATTCTCTTATGATAGAGGCAAAAATCAGAATAAGCTTTCTGCTATATTTTGGGAACTTAAACACGTTAAGTATCAAAGAAGTAAATTTTCTAATGTGGTTCTCCAACTAGAATAACTTGGTCCCAGCACCTTAGTGCGTAAGTGGAAACTTTCAGAGATGTTTTATCTTAATTAATTTTCTCCATCCTGTCTGAAATGGCTGCTTCTCCTCCCCACTTCTTTCCTCTGTTCTAGCAAGATAAAGCACATTTCCTTGCATCACCTTCCCATGCCAGTAGAACAAAACACAAAAGCCACAAGACCTATGATTCAAAGGTCTTCTGCATATACAAATAACTGCTCAAATTCTGTTTGAAATGTAGTTTTTAAAAAATCATCTCTGTAGTTTCCCAAAAATTAACATCAATGGACTGTTTTCTGTTTAAAGCCCTTCTGAACAAAAAATATAGTGACTATTCCATTTAGTGTTTCTGAATATGAATAAGGACCCCAAGGCCACTCATAGCTGGTATGTTTATCATTAGCACGGTTACCTAACTTTTTGTAGTATTTTTATGCCGCATGAGACCCACATAACTTTTGAGATTCGATGCTTTCTGGCAGATGATCATCTCTCCATGCAATTTATATTTTAGGAACTAAGTTCTGAGCTCTTGTTTTCTGATCACTGTAGTTTGGCTTTCTACTCAATCAAGAGACATAGAGTGATTGTGTGTGTGTGAGGCTCATTTATTAGCTGTAAAAGTCAGTCTGACTTTAGACAAGGGGTCTGAGGCGGCATTTTGAAGCTAAGAAGTCAGACTGGCTCAATGGTGATATCCATGTGAGACCCCATGCAGAGCTGTGGTTGTTTTGCTTAGTTGGATATATTACTTTACTTTGCTTAGTGAATTTTTCACCTCAAGTGATAATGGTAACACAATGAAATTAGCTTTAAAGTGCTATATCTCAGAGCATGATGTCCCTGTCCTTTCAAATTTGGACAAACCTGGATTTATGTTCCAACATAAGCACAAACCAGTTGTGAGGATTTTGTTCTCCTTCCTTGTTGGCATCACTCTGAATCCCGCTAATCAGGACGAGGGCATTAGGAAAGGAGAGAATGCAAAAACAAAGTACTAGAAATCGCAAAAGCATTAAAACAAACCACTTTTATGTTTCATAGAAATGATTTTGTTGGTACTAAATTTGTGGTGTGGATAAAAATACTTCCACCTGTCGTTTCCTGGGGACAAGCTAGATAGGGCTTTGCTTATCAAATCCCATTAAAGTCACTGAGAAAATCTTAGTTAAGAGTTGCATTGTAGGATGAAGAATGCAATCAGCCTGACTTTTACACCAAGTTACCTTCTAGAAAACCTGATCATTTCACGGCTAATAGGTATAAATGTTCCCTTGCCCACTGCTTGCAGCTGGAGACCCACTTGTACTTTTTGTAACTGTTGCTGTAATTAAATACCATTTACTTTTCCTTAGCTGAAGAATGCAGGTCCCACTGACTTTAATGTAAATTTAAGTTTGTGCCAGAGGGAATTACTTACAGATAATTTCTCATATCTGGGATATATTACTTTACTTGTAAGTTAATGAATAGTAAACACGCAGGTATCTCTTTTTTTGAACTTTCCCCCTGGTTCCCTAACAGTAAATACAAAGAAATGAGAAAGCAGTGCATTCATGCTTAGTGTAGCGTCACCAAATGTCCTCACCCCCATTTTCCTAAGAGCAGGCTGCTGAACCACTTCAAGGTTTTGTGAGGTCTTCAGAAATTGATCAAGCCCAACAATACCCTGAGGGTAGGAAGTACCTTGTCTCTCAGATTCATTGTTTTAAGACCCAATCGTGCCCAGGGCCTGGGAGGAGGTCAGTAAGTACTTGTTGAATGACTGTTAGGTAGTTAGGTAGCGTCCTGTGAACTTTTGGCATCTGAAACTCATTCAAGAAAACTAGTATGTGAGGCAGCCTAGAACTGCACTGTCCACTAAAGTGAACACTCACCACACATGGCTGTTTAAATTTAATTTCACTTAAGTTGGTTAAAATGCAACATCAGTTCCTCAGTCACACTGGATGCATTTTTAGATGCATAATTGCCACATGTGTCTGGTGGCTGCCCCCTTGGACAGTGCAGACTAGTTACAGATTCCCATTATCATAAAAAGTTATAGTAGACGGTGCTGGTAGAACATCAGTAGAAGCCTAAGGTAGTGGTCCCATTCCTCTTAAAGGGAAATCCCATGTGACCATGGTGTACACTCATAGTAGAAAAAGTAACCCTTTTACATCTTTTTCCTCACCATGTAGGAACTCAGTCAAGATAGGTGGATAGGTGGATGGCCCGCAGAGGTGGCTACCTCTTTGAAACTAATAACCAGACAATAGAGGGACTGTTAGCAAGACTGGCATTCCAGTGCATACCAGTTGTTGACTGTGTCAGGTGTTAGAGTAGCAAAGTATCTGTACCAGTTAATAAAGAGCTGTTCTTTCAAGCTCCTTCAGTACCTTATTCCTAAGCCCTAGGGGCCCTGACCATTTTTCTGGGATTCCCCCAACCTCCCCTTAAGTCTCCAAATGAGTTGCTAATACCTGTCCCATCTCCTGGGAGTAGCAGACTGCCCAAGGACCAACCCTGTCCAGGCGTAGCAGGTGTCAGATTGGTGGGTGCTGTGCTCCTAACCCTCCATGAGGGACTTGCTTGATAAAAATCTGTCTTAAGGCTGGCCTCTCATTGTCCTGGCCAAATCCCAGATCATACAACATTGGCCTCAAGAAGACCTTTAAAAAATCGTCCTGTCAAACCCCCTCATTCTACTGATGAAACCAACTCACAGAGAGTCACTCAGTGAGTTTGTGGTCAATTCAGATAAAACTCAAATCTCCCAACTCGGTACTTTTTTTTTTGCTATATCTTCCTGTTTTCAGTTTCCTTAACTGTGAAATGGGGATTAATATCTTTTTACCTTACAAAGTTGCTATTTGTGAAAAAGAACAGTGGTGCCAAACATTTTATGTGTCACTTATCATTTGCAGGGTCTTGTCTACATTTTCATTCAGTTCTCACAGTAATCTGTGTACCGTGCTGGGTTTGGAGGCCGTGAATGGCCTGCCCGAGATAACCAAGGTACTGCGAGTGCTGAGGTCTGCCTCTCAGGGCTTGGGAAACTATAAGCTCTTTTGTAAATGTAAGATAACATAACCACATGGCATCACTAGTTTGTAGCTTGTGGTATTTTGCAGTACAAGATTTAGTGACATTGAAAGTGGTAGCTTTGTTCAAGCGATGCTTTTTTTTTTTTTTCACTTTGATAAGGTGCCAATTGCACAGACTTTGCTTCAGCATTGAAACAGAAGTGGGCTGCTTCAAAGTATATTTTTAAAATGAGAGAATCCAAATTTGTAATTAGCTTTAGAAATGTTAGTTGTGCAGTTTGAGTATCTAAAGAACTTCTGGTAATCATTTCTTTTATTAGTGGAGGTTCATTTTTTGGTAGCCTCCACCTCCACACCAATCAATGAGGCCCTTTGGAAAAACTGAACTATATTCTTTAAGGGGTCATTACCTCTATTACCGCTTTATTTTTTACATCTGATAATCCTGATGGACCTAGAAAAGCAACCATATATCTGATTGTGGGAAAGAAAAAACATTTGTAGCCTTTCTGCCCACCTGGCACCAAATTATCAGTAGAATTCTATTTCGGTTATAAAGAGAAGTAACACTGAAGGAAATGATCCACAAAAGATACACCTTTTGTCACTTGATAATTTTAATACAAACGGTCTTCAAAAGATCAATTTAACTGACCCTCAAAATAAAATTGAAAAATATTTTAACTTCTCTCGATGAACATCAGCTACTTTATAAGATTTATATAGAAATTGAATTTATAGACAAGGAGAAAAAATGAGGCTGTGTCATTCCGTGTAACAAAGCAACGGTTCTTCAATTTTCTCTTAGTAGCATATAAAAATTGTACACCTCTACACCAATTATCCTATAAGTTTAAATGTACATATAGGGAAAAGAGAATGAAAAAAATTCGAAAAAGTTATAAATGGAAAGGCATTTGGGGTTGTAAATGCTGATTTAGTGTTACTAATTTGTAGTCCTGGGGCGGGGGAGGGGTGTTTTTTATATTTGTTTTTAAAGTATGTATTTGTATGTGTCTTCACGTCTTTCGGTGTATACCCTGTTTGTGTTATGTAACAGACTTGTCATATCTGTTATATACTCTAAGAACCTCCTGTCAGTGTAGGACCTTCAAAGTATTTTGATTATTATTTTGGATTTTCTCAAAGTTTACTTGTGCCATTTTTCCAGCTTTGTGCAGATGCTGGAGATGGCACTGACAAAAAATGTATTAAGGTGAAGTTTGTGATTTAGAGCTAGACTTGGAATCATCATGGTAATGAGACAGTGGGTTTACATAGACCTTTGAAGTTCCAAACTTTGAATTCCTCCAGTCTTATCAGGGTGGAAGGGGGATTGATGAGCAATCACAAATTTTCAAAACTTGCCATCACCAGTTTTTGCATCAGTACATCAGCATTAAATGAGACAATGCACAAAAGACAGCAGCACCAGAACTGTGACATATCAGCACTCAGGATGCTGCAGGACTACCCATTGTTATTAGTTTGTCAGGCTTGATTTTTTTTTTTAAGACTTATCGTGTAGAAGAACTGGGGATGTAGGCCAGAGGTGTCGGGGTGAGAGGATTCACCAGACTGATGAAGTACACTGCTAAGGGGAGCAGCTGGAAGATAGGAGAAGTCTGCTGCACCATATATAGGTGACTCCATGGCCGGGGATCGAACTCAGGTGGTAGAGGTGGTAGCACTGAGACTTGACCCCTAGGCCATGAGGGAGACCCCGTGAGGTTTGATTTTGTCTTCCCATCTCTTTCTCTTTTCTGATTCTGAGAAGCAGCAAAATGTCCAAAAAAGGAAACACCAAAAAGAAGGAAAATTCCTGTCTCAACAGCCCAGAAAGAAGAATTTATCAGCCTACAAATAATCAACAGCTGATTATTTCATGATCATGTGTGAATTATTGTTATGTGCCCCCAAACCCTCTTCCAGGTAAAGACCCTATGGATAAGTAGCAACTCCTCCATTGCCCAGGTTTAGCTTAGCCTGTTCTGATGAAGACAACTAGATAATAAATTTTATATTAATGTTACTTCTCTCTTGTTAGGTGAAAAGCAGTAAACTGTTCACTGTCTTCTGTGTGAGAAAAATAAAATCTCATAAGAATGGTTGTCACTGATTAGAACTTTGTTAAGATGTGTGAGGTACAAGTACGTGTATTTTTTCTGTGTCTGTCTGACAAAATTATTCACACAGTAGGTAATTAAGCATAGTCACACAGTAGGTAATTAAACAAATTAACCAAACATTCATTTGTGGCAGGAGTGTCAATTGGTCCTAGTTTTTTGGAAAGTCATAAAGACACTTCAAGTTCACACCATTTGACCCAATAATTCTTTTCTGGGAATATATCTAAGAAAATACTCAGAAATTCCCTCAATCTGATATTTAGATATGTCCCTGAAAATGTTATTTGTAATAACCAAAAAGGTTAGAATTACAAAAATGAGAGAAATAGTTAGATAAACTAAGCTCTTTCTATGGGATATATTACACAGATGTTGAAAGGCATATTTTTGAAGAATTTTTAATAACTTTGAAAAATTCTCACATTAATAAAACGTTCAGTGACAGGGTAGAAACAAAATGAGTACTTTGTGTATCTGAGAAGGCCCACAATGCCTTATTCCCAATTCTGAATCCAAATGGTTTCAAAAATCAAGAGTTTTTTGGTGGAAAAACTTGCCTTGAGCCAATGAGGCGCTCTATATTATCCAACTTAATAAGAATGCACATCTGTTTTGCTATCGAACAATTTAATGTGTTTGATTATGGGGTGCTGCTCCAGATTCCAATGGCATATTATGTAACAAACAATAGTTGCATTGCAATACTCTGAAATCCAAAAAATTCTGAATTCTGAAACAGATCTAGCCCAAGAGTTTCAGTTAAGGCGCTGTGAACCTGTGGAGCCAAACATCAGTAGTGACTTTTCAGTGTGAAGACTGCAGTGATTTTTTTTGCTTTTCCATATTTTTCAAGTGCCCTACAATAAGGGATTACGTTGAATTTAGAAAAATATAAGTATTTTCTTATAAAAATATAAGGCTCAAAATAAGCATAGTTACGGAATTAGAGAACCCTCTCAGTCAGAATTCTCAAATTTATCATTTGTTTCCTATATCATCTTTTACTACAACCACACTTGTCTTTTAAACCAAGGTGTTTCAATTGGTTGAAAGAAAACATTCATGAGATGAAATAAATGTGAAACTGACTGGACACTGACCTGGCTCCAAGCTGCCTTTGGGTTCGGGAGGGTACCTGAGCAGGGATGCTCACCAGAAGGAAATATCTCTTAGGACAGAACTTGAACCTCTTTGAACCCAGGCACTAACGTCACTGAATGTTATGTTCTGCTACATGACCAGTCAAAAAGCGCACAGCTCACTGAGTTAGTTTAGAGGTCGTAAAAGCGAGGCAGCATAGCTGGATCACAGAAGACAGGAAAACGTTACCATGTAAGGTTTGCTCTGCTAATGAACAACTTTTTCTCTCCTTCAGGTGGACACTCACTGACCTGTCACAAGGTTGTCCCACACAGCTCTGGGGTCCATGTCTGAATGGATTGCTGTAACTTTCTCATCTCTCCCTTTGCCCAGTGCCCTGCATCCTAAGACTCGAAGCCAGCACGGGACCTGGAAAAATTACATGTAAGTTTTGACTAAGGTTCCTTTCCTTAAATCAAGCAGTGATTAGAATTTCCTTAGGTGATAACAAACAGGCTAAACATATATGAATTCTTTTCTTTTAGCAAAGTATCTTGAGAACTGTACTTGAGGAAGGGTACCAGAGTTAGTGGTGGTTCCTTAACTCAGTGGTTTTAAAATTGAGCTTGCTTGAAAATCACCTGGAGGGCTTGTTAAAGTACAACTTAGTGGGCCTAATGCCCAGAATTTCTGATTCAGTAAATCTGGGGCGAACTGGGAATTTGCTTTTCGAACATGTTTCCAGGTGATACTGATGTAGCTGGTTCAGGGAACCCACTTTAAGAATCACTACTTTAACTTAAGCTGGACTGAAAGAAGAAATGATAAAGGCAGAAAAGTGGATTAAACATACCGTGTTATCACTAAATTAAGATATTTAGTGGTTTACTTCATACATTGACTCATCTCTCAGGAACGATAGTTTTAAGGTCAGCACTGTCACGTTTGAAAGTCTGGCCAAGAAGGTGTCACCATTCTGTGCCAGCTTTACGCCCAAGTCACTGGTGCCAGTCATCCTCTGCCTTTGGTTTTCGTCAGGGGTGACTAACAGTGCTGTCACCAGGCTACAGGGCCAGCTAGGGTCCTGCAGGTGCGCTCACCATGCCTTTAGGTACACTCAAAAGGGAAACTCTCTGTTCCCCTGGGTTGGGAAATACATTGTCCCCTTTCAAAGTGAATCATCATAGTATTATCCCTCCCCTTGTACACTTAAATGTGACTTGGTTGAGAAACACACGTGGGAAAGGAGGTGCACCTCTAGTAAATAGTTAAATCAGCAGGTGCAGGCTTTTATGGGATTTAAAGTTCTCAGGAATGACATATTTTGAGAATCAGTATGTTACTGAGTTAGTTTTGAAGTAACAAGCCACTTACCTCTCTGCTAAGGACAACAATCTTTCACTTCATCTTAATAGAAAAAAGGACAAGACTTTGATTCAATAAATGCACAATGGGATGGATGTGAGCAAACATACAAGTGCATATACATGCCTGTATATATATAATATATATGCATTTTGTTTATTTCTGAACTTTCATTGTAGGAATTTTAGATTTTTTTCCCTCTTTGTTTCATTGAGCAGTGTGAATGTAAAAATATGAGTGATGCTGTTCAGGAAATATTTGGGAAAATTCTAAATCTATGCATAAGTACTATGATTTATAACATTTCACTTGCATATATAAATGTTATCATTCAAAGTAGCACTTAGGACTTAAGATCCTTTTATTATAGCTCTCTGGAATTGAGAATAATCACTGATATCAAAGTAATTCCCAACAGATATGTAATGAAGGAACAAATCTACTGCCCAAACATTAACAGACCCCAATATTCTGCAGATAGATTTAAGTGCATGTATTTAAAAGAAAAATCAGAAAAGCAAGATAAAAAATGAAAAGTGATGAAAGAGTTCTTTAAAGAATCAACCCAGAGCTGTCTTCTGGAGATTGTCCAATGAGTGATGTCATTATCTATTATTACTTTGCCCTCACAAGCTGTAACATCTCTGTCAAACACTAGTTATTCTGCACAGCATTCTTGGAAGGAAGATTTTCACTTCATGAAGCCTCTTCACCATGAGGTGAAGGAAGGGGCCTGGAACAGATGCTTGTTAACTGCCTCCTGCTTTAACATCTGTGAGTGTCCATGCTCACATGTCAGATGTTCCTGTAGAATGACCTTTGATTCTGTCAGTTTTGCACTGGCAACCGTAGTCTAAGGAGGGAAGAAGGTTGTTGGAAGGCCCCTGGAGATTCTGGGCTGCCCGCTCCTGCCAGGCTGGGCAGGCCTGCCTGGATCACTTCTTATAGTGTTGGGCGAGGCACTCAAGTCACCCAGTGGGCACAGTAACACTATATAAATACCACGTGTCAGCAGAGTGAGGTGGAGACACAGGGTATAAGGCAACCCGCTGTGCTTTCCCCTCCGTTTTGCTGTAAACCTAAAACTGTACTAAAAAAGTTTACTCATAAAAAAGAAACTAAACACAACAACCTATAAGACAATTCCTTTAAAAATTAACCATTAAGTAACCATCTAATCTACCATTTCTACTTCTGGGTATGTATCTAAAAGAAGTAAAGCAGGAACTTGAACAGATACTTACAAACCCGCATGCAGAGCAGTAGCATTCACAAGAGCCAAAAGGTGGAGACAACCCACACGTCTATCAGTGGGTGATGTACAAAATGTGGTATATTCATACAAAGGAATATCATTCAGCCTTGAAAAGATGGAATTCTGACTCATGGTATAACATGGATGAGTCATGAAGATATCATGCTAAGGGGAGTAAGTCAGAAGAAGGACAAATATTGTATGAACTGACTTAACATAAGGTAACTAGAATTGTCAAATGGTCAGAAAGTAGCCAGGAAATAGAGGAAATGAGAAGTTATGTTTCACAGGCTCAGGGAAGGTGAAGATATGCTGGCGATGCCTATAATGGTTATACAACAATGTAAATATGCTTAATGCCACTGAATTATATTTTTAAAATGGAAAAGGTTATGTTAATGTATATTTTTATGCCAATTAAAAAAGTTTCCAGGGCTCACTGTCCTTCCAAGAATAGAATAATAGTGCTTGAGTGAGATGTTATTTTTTGTGAGAGAGGAGTAGTAATAGATGATTCTGTCCCTCATACCTTTCTCAGCCCTCGTACTCCCCTCCCCAGCTGACCCACCCCACCCTTTGGGCAAGGATGAAGGATCTGCTGATGTTTTACTTGAATTTTAAGAATAGGTTTTATATTAAAGTAGGCACATGTTTATCAGAAACTACTAGAGGAATTTGCCACAGGCAATTCTAATCTCTACCAAAATGTCTTAATATAGGAAGGTATCGGCAAGCTGCTTCACTGTGATGAAGAGGGTGTTTATTTATGCACTCCTGTGGGTTAGGGGGAGTCTGAGGGGAGCTGCTCTGTCCATCTGTGTTTTCATAAGCAAGTGCACAGTGCCCCAGAATGCAGTGGGCCTACGGCCCTGGGACTCATGAAATGTGGACCTAGGCATTGAGGAAGGACCAGAGCATAGAGACTTGCCACAGATTGATGAATAGTAGAAAATGACAAATCTGAAACAAAATTAAAAGCAAATAGTTCTCCTGTGATAGAGCCCAACCTGTTTTACATATTCTAAATGAAGTACATTTTATCTTCCACCCCAGATCTCTGTAAACGGGGTGTTACTGTATTCGTAAATCTCAGACAATTTAGTGAGTGACCTGCAGTCCTGTGACAAAGCCGCTGAAGTGAACCCACTAAGTTAGTCCTTTGGGGCCCAACTTTTGGGGGGAAGGGTGTTGCTTTTTATTCTGTTTGTAGAAAGTTGGCCTTGGAGAATGATCAGTGAATTCGCATGGGCTGATGGCCGTGTCTTCACTCCTTTCAGGCCGGGCCTGACCAGGGGTTGTCTTTCCTGAAAAGGAGTGCATCAGGATTCCTGCTTTCAGAGAGTCCAGAAACTTGTGTCCTAAGTTAACAATTTTTCTTCTTAAAATATAACAAAGTGGTGTGCGTTTATGTGTATGTGTATGTGTGTTGTAAATATACAGACATACATATATACAACTTAAGGAAAAGTTATAACCAAAAAAGAGGTAAAATGAAGTCATCATGGTTAAGAGACAGTATATCTAAACTACCCTACTCACTCCCACCCCAGACATCCCAAACCTGCTAACAAATAAAGTTACCCCACTTTTCACTTGGGCGATAAAGAATAGGGCAAAGTAACAAAGATTTCAGACTTTGGCAAACAGACCTACTAAGATAGAGAGGACTGGGGATGGGGAGTAGAATTAAAGATTTTATTAAAAAAAGAAAATCCAGGTCAACAAGTGTAAGAGAAAAGAAAAGGAAGTGCTTATTCATCCTTGACATCTGCATGGACCTATCTGCACCCTAAACTTGAATTGAAATGACATGGAAATAGAATCTAACCAAACTAAATTCAACCCAATGAGTTAAGGGATCTTAATGACACAGATATCCCCCAGAGGACAATGACAAACCAGCAGATAGAAAGACATAAGGTAGAGAATACCAACAAAGACAGACTCCTTGTCATCTCTCGTGTTTCCTAGGAATCAAATGTGCCTGCTCCCAGACATTGAATTCATGTTTAGTGATGGCTTAGTTACCTGGAACCCAACTAACCAGAACCGTGAACTAACCAACCTTCATACTTCCCCACCCCACCCCCACCCCACCCCCTCCCACACACCACACCCTACCACACACACCCCCACTTCCCTTTTTCAGAGATAAAGCTTCAGAAAACAAGATCACTTTGGTTCAGTAAAGGTGGAGACTATACCCTGGAGGATATTTGTAGCTGACACTAACCTGCTGAATCATTGAGAGTACTTACATGTTTTATAATTAGGAAAAGAAACTACTTTGGAAAGATTTTCAACAAAAACATTTTCTAGTCAATTAACCAGAAAATTGGAACAAAGTTTTCTTGTTCTTTCTTTAAATGGTCTAGTTAACTAAGATTTTATTGTACCTATTTTTCATGCCTTAATAATAACCTGAAAATGTTGACTGAGGATTGAAAAAAGATCCTACTCATTTTTATTCTCCTTGAGAAACTGTTTTTGCTTTTGTCACCTTTTCGGTGCCAGAGTTTAAATTTCAGATGTTCTGTTTTTGTTTATTGTGTTTGGAAACACTCTAAACGTTGTGATATAAATGATACCATGGATGATACAGAAAATAATTTCATGAATATATATATTTATCTTCTATAGTCACTGGGGAAAATCACTGGTATAATTTTGAAGCCAGAACTTTTATGTTTTTTAAGAATGTATGATGTACTTATTTGTAACATATTTGGTTTCACAGCTATGTCTGCGCAAGACAGCATCAAAATTAATTTTCATTCTCTGCATATATACTATCAATACAGATAGGAATGATATCAGTAGCATGGTATAATACACATTAATATATACATCAAAATTTTCTAGTAGTATTATTTCTTAGAGTCCACAGATATTTCAGCCATACCTCTTGTCAAGTTGCTTAGCAAGTGTTACCATATGTAGTTTTTACCTGAATCTAATAATTTCAGAAAACTGTTCATCTTTAAAAGTTATTTATGCATTCTTTATTGGGTTACCTGTCATTCAGGAAATGATATTTCTTTCCAAGCTATGATTTAACCCATTATATAGTCCCAAATTCTTCCAAGGACACCCCCATTAAATTGATCATTATGGGGACCCTGAAGCCTACTGGGGAGTATCCACATAGGGGTCATGATGAAGAACAGTCTACAAAGCTCTGAGTGTAGCAGAAATTTTTGGAGTGCCTGTAGTGCTTAACCTATTGTTTCTAACCATTTTTGCCTATATTTCATGTCTGATTCGTCACTAGGGTAGATTATTAAACTAAGTCCCATGTACTAAGTGTTTTTTTTATTAATATAAAATTTTTTTTAAAATTTACATATACTTGCCATCAATTGTAATCCCCATGTATTCCCCATCACCTTCTCACCAGTGCACCATCACTTCAGTCCTAAGTGTTCTTTATTACTAGAAAGAACAGAATCAGAAAATAATGGTTTCCTTTTATAAAACAAAGTAGTTTTATTTCTCTGATTGTGAAAGTATTACACTTTTATTCTATATAATGTGTGAAATAACAGAACAGAATAAGAAAGAAAATGAGAAACGTTTTCTATAATCTGGCTACCAGGATATAACCTAATCATACTTTTGTGTGTTTTTCCAGGTTTTTTTTTTTAATTAATCAACTAATTCCCAGTCAGCAGTACTCTGGGCTGACTGTTCCACAAATTGGTGGAGCTTAGAAATTAAGACTTTAGATGTCATTCCAAAGGACAAAGCTTTCCTAGTTGCTTATTTTTCTCCTTACAAATTACACTAATCAACTCTTGAAAGAACAGATACCTGTGTGAACTTACTACTCTCTTTATCAAATGGAAATTACTATTAGCTTTCTCCCCCCCCCCTTTCTATCTCCAATCAATAAAAATGAGCATTGAGTCACCCTTCCTAGTCAGTGCCCCTCAGACCCCACCCATAACCCAAACTACATGGACGCCAGTAGAATTCCATTTTTACATCAGATGGAAGAAAAATGTGATTCAAATACAGCTTTTCTTCTTCCATGGACCAGTATTATACTTTAATTTGCAACCATTATTCTTTGAAAAGAAGCATCTCTTCAGACTCCCCTGGGATAATGTTATGTGTCCTGGGGGGTGCTGCTACACACTAACTTGGAGAGTTGCTCAAACTTGGCATTGGGACCCTAATACTGAGCTGAAGTTAGGAAGGACTGTGAGCCCTGAAGAAAGCCCAGGAAAAATTAAGAGGGTCATTAAAGGATTCATCTGAGAAATGTGGGAACGTCATCTACAAATCTTATGTCAAATTGATAAATACGTAATAAGCAGCTGCAGAGAAATAATTCATTTTGTAAAAAAAATCATTTGTGTTTGGTATTGGGTATGACTGGGTCTTATCATCCTCTGTACAAGAGTTAGGTTCTTTGAAAGCAGATTCTTCTAGGTTCTTTTCTCCGAGTCCCTTTACTCTTTTATGCTCATCTATATACTAGGGACCAGTATGTGCATGTGAAATAATATTTCTGTGACTCTTGAAGGACCAATGAGTAAATGTATTCAATTTAGTTAACTCCGTGTGCCTCCTTCCATTGGCAGTGTAAGGGCGCTATGACAGATGCCCGCCGTGATGCCGACTGCCCCGCTTGGGTACAGGTGTGGGGAAGTGGTATACAGTACTTTGATCTTCCCTTGGAGAAGGCAGTGCTAATGTGGATAATGAGAATTTGGTTTTTGTCTTCAGTTTCAGTTTTATCACCTTGCTTCACTGAGTCAACAGCACTTGCTCTTGGGCGAAAGACTTGTCATTTAAGCCTGAGACTGTCCCTTGGACTGTTCACAACATTGTATATGAATGCCCCATTACAGTAACAGCCAGAATTTGTCATAAAATGTCAAGAATATGCTAAAAGTTGGTGTGTAGCTGACATTGAGATTAACTTTCTCTAACCTAAACCAGTGAAAACTAAAATGCTCCTCACCACATAAAAGTTTTGCTTTCGCTGTGTTCAGACCCCTCCCACCGTGTTCAGCACAGTCATTTGGAGTCTAGCTTGGGGGCGGTGTGGTTGTATCTCAGTGGTGTATGACCCACTTTTTCGTAACACTTAATTACCCGTGTTTTTACAACACAAGCCAGAAGTACTGACGATAGTGGACTAGAACCCCAAAAAGATTTTCTGATACATCTCATCAGTGCCGCTGTAGTACTGTGCATTATCGGAAGAAGGTGTTAGCTCTGCAGGGCGTGTATTAACTACCAGAGGATGACAGAACATTTCCTCTAGTTTCTGGATAATGAGCAAGCACACAGGTAAAGATGCCTTTCTCACAGTTAACTCCTTTTGTGTCTTAATTATTTTTTGAACTGACTTTACATATTAATCACTATCTTTGTGTTTGTTGTTGTAGTTTGCAGAAGGTTCAGGAGAAGCAGGCATTTTAATGGATGCCCTGGCACCTTAATAACTTAACTTTCCACTAAAAGTCTAAAGAGGTAGTGATCACATCTCTATCTACTCTATGCCCTTCAAAAATATTCTCTGTGTCATGTTTTTTCTGACTTGCTCGCAAGGTGGTTGTCTCTCAGTATCATCTGCGCAGCTTGGCAGCGATAGCCGTGTGTGAGTTAATGCTTGCTGAGATGCAGGCTGGAGGTGGTGACGGTGGAGAGGACAGAAAGAGGGAAAGAGGCACGAAGGGAAGGGAGATGGCAAGGGGGTGCTGTGCCTTGGTGGGCATTGCCCCACAGCAAACTAAAAGCAGATTTGGATCAAATGTTAGCAGATTTAAATCAATAGCTATAGAATTACCCGGGGTGAAATCATGCCTGACAGGCTGCTCTGTTTTAGAAATGTTTGTTTCTGATATCGCTTTTGTTCGTTTGAAAAACTTTTAAAACATGGACACGCTTTGAAGACAGAATGCTGTCGGTGCCTCCTTCCTGGATTTACAGAAATGTCTTTGGGTGCCTTTCTTTGGCAGTGCTGGTTCACAGGTCCCGGAGAGGGGAGGGCGGTGCCGGAGCCCCTCTGGTCCAGCTTGCGTGTGCACGGAGTGACTTACCAACACGGAGCTTTTGCAAATGCCCATAGATAAGTCAGCGTTGTTTTCCCTGAAAGTCCTGATACAGAAAAAGAATGAAAGTACAAACATTAACTGGAAAAAATGTCACACATTTTAGCCACTTTGCATCCCTTGTTAGGACGAACCCTGGGCTGGGTTTTTTACTTTTGCGAAGTTGTGCGGTAGGTGGAGCAGTGTGGGTGGCCCAGAAAAAAGTAGCGGTTAGAATAAGATTTTCCATTTATTGCCCTTTGTGCCTGGCTAAAAATAAGATTCATACAAATCAGAATATGTAGTGCAAGCACAATCACTCTGTTAATTCTGATGACTGGCTTACCCGCATCTTTGCATCTGTCTGGTAAGTGGCGCATTGGGAAATGTGTCTCTGTTTAAGGAGCAAAAGGCAGCCAGGTTTTTTGCCTTGTTTGTCTACATGTGATAGTTTCTCAGCATTTTCCCCTTCTAAAGGAAGAAAGACACAGCTCATACATAAACAAATTGTGTTGATGGAAGGTTGAAAGAAGTGCTAGAATTCTTGAACCTTTTTAAAAAAGTAACTGCCTTGTTTGAAATGGGGTTTTACAACATTCATCATCTGTGCTCATTGTTAGAAAGTGGTTCCTTGTGGACTCATAGACCAGCAAGGGAAGGAGTTCTTTATTGTGTTGCCTGAGACATTGGAGAAAACTTTCCTGGGCAGGTGGGGGATGGAGCAGGGAGAACAAGGACAAACATGTGCCTGCCCTGCAGACCCCTCCGGTGGACAGATGTTGGAGGGACAGTTAGCCAAGTCAGAACTCCCCTTCATCTGACAGCTGAATCTGCTGCAACCACAGTAAGTGACACCGTGTCAGTTTGTGGGTAGCAGAAACCCCAAAGAGAGATGGAGTCAGCATTCACAGGGAAAGTTGTGTCTCGGCGATCCCAGTGATGGTGCTGTCCCTGCCGCACTGGCTAGGTGACCATGGCCTTTCCAGAGAATGCAAATGTCTGCAGGTGTCCTGAGCCTTTCAGCGTGATGTAGTTTGTGAAATAAGAGGAATCAAGAGAGCAGTCATTCCAGAAGCCTCTGAAAATTGAAGACTGCAAATCACATTCCTCTTTAGCATCTCCAGCTGTGCCAGTGAGACATGGTGGGTAAAGGGAGACAAGAGCTTTGGGAGAAAAAGGACTCGGGATCAAATCTGAGCTTAGCACTTATTGCCTTTGATCTATTTGTTTAACCCTCCTACTAATTTGAAAACAAACCAGGGATATACCTACCTCTTTGGGTGATTATGAGGATTAAATGAGAATGTTTATGCAGCAAAAGCCAATGTTCAATAAAGTGAAGATGGTATTCTTATGTTTCATATTGCATCATAAGTAGGTGTTGGAGAATTTTAGAATCTTTTGGCAGTTCTACACTTAGAATACAAATTTTAGAATTAAATGGACATAAGACGAGCCTCTCAGTTGGAAAGATACAGGTCATTTATAGAGTTATTTGGTTCTCCATACATTACTGACAGTGTCTGGGGGGGTCTTTCTGTTTGGTTTGTTGCCATTAAATTAGCACGATATAAACTTCTCTTTCCTTTTAAGCTTAGCTCTGTGTTAAGCATACTAAGTTATTTTTACTTTCGCTCTGTGTTTTTTTTTTAATTTAAACATGGATAGTTCAGTTTAACATCTGTGCATATTAATTATAGTACCTGCTGGTGTACATTATGAAAGGGAGAGTGCTAATGTTGTAATCAAGTAAGATTTTAAATATTTCAGGTGGGAACAGGTAAAAAAAAAAAACCTTAGAAGCAGTTTGCTTCTATGTTTGGAAAATTCCCCATAGAAACATTACATCTGTTATAATTTTGGTTACTGATCAAGTCTTTAGATGACCAGATGCTGATAGGCAGAAGACAATTATTGCTGCTGCTTTTATTTTTTGTTTTATATTGCTTACTGTGATGTACACCTGCCCTTTTGGAAGTCCTTTTCTGTCCACCAAAGTCTGTCATTAAAAAGTGAATGTATTGTATCTTTTGTAATAGAGTCATAATTGTAGCCATCACTTAATCTTCTTCAGCAACCTTTAGCGTTAAATGCTAAGAGTTCAAATCATCCTCTTCCTTCAGCCTCCTCTATAACATCATCTTCCTGAGATGCAGTTTCTTCATTTGTCCAATTAACAAAGAAATTATCACTGCACCTTGTCTTTGCCTCCCCTGGGACATGACAAGAGGTGAGAAGTGATACCAATAAGCTAAGGAATTAAAGCGTGGTACAGATAGAAAATAGTGATGGCTTGGTTTTGTCATTTATTTTGCTAGATTTTTAAAAATTTATTTACAGTTTTTCCTTTTTATGGCCTGTCCAACCATCTCAGCCATCGATTCAACTTGGACTTGTGGTTTATATATTAACATCATCATCAGATTTTCCATAATAGGACCCATCAGTCTGGTGTGTAGACATTTCTCAGGTCAGCTCTGCCAGGAAAAGCTTTCTTTCATTAAAATGGTACCCAGCTCTTTCATTGCGTTCAGTCTGCTGCCTTTGCTATTGTTTTCTGCAGAGTGAAATGGAAGAATGCTTTTTAGGGAGAGCAAACCCTTCAAGGTAAATAACAGAGTTCCCTGGTGTTGCCAATACAGCTCCAGTCCCCTTTGTGAACATATATACTCTCGTTATCTTTCCTTATTATACTTTGCTGCAGACAGAAGTTACTGTTGAAATCATAAGCAAAATAAAGTGATCCATTAGGCTCTGGCTGTGAGTCCCTCCCACACCTTCATAAGGAATGACAGAGATCCTGAAATCCATCCCATTGCTATACCTTGTACTTCTTCCTGCATAGCAGCCAGTTTTAACCTAATCCTTCATGTGCAATTTGAGGGTACTGGCTGGGCCAGCCTCATTATTCCTTTGGTTGAATAATGTAAAGCATTTGCAATGGAGATTTACTCTAATGATGTATTTTAAGTGCAGGTCCGCATTGCTGGTTTAATGCACTCAGTCATGGAATGCTTTAGAGTTTATTGCTAATGGATGAATCCTTGGGAAAATCAGAATTTTCAATAAGATTGACATTTGGAGTGAGAAATATAAATCTAATGAGAGCATTTCAACCAAGGTTTGTAATTAGGGCTGAATGGAGTAAATTTGTACGGGCATACCACAGAAGGGCACAGCGGAAGGTGAAATTGCTCGCTCTGCTATGAATGAGGGATGAAGGCCCATGTATCAGTGTCAGACCAGGACACCGTGGAGTATAAATGATACTGTCACCAAGTGCTGCACTGGGTACCAAGGGAATTCCACTCCAGTAAATTACATTACTTAGACAGACCTGAAGGCATTGTGTCAGAATGAGAGGAGGGACGAGAGGCTGTCAGCACCAAGCGGAAAATATTACAGTATGACTGGCTGTAGGGATGGAAGTCACTGGTTGCCATTAGACCTGACTCTTTCCTGTTCTTCTTTGTCCTTAGCTTAGAAGCTACACATGTAGACATGTGATACATACATGTCTATCATATCCACTTGGGGCGTAGGTTCCAATTGACCTCAGAGGAATAAACAGAAGTTGATTTGTATGATAAGCTGGCCAGAATTGGAATCTCTTCTTATTTTTAGCTGGGGCAGCTGGGCAATATTAGATGTTCAATGTTAGCTTGCCCTTATTTTCTTTTTGTGAGGCTCCAGCATACATTAGGATGCAATCATCATTCTCTCTGTAACATTGTTTCTTTTCAAACCCTACTTTGATAAGAACATAGTTCCTTTAATCCTCTCCTAACACTTATTTCTTCTCATCACCTTCCATCCCTAAGAGAAATAATTGTACTGACACATAACAGTTAATGGGGGGCTGGGGGGGGGACGAAAACACAAAGTTAAGAAGTTGATTCCTAGAGTACAATTGGTAGATACAATTTGTGGAGAATAACTTTTTTCACTCCTGTTTTCTTTTATCCCCCAGTGGTGAAGTGAAGCCAGCGTTTTTTGATTTATCTGTCCTATCATCTCTGGAAAGGTGCTAGGAAAGGAAAATAAGAGCATCAATTATACCGCTGCCTTCTAGGTTGTTGAAAGTGGGCTTGTCCACTTTGACTTCCAGTGCCAGTTTCGGGAAAAGCTAATGTCAAGTGCTCTGGAATTAGCCACAGTCACGTCCTAACGAGAAAGTAAGTGTCCTTCTCTGAGTGGGTAGAGACTAGAGACAGCATCCATTCTGACCTTAAATATGTTTTACACTTTGTCCTTAGTGAAATAAACCTGAGACACATCTTTGGGGATCTATTAACAGGGAGAACACATGGTCTTCTGAAGAATAAGACTTCCCAGTGGCAGGTTTTCAGCACCCTTTGTGCAATCGAGGGCATTAAATAGAGAGCAGTGACAATAATAATAGCATGAATTTGACTTTCCCTTGTCAAATAATACTATATCCCTATCAGGATGCCATAATTCAGCTTTGTTTTGTAGCCACAGTTACAGTTTTATATTTTATTTTAAATTTTATTTATCCACACATAGAACTTAGTAAAATTAAGTTACTTGGAAAACTAGTTTAGTGGGTGGATAGGAGAAACCTAGGTTAAGTATAGGTAATTAATATTTATGTTTGATGTAAAGTACCATCACCTTAAAAATATATTGTTATTTGATAATTCTAAAATAATATCTAAGGGCTAAAATCATGATGTAAAATGTGCCATTTTTAGTGCCATCTTCAGCCTCCATACAAAGGCTGTGCTTACAGATTTTGCTTTATTTACTAAAATTACACAAAAAGTCAGGGACTCTTAAACTATAGGGGAAATGAGAGTCTCCCTAAATAAACTCACTAAAATTTTCCCCTTTTTTATTATGTTAATTTTGAGGGTAGTATGTGCCATAAGTCTTAGATTTTCCTTCCCCCCATGACATCGACTAAGAATCATGCAGTTTGTTGATTGCCACAGTAACACACACACACATGACATCTCTTTGTCCTGGCCTCTTGGTCGGTATGCTGTGAAACTATATCTTTGAGTTTTTTTTTTAATTGAATCCTGATGGTCTGAATTTAACAGCATCTAAAATGGAACTAGTTCAGATTTTCCTCCTTTCTGTAGAGGATCCTTTGTTCCTGCCTACCTATCCATGTCTGACGATACCGTCTTTTTCTTACATTAAAATTGGAAAGGGAGAAAGAGGGAGCTCCTTAGGAGAAATAGGCCTTTGGAGAATTGCGAGCACTCATTCAGAAGCTATTCTTAGTTCTCAGAAATATAATGAATTTGGGCTTTGAGTCCCACTGAATCTCCTATTAATGATCCTGCCTTCACTACCACCTCTCCACCTGATTCTGTTTTCCCCAGAGTCTGCTGGTATTTCTCCCGAATATTCTGAATGAGTGTCTTCTAGGTAAAACACATCTTGGAAGGAATTCAGCCCTGTTGCACAGCAGTCCTCATTTTTAACAGTTTATTGGAAGATTCTTAATTGTCCTATTTGGTGCTTCTATTTTGCATTCCCTTGTATAGAAGAAATTCTTCTATAGACCTTGATTTACTTGTCAGAAGTCAACCCATTAACATTAGCACTTCACTTACATTATCATTATGGTGTTTCCAACTGACATCTGCTGCCACACACTGTCGTGTTCCCGAGTTCCCAGTGCTACAGAAAAAAGAGACTTTTGTTCTGACTTGATGAGGGAAAAAAATGCAAACAACAACACCAGCTCTACCACCAGAGATTCTCTAAAGACATGTTCAAATGAACAATAAGGTTGTTTGTTCACATATGACATAAGGATATAAGAATTTAAACAATAGGACCTCTTGTGAAATGTGGCAAAATAAGCACCACAAAAGTGAAGTTCTCCGTCTCATGGAGGCAGTTTTTACAGGCGCTTCAGAAAGCCCATTAACATAGAAACCACCCTTTAAAAAAAGAAAAGAAAATCACTTGTCTCGCTATAACATTAAAGCAATTTCTGTTCTAAGGAATGCTAAAATGCATTCATTTATATAAAGTACATGCACTGTAATTTATAAAAATAAATACTGTACTCTTAGGAAATGCTGTGTCTCTTCCCTTTTTCACCTGAAATGGGAAATGCATCATTTTTCTCGAGACCCTGCTTCCTTTGACTATTATCTGTCTTCAAAATGAAAAGAAAAAAAGCATCATTTACATCACTTAGATTCAGGATGAAGTTTTAAGGCTTGATAATCTCTAAATCATCTGACATTGTTGGAGCATGAGGAAGCAGTGATCCTGCTTTGAAGGAAATTTTAATTGAATTTATCTTTATTTGAATCCCGTCCTTTTTTGCTTTGATCCTTTAAGGGAAGTTTGGTATATTTGCAAACCCCAGCAGGGCTGTGGCAGAGAAATGCAGGGATTTCCTTGTCAGCTTGGGTTAGGATCCCTGACGATGCCCCCAAATGGTCCCTCTCTTGATGCTTCTGATGTTTAAAATGTGACCTTCCAGGAAAAGTTAGAGGGGTTGGGGGGGCGGAAGGGACATGATTAAACCAGCCAAAGGTGCTTCATTGTGCTGACTTAGTATTTGACTCTAAAGATTTTCAAGTATTTGCAGATGGATATATATACAGCATCCTTGCAGAATCCTCTTAATTGAAGAAATGTTTCATCTCTATCTCTGTTGACAGAAAAGATTGCCTACTGATAATTGCTTTGCTTAAGTGTCTGATAATATGCCAGGAATGAGAGCATTCTGTGTTAGGTCATCTTTAATTATGCATGTACCACCTGTCAGCTCTAAATCAGTACCAGATTAGATCCTCGTGGAGTCAGTTTGGGGCGGGTTGTAGGGAAGCTGAAGAGATCTCTTTTAGAAACAACAAAAATAGTTAATAGTAAACATGTCTTCTAACCTGCAGCTTTTTTAAGGAGCCTCATCTTCATTGTTCTTAAGCAGGAATAAGCTCTTGGTAAATCTGAAAAATGTTTGAAATCTCGCCCAATCTACCTCAAGTAAAGATAAATTACTGTGAGAGAGGATGGTCGTCCCATCTGTTGCATTTCCTTTTTGCTCCTTCTCATCGTTGTAAATGAGCCAGGGAAAAGCTCAGAAACATTTTTTATAAGCTATGTGAGGACAGGAAATATGTTAACGATGTTAGATTTCATACATTTGAGGGGTTTTTTCAGTAGTTGCTTAGCTTTTTTTAGAAGGACAAATGTGGGTTGGAAATAATGCTTGTTACCCTCTGTCAGCTTTTGGTAGTTTTATTCTCACTTTTCAGGGTTGTTTGGGACTTTCTGGTGGGATGTTTAGGGTTCTTTTCTGAAGGTTCTGTTCTTTCCTCTATCCTTTGATAGATGGATTTGTGAAAGGTATTTCTCTTCACTCACCTGTTGGAGGTTCAAGGGAAGTTGTTGTGAGTGACTGGGCATGCTTCACAGGGGGCGGGAATTGGATGACTGAGAGGCTGAAGATGGAGAAGGGACAAGTAGGTGGAAATAATTGGTGTAAGTCATCACATGGGGAGTTTCTTGGAATTTTACCTACAAAGTAAGGCTCCCAGTTTGAATTTGGCTAGCCTTGAATTTGAAATGCCTTATTTGAAGAGCCGCTGACTAGTTTCTAGAGAAGAAAATGTCAGCTGGTCAAGGGGCGAAGACCTCTGACCCCTGTGCAGGTCCACCCGGCACTGTGGTCCAGCCTGTGACTCGGGTGGACTTCAGGCTGCCTTCCAATTCCTGAAATGCCATTTGCTCTTCTAACCTAATCAGACACTCTACAGAGATGGAAGTACACGCTATGAAAAGAAGAGCAAACTCTTTTCCCGCTACCCAGAAAGCTCTTCCACACTCTTAACCAGGTTAACTTTCATTCTGAGTTCTCCAAGAAACTTCCTTTGCACCTTTCCAGCAAAATGTACTGCCCCTCCTTTGGGACCACAGTGCCAGTGCCTGCCTCCTCCACAACGCTTGTGCTGTCCTGTAAGCGCGTGTTTACTTCTTTCTCCCTCCCGCCCAAAAAGTGGTCCCTGAAAAAACTAACATTATCCTCCTAATTGTGACAGTAGACTTCTCATACCGGGAGAAAGGGTAGTAATGATTTCATCGGACTCCACAGTATTGAGAACACGTTAAGGGTATTATTATTGTCTGTGACAGTACATTTGACAGGGAAATAGACAAATGAAGGCCCATGAGCAGGAATCAGGAATAGACAGGCCATCAGAGTGTGTCTTATAGCCAGTAGGTGGAAGATTTGAGGAAAGTTAGCCTGGATAAGAAAATAAGGGGAAACACCATAGCTGTAGTTAGATATATGCAAGACTTTGTTATTCTAGAAAAGCAGACTCAAAAGGAAAAGATGTGGGCTTAGAATAAGAATTTCCTCGCAGACGGAGGTAGCTGGTAGTGGAGCTGGTGGTCTCTTGGTAACAATGGGAACCCTGTTACTCAAATGAGAATTATCTTTTATGGCCATGTTACGGGCTGTTATGGACAAGATTGCTGCACACCAAATAACCCTGATACTACTTTTAAGACTTACAGTCCCCATTCCATGCAGAGTCACAGTCAGCTATGACCATGTGACATCAGCCCCAACCTCCATGTGATTCCTGCTTGGTACCTCTCCCTCATCTGCCCCTACATTACAGGCTGAAATTCAGGATGGGGTGGGGGAAAGGGAGCTGGACATTTCCTCATGGAGGCTGTACAGTGAAACGGAAGGAGCCCTGGAGCACTTCCCAGCATCCCAGCTCACGTGCATCCTGGCCTCTTGCTCACTATGTGACTGTGTCTCCCTCAAAGCCTTGAAGCTTCCACCTCTTGTTACGCAAAATGGAAATAATATTGTTTATTTCAAAGGGTTTCTTTGAGTCTTAAACAAGGTAAAGGAGTCCCTTGTAGATTGCATCATGTGGTCCATAGGTGGGTACGTGTCCAGAGCCCCAACTCCACCAATGATGACCTCCAAATTCGGGGTTGTCATCAGTTCAGTGGACTTTAATTGCCTCCCATGCAGGACGGCGCTGTGCTGGAGGACTAATCAGACATCAACTATAAAGGCAGCCAGCACAGTGCTGCCATAGGGTACATGTTTCCAGTGGTCAGCTTCATTTCACCCTTTGGAGCTGGGGAGCTCAGTACAAGGATGCCTTCTTCACCTCTTCTTCTCCAGCTAATTTTCCTATCCTTTTCTGCATTTGGGGGAGGATGCATTTGATCGGCACAAAGTTAAAATACCGTTTTCAGTAACTTTTTATTCAGAACAGGACATGTTATGTAGCTTTTATGTAAGGACTTTTTCATTGTCCTCTGAATTTGATTAAAGTTCTCTTTCCTAACATTAACATTTTCTCTTTCTCCTGTCCCTGGGGCTTGTAGTCATTAACTTGCCAGACACACAGCAGCTGAGTGTCTTTATGACGTTGCTAGAGTTAGGAGAGTGTCGTTCACAGGGAGCCTAACCCATATATTAACTCAAACAGAGCAAATTGCTAAATAAAGAGCTCCAGAATGCCAATTTGATTCTCTTATTCACATCCTCTCCCATTGAGAGGGAGCTGTTGAAGCAGAATGAGCAATGGACAAGGAGGGATGTTTCAACCATTTTCCTGAATCAGAAATTGGAATGCTGCCGTCCAGATTCAGCTATCCCTTGCTTTCTTCCTTCCAGCCATCCGCCCACCCACCCACCCACTCAGGAAACAGGTCCTGGTATAAGACCCCAGTATAAAGTCCTGGACAGACACTGGTGATGGGAACCTGCCATCAGCCTATCTCCTGTTCAACTCCACTATTTGAGAAGCTGAAACAGCAGCTTGTTTCATTTGTATTTCTGTATTCCCAACAGTCCTCATAAGGTCTAGTTCAGTAAATATGAATCATGATAAGAGCTGCAAAGATAGAGGGAAAAAAATGAAGGAAGGAAATAGTCATAGGAAGAAAGGAAATGATACCATGCACAGTTCCAGGGGGTGTAACCGGTAAATCCTTTAAGTGAAATTTAATGATTGCAGTAAGGATCCAGGCAAACCTCACAGCAGACCTGAAGGAAGCCTCATAGTCGCCAAAGTGGAAGCCACACATTCTCTTGGTGCAGCCCCTCCATCACACACTTCTCCCAGGTTTGAGCCCACTAAGCCATATTGGTTTTTCTTCAGCAGAAATCTATAACTGCACCCCACCCATCATTTCTCATTTTTAAGTCAGGAAACCGAATTCTTCCCTTCCCAAGAAAGTGAAGAGAACGACCCATTTCTTCCCTTCTTTTATTGATCATTGTGTTTCTTCATTTTATTGACCTAGGGGAGGAGATTGCTCTTGGTTGAACCATCCTATGACTCAGCAGTAGTCCGTTGGTCCCCTTCTCTCCCTGGGCTTCAGCATCTTTATGGGAGGCTCAGGAAGAGAAATATCTGCCTTGTGTGTACTGCTGTGTCGTCGTGACAATCAAGGGAGATTTATACAAAAGCAGTTTGAAAAAGAAGGTGAAAATATGTAAGGAATTTTATTACAGAATACAAAGATGTCAGCTATATTTTTCACAGTACACTTGTGTGTTTTTAAAATCTTAGCATAACACTCGAGGTCATTCGCTGTCCGCATTTTAGTTAACTGATAAATTCCATGTAAATGAAACTTGCAACATCCTAAAAGAGAAGTTGTCTCCTTTCCCAGAAAAATTCTCTCTGTCCCATTGACAAATTTACATGTGACTTTTTTTCCTAGACCAGTATCAAAATATTCGAGCTTTTTTCCAGGCCTCTGAATTTCCACCACACTCGCCTCCTGTCTTTAGCACACACCACACTACTTGTGCAGGGCTCTGTAATGTTCAGTCCTCAGCCTCAAAGTTCATGGTCTAGCAGAAGACAGCCTGCACAAATAGGTGTGACATAGGTGGCAAATGATAGGTATCACTTTCCTAAGTGGATCTGGAATAAGGGCATACCTGGTAGAGCTAACTAACCTTTTAAGCATAAAAAGTCATGTTTGAGAATCCTAGTTTTTTGTCTTACCATATAACATATATGTCTTATCCTTCGTATTGTAAAACAGGAGCCTGTGGACAGGGACTTTCTGGTCCAATGCTACTATATTCAGTGGTACCTGATGTTCAGTTATAAACAGAAGAAGCCTTACTGAATGATGACTTGAGCACATATGTTCTGCATCATGTCATGCTCAGTTTCTCTCTTAGAATTAATACCCCCACTTCCAAAAAGCTCTTTCACTTAATTTCTATACATAAATAGCATTTTTTACCTTTTTGGAATAAGTAAGTGCCTTTTAACTTTGAAGACAAAAATCTGACTTCAGGATTCTGGAATGTAGTCAGAATAAGCAAAGTGATTTAGTTTACACTTGGACTGCAAACTGAATGCAGAGAGATTTCACATTTCCCTGCAACAGGAAAAGTAGCTGCCAGAGCGCCAGTTTCCATGAGTAATTGGATTTCCCTTTTGTTGGCTTTAATTAGGTAGCAGAGACCCCTTTACCCATGCTATGTAATAGAATGATTTAGAACTAATACTATACTTATTGCTAGACTTCCTGGAGTTCCTCATTCTTTACTAGAATTTGTAAGATCCATTAGTGCAGAAATACTTGTTAAATTATCTGACATATCCCCAGGACCTAGAACTATGGTAGGTGCTTAATAAATATTTGTTGAATGAATGAATATGTCAAGTCTTACGATGAATCTGTAGACTAAAATCATGAAGAAGGTATAGTGTTTGCTCTTAATTTTAGGAACCCCATAACTAAAAAGGAAAATGAACACAAGAAAACACCAATTAACAGAGTACAGGAAAAAAATGACAAAAATATGCCAATAATTTATTTTCTGTTACTTGAGCAGTATTGTTGTTATCACCTTAAAACAAGAAGTATCAGAGAAAAAGCAGCTTTTGTCATTTGCCCTGTTCTTGTGTTTTACTAACCTTTCTCCTAAATTTTCAAATTTCCTGGGTGATAAAGGTTCATGATAAGCTCTAAGACACAATCATGATCCATGCTAAAGATTGCAGAGATTAAAAGTGCACTAGACTCCTAGGTTAAAGACAGTTGCATGTAACAGATAGTGCTACTTTGAAATTGTTCTTTCCAGTATTCTTCCTAGTCCACTTTCCCCTGCAGTTTCTCTTCCTCTCTTCCCTCCTACAGATTGGTTTTCCCTAGCTACCTGCAGGGTTTCAGCTACCACCTAAATATTGAGGACTTGACTAGATAGCTTATCTCTAGGCCTATACTTTTCTCCAGTACTTTATGCCAAAGTGCCTACTGGATATTCCTTGAGGATTTCACATTCAGTCAGTTCAGACAGAGACTTGCTTCCTTGTCCCACTCCCTGTCGAGAGTACTCCCTCCACATCCACCCATCACACAAACCACGAGTCATCTTCTCCTTCTGTGCTGTTTCCAAGTGGTCTTCAGACCCATCAGTATGAATTTAAACCTCTCTAATCCATGTATCCTTTGCAGTCCACTGCTTTAGCCATGTACCAGCTGACCATCTTGTCACTAGCCTTTTCTTCCTCCTCTTGTCTATTGCCCACAAAGAAGCCAGAGTGATCTTTCTAAAACAGAAATAGGAATCAATACATGCCAAACTCTTTAAAATCACTACAATCTCCTAACACCTCCAGTGTGTCTGACCGAGGTAAATGTCTCTAAATTTTTCTAATTTCAACTCCTCCTAGTCCATCATTTCTAGAACTTAGCACTCTGCCTGAATTCAGTGCAGGTTTGCTGAATAGCCAGTAAACCCTGAGCTGACAGGAGGAAGAACATTACGTTGCCTAACAAGTGAAGGCCAAATGTAGAAATCTATATGATGTATGCCAGATATCAGTGGTTCAGCTAGAGGACGTAAACTGAGGAATGGGAGACACAGTTGGACATAGAGACACGGGCACACTCACGTATGCCTTGCCCCTTGACCACACCACACTAATTGAGGTTTCTCTATGAACCCTGTGGTTTCACAGCTTCCTGCCTTGCTGCTGTCTTGGACCCTCACCTCCTCATCCACTTGGCACACCTGGCCAGCCCCCTCCTCGGTGAGGTCACCACCAACCTAACCTCCCTCCAGACAGTCTTTCAAGCTTGAAAGTGCAGTGATTTAGCCATTAACCTTATGCTTACTCAAGGTTTGGTAGGTCCTTCATTCTTTAGTAGGATGTGAAAGGTCCATTAGTGCAGAAATATTTTGTGCTATTCTGCAAGGACTCTCCCTTGTGCTGTCACTGTGCCCACACCCCATGTGTGCAGTCTGCCCTCACCCTTCATGGGAATGACTCCTGTTGCCCTGTCCCCAGACTGGAGAGAAGAGGAACTTTACACAGTAGTGGATACCACCATTTGAAAGAGTCTGACACAGCAAGCCAGGCTCCATGGAAGTCTGAGTGAGTAAAGGAGTCTCCCTATTGTTCCACGATCCTGTTTCACAGTGAACTTAGCTCTGCCTCACCCTGCCCACCCGCACTGTCACCACGTGTGCCGGTTCCTCCTCTGCAGCCTCGCACCCACGCCCCCATGCCGCTCTGTCTCCCCCATTCTGATCTTGCATTTGTCCCTTTCTACCTCCATGCCACTGTGTGTTACCCTTGGTTTAGTTGGTCCTACATCTCACTTTGATCACATCCTTTGCTCACTTGGGGGTTCTTCAGCAGCGCCTCATGACACTGAATACGCTGGACTGCTCACCCTGGTATTCAGGTCACTTGGCTCTGTGACCACCCTGCTTTCCAGCTTCACCTCACACCTCCCAGCAGCCGAGCAAAATTGCATCGCATTCCACAGATGGGCTTCGCCTTTCATCTCTGTTCCTTCCACATGTCACTCTCTTTTCCTGCAACGGCTCCCCCTTGTCAAAATAGACTCTTTTTTTACTACTAAACAAAGTGCTAACCTCACTCTCAAATTCAAAGTGACGGTCCCTGCCAAGAGTGATTTTCCTTTCTTGGCACGATTAGGACACTTTATAGCACTGAGGTGCTCCTTATCATGTGAGCTTTTATTGTGCTTACGTTTCACACAGGTACTGCTCTACTGAGGGCGTGATGTTATATGTGCCATTCGCCCTTTCTATTATTCTCACCCCAACCTGCAAGATAAATACCACTCTCCATGACGTTTGTAATTTGCCCAAGGTCACACAGCCAATGTGAATGGAACCAGACTCAAACCTCAGTGAATTCACTGCAAATCTGGCCTGGCCCATTTAGCAGCTGCCCCAGTCATAACTCCTGGTTGTCTCGTGCCCACCCCCACCCCCATCCTTAAGCAGGCAGGGATCCTGCCTTGGTTGCAGTGCGGCACAGACCTTGGAGTGTCCACAGATGTTCCTGACATCTAACAGTTCCTTGAGCACAGTAGACATGGTGTGAAAGAATACCTGAGGCGTCCTCTTTCCCTTTTACTGTCTATGCTGAAGCACATACTAATTTCTGTGAATTGTCTTCAGGGGTCACACTGACTTGTTATTTCCAGTGACTCCTGAACTGCTCTGCTTGTGGAATGCAGCCACACCCCAGGTTGTCTAGAACTGCTTCCACACCACAGCCGCGGAGCTGAGCAGTGGCAGCAGAGATCATATGACCCCAGCCTGAAATACTTTCTACTCGAGGTCAGCCTCGCTTGTGTGTTTAGTAGTTGGCAAACTGGTTGTTCTGGGGCAGCCTCACCTGCGATGACTCCTCTCTGTCTCTCGCTATCCACGAGGCTGATCTGGAATTCTTTATGCATTGGTGTCAAAAGCAAAAAGTAGCAAGGCATATTTCAAGTTTGTGCCTGTGTCACATTTTCAGTTGTCCCTTCAGGAAAATTAAGTTCGATGGCCAGCCTGGAGTCAGTACTACGGGTGTGGGGAGAGGATTTCCCTAGAACCTGCACTGAAGGGATGGAGTTGTTTCAGCCAGTTTGGAAAGCAGTCCGAAACACTACCCATTCTTCCCCAACCACACACCCCTTCCCTCTGCTCCCAGTGCTCTGCATGAGTACATGGCAGATACCCTTGCGTGCTTGCAGGATTGAATTAAAAGCATAAACGAGCCTTTTTAGAGAAAGAGAGAACAATATGCCAAGTACTGCCATATGTAGTAGGATGAAATGATGATCAGAATACGCATCCCCTACCTTCAGGGAGCATGTAGGCAAGCGTTTGTTTTTGCCTGGTGGTCCAGTCGTGAGATAGCTCCTCTCTAAGATTCCTATTAAGAAACTTTCATATTTAAATAAGACCCTTTTATCCATTTGTTCTGTCCCCTCCCACCCAAAAAACCTATGCATGGATTGCTTTAGGATGCCTTTGTTTCTAGGCTCTTCCTCTCCCATTCCTCTTAGCGTTGTCAATCAGCAGACTGTTCCCTTCTAATGCAGACTGCTCCCTGCTCAAATGCCTTATTCAGCCACCAAAGTGTCCAGATTTTAATATACTGAGTGAGTCCCCCAAGACAGTCCCCTAATCTTCTCCTATCTGTATACTTCTTGTTCTTCTAATATACACTGTGCATCTGTGTGTCATCCCCAAATGTGTCCATGTGTCAAGGTCAGACCTAGGTGGTACCTCCTCTATGCTGCTTCCACGATTGCCCCAGTGAGAGTTATCTACTCCTCTCTTCTCACAAGGTGCTGAGTTTAGAATGTAAATTAAATGGCACATATCACATACTGTTCTGCATTTGAGTTATCCAACTTGTCCACCTCATGTATTGCATCTTTCCAGAAATTAGGGACCAGGTTTTACTCGTTTTCATTTCCTTTTCAATGCCTTTCACAAGAGAGACTTGCACAGGAGAGACTTTTAAAAACTTGCCTATGAATAAATGAATAACTGACATTTACTTGGTGCTTTACCATCTATAAACTCTCTTCTGCCATATTTTCTTAGAGGGCATTGATTAAAATACAGTATTTTATGTGTCATTAAGAAAGAAAAAGAATAACAAACTATAACATGCTATCAATTTTAAGATACTGTCCTCATTTCCAAAATGCTAGTAGGTAAGAGAATGTATATCCTAGGATCTGTGAAATCTGTGACATTAAATCTTACGTAGCTGCAAATGTCCAATTAAATATTTATAAAATACTTAAATGTGTCAGGCACTAGATTTTCACAATTGCAATCTAAGAAAGCTAGGGTGGCTAGTATTATTCTTGCTTTACAAAGGAAAAAACTGAACTTCAAAGAAGCTGCAGTAATTATTAATGTAAAACAAATATAAATAAGAGTATCTAATCTTATGGCCAGACTTTGTGGTTAAGACATAGTGGCCTTCTTGAAATCACCTGTGGATATCAAAGCCCTTAAGTCAGCCCTAGGCCTGATTACCAACATGTGCCTTTTTCTTCCTTTTCAATATTATATGCACATCAGTTGGCCTTTCAATTTGTTTTCCCCAGTTGTATTGTTTTGTCATGTTACCCCAGGAACATCCTGTTACTTGACATAACATAATATAATGTGATGTGATAGTTCATGCTGCTTAACAAAAATTAGAATGATTATTGGATGCTTAGATTTTCCTGGGTAGTAATTAGCAGGCAGAATCACTCTCACACATACCCAAAGGAGTTTCTCAACCATCCATTAGCCTGAAAATAGTAGAAGGCTTTCCAAACCCAACACTTGACTTAATTAATTACTTCATCTGAAACATTCCTTTTAGATTTTAAGAAACACACTCTGGAATATACAGTTAAGAGACAGCTTTTCTTATTAATAAGTGTAGACCTTTGCTGCACTTGTGAAGGAATTGGTATGTGCAGATTCTGCCTTATGTCGCTATCGAGTTGATTTCAAGAACAGGTATGCTAAAATCTCTTTCCTGTATAAGTCTGGTCATATTTTCATCTTATTCAAATTGAAGAAAAATGCAAGTGGAAGAATCTTCCCAGATCAGCAGGAACTGGAATCTGTTCAAGTCTTGGCAGAGTCAGTTCAGCCTCGCATCCGTCCAAGGGAGACGTGTTGAAATCCCCCCACTGTTCTCAGGATTACTCAGACTTAATTTGAGTAGCTTGTCGATTTCTGGTCACTGCACTTTAAAAAAAGCATTTGGAGAGAGGGGGGAAAGTTGGGAATACTAGCCAAATGATACAAAATGAGATCTGTGAACGAAAACTGAGTGAAAGAGGTGTTTAGCTTAGGGAAGAAAAAGTAAAATTAATTTCTGTCTTCAAATACATAGGGATTTTTTTTGGGGGGGGTGAAGAAAATAACAGTTCAGCCATAATCTGTGACCATCAAGCACAAAACAAAAGGATATTGACTTCTTTTTGTGTTGAACACATTATGTGGTAGGGAACTTCTAGAAGAGTCTTCAAGGCGGGATATCACAGAGAGGTTTCCATACCAAGACCTTTAGGATTCACTACGTTAGAATTAGAATTTAAATATCTCTTAAGGCCCCTTGCACTTTGAATTAATCTACTTTTGCAACTAACCCAAACGACTTTTAGATCATGATCATGAGTATGTCTTATAATTTCTACCACTGGCTGCTATGACATAGGTAAATTTAGAAGCTAGTTAGTGCTCCTTATGAGAACTTGACTGTAATAAAGATTAAAGAGTTCCCAAATTCTTATAGATGTGTCCTAGCTTTCTGTCATGTATATTGTGTGTGTAAATCTTGACACACATGTTACAAGTCGCATCTTAAAAGATTTTTGGGCACTTGACCTTTTCAAGAATGTTGCTCCTGAAAATAGCCCATTTCTCGCCCATCTGATGAGTTTCTCCATCTGTAATCAGTCTTTCCCATTGGCATTTAATCTTTAAGATCAGGCCTTTCTGGTGGCCTCTGGGTTAAGTCTCAGAACTATCATTGCTATGGCCTGAGTTCAATCCCCAGCCAGGGAGCTAACCAACATAAGGTACAGCAGACCTTGCCTTAGCAGTGTATTTCAGTAAATCTGCCTGTTCTGTTACCCACTCTGACTCTGGTGAATCCTCTCACCTTGTGCATCTCTAGCCTACACTCCAGTTCTTCTATGCAAAGCAAATAATGATAATAATCTTTAATATCATCAATGAAAACATCTTATAGTATGCCATTCTCTAGCTTCAACCTTGCTTTACTACTCTTTCACACAAAAGGTCTTGACTTTATCTACAGACATTATCTCTGCTCCCTAATCTGACCCTACTCCCCTTCTAAAAGTGTTCCTATCAAAACTACCAATGGTTTCCTAATTGCCTCATCTTCTTCAGTTTCTGAATAGTACTCAAAACAGCCACTACCTTCTTTCTAAAACTCACTATTCTGGGGCTCCAAGACAGCCTTCTTTCCCAGACTGTTCTTTCTCGGTCACCACCACAGTCTTCCCTTTTGCTTAAGTCTGGATTGGGGCACCCTAGGGCACAGTCCTGATCCTCATTTCACCTCCCTCTGTACTCACTTAATAGCTCACCTGCTCCTAGAATTCTATAATACTAACTCCCATTTCATATCTCCAGCTCTGATGTCTCTCCCGCCTATTAGCTAGCTAGCTCATTGTCATGTATTTGAAATGTATGTTCAATAATCATATCAAACTTAACATACCCAAAATCAAAACTTAGGCTTCTGGTTTTATTCAAATATTAAGATCTTCCCAACCCTCCAACAAAAATAATCAAATGAAGAAACAATCCACTGTGAACGAAAGTCAGCACAAGCACCAAATGATGCATTAATTGCTCCTTCCTCAATAAGGATTTTAGATGTTTGAATGATCAGATTTTTAAAAAAGATTACCTTTGTATCAAAAAGTTAGAATACAAAATTAACAAGAATAATGTGCTATTAAAATCACTAGATGTCTGAAAAAACAACCAATGAAAACATTTAGAGATGAAAAAACTTACTTGACAACAACAAGTTTAGTGGATATGCTATGTGTAATGGATTATTTCATAAACTGGAAAAATAGAACTAAAGTAGTTTCATACAGTACAGTCCAAATAGACAAAGTATGGGAAATATAAGGTACTGGAAAAATAAGAGGTTACGGTTAAAGAGAGCAGAATAAGAAGCTCTAACATAAACCTATTCAGAGTTATAAAGAAAGAGAATATATAGGAGGGGAATGAGACAATGAATTTATGGTTGAGAATTTCTTAAACAGGATGAGAAATAAGGATCCATAGATATAGGAAGCAGTAGATAGTAAGCAGACAAGTAAAAATGGAACACCTAACCTTTTATAATATAGTAAGTCTGCAGATCACTAGAGACAAAGTTTTCCTAAAAGGAGACATACAGAAAACACAGGTCATACCATTAAAAAACAATAGTTAGACTGACAGCAGACTTCTCAGCAGCAACAATTAACACCAGGAGACAGTGAAATAATGTTTTGTTTCAAAAAGATTTTGAGTGGCTGTTTTTTAAGATTTATTTATCTGTAGCCACTGTAGTACGAGTTTACTCCCCACCATGTAGGTGACCCACATGGCACAGCAGACCTCTCCTGCCTTACCTGTTGCTCCCCCCTTGGCAATATATTTCAGTCAATCTGTCTGTTCTGTTCCCTGCTCTGTCTCTGGTGAATCTTCTCACCACCCCCACCCCATGCCTCTGGCTTGTACCCCAACTCTTGTATGCATAAGTAAATAAAAAGAAAACCTAAAAGCATTTACTGCCAGAAGATATATTGAAGGGACTTCAGAAGCTATAATTCAGGGACAAAAACAGAAAAGCCTGTGATACATGGAGAAGGTACCTCAGAGCATATCTTTGCAGCTATTATAAGCCAAGAAATGGGTAAACAGTGTAGGTAAATCTAAGCAAATATTGTTGGTTTAAACTAATAATGTCTAACAGGAATTTTTAAAAGATTAAGTACTCGGTAAAACTCCATGTTGGTAAGCAAGGAGGTCTCAGAATTAATGTTATAATATCCTTTTATTGTTCTGAAAGCAATGAGGATACTAATTTTAGATTTCAACTGTAACTACTAAAAGAAAAGATATCATACATAACTTCCAAGCTAGTTTTTGTTTTATGTCAAGAAAAGATTAAAATACAAAAAAGGCAGCACAAGCAAAAGGCAAAAGTAAGATTATAGAAACAAATACAAATATATTAGCTGTCATATGTAAAGACCTGAACTTCCTGGCTAAGAGATAGAATAAGATTAAGATTTTTTTAAAGTAACAATAATTCACTATGTGATGTTAGAAAATATGCCATACATAGAAGAACATAGAAAGGTTAAAAGTAAGGGATGGAAAAATGTATTCCAAAATACCAATCAAAATGTGTTAAAGTAGCTTTATTGATAAACAACCAAACGAGGTCTTAATACATTCTTAAGGATAAAGAAAGTACTACATATTGATAATAGCTGTAACTCATTGGAAGAGACATTTCCAAAATAGGCTCAAAATATAAAGGACAAGGGCCTCCCTGGTGGCGCCGTGGGATAAGCAACGCACTATGAAGCAGACCACAGTCACTGTAGCACGAGTTAGATCCCTGCTGCTGGCTGGGAAGGTGACCCATGTGGTGTGGCAGACCTCTCCTGCCTTGCCGCTGCTGCCCTCAGCAGTGTATTTCTGTTGATCTTCCTGTTCTGTTCCAGCTCTGTCTCTGGTGAATCCTCTCACACTCCCCTCCCCCCACACACACACCTCTGGCCTATACCCCAGCTCTTGTATGTATAAATAAATAAATCTTTAAAAAAAATATATATAGGATAAAAAATTGACAAACTATGGAAAAATTTCATTTCTCTGAGTTATTATTTGGTCAAGCAGACAACAAATAATTAGTAAATATATATAAAATTTTGGCAGCATAATTAAATAGCTTGGTTCATGGCATACACAATGTTGCATCAAACAATTAGAATACATGAATCCTGCACAAGGAAAAATTACAAAAATTGACTTCATAAAAGTCACAAAATAAGTCTCACCTGATTTCCGAGAATCACTATAATAATGACCATGCTCTCTGGTCAGAAAACAATTAAACTAGAGATCAGTAACTAAAACATAAACCCCTCAAAATTCCCCTTATATTTGGAAATTTAAAAACATTTCTAAATAACTCATTGATCAAAGGTATCATAATGGAAATTTTTAAATACTTAGAATTGAATGATAATGAAATTATTACATGTCAGAACTTGTGGGATGCAGTGAAAATTGTACTTAGAGGAAAATTTATAGCCCCAAGTGCTTTTACCAGAAAAGAAAAAAGTTAAGAAGCTAGGGAGGATGAATAAATATAGGAACAGAAATTAATTAAATTAAAAATAAAAATGGCATGTAGGAAATGAAAAGAACTTAACTTGGCTCTTTGACAGGTGTTGATTATATTAAACTGGCAAATAGTAAGTATTTTTGGCTCTGTGGAAATGCAATCTCACTCAACTATGCCACTATAATATGAAAGCAGCTACAAGCAATATTTAAATAAGTGGGTGTGGCTTTATGCCAATAAAATTTCATTTATGAAAACTAGAAGTGTACCAGTTTGGGTCTGAGGATCATAATTTGCTGACCACTTTACTAATAATAAGAATATCATTTGGTATATCTACCAAAAAAAGAAAAAGTTTAGCAAAGTGACTATAAGATCATTATACAAGAGTTAGATGCCTTTTCATACACACTAGTAACTTTTGGAATTATGGCAAAGTAACTTTTTAAAAGTTATCATTTATAATAAATTTTAAATACCTGAGAGTAAATATAATAAAATTTGTATAAAATCTCAGACACTAAAATATTATTATTTAATGTAACTTATTCTTAGACCCATGATTTTCTGAATTTTGGTCTCAGGCTCCTTTATACTCAAAAATTACTAAGAACCTCATACTCCTTTTATTTATTTGGGTTTTATCCATCTATATTTTATTAAAATTAAAATGAAACATTTTAATTGCTTATTAATCTTAAAATAACAGTGATAATCTCTCTATACTGACATATTTTTATGAAAAACCTTATATTTTAAGACAAAAATAGAAGAATGATGTTGTTCTATTTATATCCAAATCTCCTAATGTCTGGCCTACTAGAAGGACACTTGGTTTCCAATATCTATTTCAGTATTCAATTTGTTGTGCTATGTTGTTTTGGTTAAATTAGATTAAGAAAATTCAGCCTCACAGAAGGATGCATTTGGTAAAGGAGAGAGTACTTTAATAGCCCTTTCAAGAATTTTACATCTTCTTTGATACTATATCAAAATTTGGCACATGGCAACTTTCTAAAGGTTCGTTGCAATGCAGAATCTAAAACCATTAACAATGAACTGTTCACACTACATTACCTTAAAATTCATTGATCTTCCTTCCATACTGAATAGGTTTATTACCAAAGCATAATTTTTTAAATTTATTTTATTTTTTATTCTATTTTTTCCCTTTAATTTATATATATTTGACATCAATTGTAATCCCCATGTATTCCCCATCACCATATCACCAGTGCACCATAACCTCAGTCCCCCATGCTCCCATCTGCTCTCAACCCTCCCCCTCCCCACCAAGTGTCCCCAATTTGTCCTTTTCATTTTTGGTTTTTGTGTCATTATTATTATTATTGTTCTTATTCCTTTCCTTGATCCTCATTTGGTTCCTTTATATTCCTCCTAGGGGAGGAACCATCTGGTATTTTTCTTTTGCCTTCTGACTTACTTCGCTGAGCATAATCCCTTCCAGTTCCACCCATGTTCCTATGAGTGTATCTAGTTTTTCATTTTTGATTGCTGAGTAGTATTCCATTGTGTATATGTACCACAGCTTCCCAATCCACTCATCTGTTTTTGGGCATTTAGGTTGTTTCCAGGTTTTACCTATTGTAAGGAGTGCTGCTATAAACATAGGGGTGCAGGTATTCTTTTGAATCAGTGTATTTGTATCTTTTGGGTGTATTCCTAGGAGTGGGATTGCTGGATCACATGGAAGTTCCATTCTAAGTAGATTGCGGAACCACCATACAAGCATTTTTTTTTTTTTAAGGTCATGATTAGGGTTGGGTTTTTTGGGAAATTCTCATTTACTGAGTTATACCAATCTTCAAATTGCTAACATACTCCATTTTACAATGTCCCAAAGAATCAAATGTTAATATTAGTACCAGACTCACTAGAAAAAAATTTATTTTTTGGAAGGTGTCAGGCTTATAGTAGCAGATATACATTGTCCAAATTCTGATTTTTAGAAGCCTGGTTTTTAACATTGGCAGCAAATTCTGCCATTTATTTTCCTTGAAGTGACATCTTACCTTTTTTAGTTTTCTAGAAAATATCAGCCAGATGCATAAATCTGAATAACCATAGTTTGTCAGGCTTTCTTTCAAGTACAAATGGTATTCTGTGGAAGTGACTCGTTCAATTTAGAACTTAGTCCCACAAATGTTTTCCCTTGAGATAACAACTATACCTCACTATGTAACCAAAGTACTTCATGCGCATTTGTCACATTGAATGTTAACATGACATGTGCTCAAATGTTGAAACAATCTAAACTTAATACTAATACTTCTTACTGCTTGATCAAGAATATTCTTAAGTAAAGCTAGAATTTGGTATTACAGTGAGTGTGTGGTAGGGAAGAACTGATATAATTGGTACCACTGCCTTGTTTCATGCTGAGTGACAGCAGTTATACCTACCATTAAATTTGTTCCATCATGATGTCAAATATAACTAATAAAAAAAAATTTAAAAAAAAAAATTTGTTCCATCAATATAAATGTCAACCTATGAAAAAAATAAACAGTATCTTAGTATTATAAAAATAGTATTGACTTTATTGGCTTTCTAAAAGGATCTCAAGATCCCCAGAGATTCCACAGACTATACCATAGACTTCATGTGATAATCTCATTCAGATCCCAGCTTAAATGTTATGATCTTAGAGAAAACATTCTTCCATAGCTCCTGGTGACTCTCTGACATGTCACTCAATTTTGCTTTTATCATGGCACTTACCACTACTTGGTAATTTATTTTTTGTTTATTTTTGTTTTATTGTGTCTCCACAACTGCAATACAAGACCTGAAAATGTAGGGAGCTTGTCAGTTATTTTCAATCAATAACTATGTCTCCAAAGTCTAAAATGGTACTTTGTACCTAAGGACTCAATAAATGTTTGGGAAATTAGTTAAATTTCTACCTTGGAAGTAGAGATTCTCCTCATTTCTCACTCACATGGCCTCAGCTAACAATAGGTATATTGTGCTCACTGGAGATTCTATAGATGGCAACAAAAAGAACTTTTGACTTCTCCATTTTATATATATTAATTCAGTCTTCCCCAGGACCTTAAGAATTTAGTATTACTTACCTTTTTATAGGAAAAAAGAGTACCTGATGGTCAACAATAACTATCCCAAATCTAAAAATCTGATAAGTATTAGAGCCAAAATTTGTATTACTGTCCTTCAACTTCCTCCCTCCAGGTTAATCACTAACTCAATGGATGCACATTAAGATGCACTTATAGTTACTGCTCAGAGTGCCAAAGTTTCAAGAATTGGCTGCCAAATGTTTAAGGGATTAGTCATTTAGAAAGTGTGTTTGTTAGAGGGAATTTTTTAAATAATTAAAATTGAAACTCTGAAGTTATAATAAATGAGCAGCAGATTTTCAAAATTAACTTCTTTGCACATTTTAGAAATGTTTACCTCAACCTTCAATTCCCAAGAAACTATTATATTTATTCAGTCTTTTGCCCAGAAGGCCTTAGGATCTTTCATTGGAACTGTGGCAGTGATATATGAGAATAACATTCTCAGGTTACATTTGCCCTGCTCCTGAATGGTACACTTGATAACAGGCATGTTTGCATGAAGACTTAGGCCACAACCTAATCTCAGCTATTACATCTTTACTTCATATATTACACACAGAGAAGTTATGACTGAATTTCTAGGGGTTCCATAGAAATTAGCAATAGAACATGCAGTATTTGTCATCTAGATCGATGACAGACAGTTTTTGAGATCTTGGCACTTGGAACAATAATTATGACTGTCTTAAAACACATCCGTTGAGTTACTCCATCACCTAGGAGGAAGCTGATGGATATGAATTTAATTTTGGATGTAAATCAGATTTTTAGATTTAGATTTGCCTCTGGTATTATATGAACTCTTTAATACCAAGGAAAGATTTACCAAGAGACTTACATAGTTGCTCCTAGACTAGCCTGTTAGACACCAAGAATACAGGAGCTTTGACAATCAATACCCTATGATTGTGTTGACTGGCTTTGAGATATGTAACTTCTAAAAATATAAAGTGAAGTGTCAAATGTTTTATCCAAGTTCTATTTCCAATATGTGCTTGGTAGAACTCAGGACCAGCTTACATGCAGGAGTTATACAATAGCACTGATAGGTCTTTCATTTCTACCCATCTGAAAATCCACAATTATTTACTGACTTATTATTCTCTATTGGGAAAAGAATCTGGCTGTGTAGTACAGAGCAGCAGCATCTAGGCCCTTCCTCCCACCACTAACCTAGCGACAATAGTTCTAGAGGATAATGGTTTATTAAAACAACGTAGCCAGTTGGTCAAGGCTCGGTCTTGAAGACATGGTTTCGCTTCACACCTTGCATTCTTGTAATTGTGGTGTAAAACCAGTTCCCATAGACACCCCTTGAGCAGAATAGATGAAATATTTGCTGAACGAACAAAGGGATATTCTCATATGTTGTTTTCTTGAGGTTTTTTAGCCCTGTTCCCTAGAGGGTTGTCTCATTCTTCTTTTGTACATTCCAGAAGCAAGATTATGTTTGTAGTTTGTGATATAAAATTGGCAGTTATACCAGGAAACTTTTTTAGACTATACCTCCCAACCCTGCCATGGAGAATCTCTACTCATGAGTGTATCGTAGAAATTTTTATCTCCATAGTATTTGCTTTTCTCAAGACTTTGGTCTTTTGTAGAATCCTCGTTAATCTTTTGTTGTTTTTGTGTCTTTACTATCTGTTGAGATCCCTGTCAGGATTCAAGGGCAAACACCTAGTCATAAAAATGTGGGGCCACCCCCAGTGCCACTAACCACTAGCTATGCTAATGGTTAGGGTTATGTTCTTATGTTAATATTGAAAGACTTGATTATCTAATAGCTTTCTCTTGATTCCCACTAATAAGCCTAAACTCCATTGTAAATCTAATTGGGAAAATTCTAATATGCCTGATCCATTTCTGAATAATATTTTCATAAAGACCTATCTGTAAGTCAGTGGAGAAAATATTTGTAAAAGCCTGTTGCATCTATTCTTCATCATTCTCTTGCCACATTATCAGTTCTGCTCATATCACTAGTAAGGCCATCCAGAAAGCCTGGTGATTTTTCTACACAGCTCCTTGGAAAATATTAAATAGCTCCTAAGTCCTCTTAGTGAAAAGAATACCATATTCATTTTTTAAAGATTTATTTATTTATGCATACAAGAACTGGAGTACAGGCCAGAGGTGCAAGGGTTGAAAGGATTCACCAGAGACAGAGTGGGGAACAGAACAGTCAGAGTGATTGAAATGCACTGCTGAGGGGAGCAGCGGGCAAGACAGGAGAGGTCTGCTGTGCCATGTGGGTCACCTCCCTGGCCAGGGATCAAACTTGTGCTGCAGCAGCTGCAGACAGCTTCATAGTGCTGAGATTTAACCCCTTGTACCACCAGGGAGGCTCACATATTCATTTGTATACCTACTACCAAGCTTAAGAAGGAAAATGTAATTAGGGAACATAAATATTACTTGGATCTTTCCCTGCAGATTTTAGGTCATCTTCTCCCCTTTCTCTTAGATAATTCCTGCTTTGTCATTTAGAATTCAGCTCAGGCTTTGGCATAGCTGGGGAAAGTTCCATCTGTGCTTGATAGCTTGTTGAAATACCCTTGCAACAGCCCTTATGGCATGGTATCTATTTGCTCGGTCAAGCACTATCTTGTACGCTCCGGAGGCTTGTTTGTGTTTGTGACCCAGCACCTTGCTAAGTGCCCAGCATGTGGTCCACACTCACTATACATTCCTTGGATGCATAAATGACAGAATTGTTCCATCTTTTCAAAGTTCCATAACAACTTTCCTCTTCTTTGCTCTGATTTCTATTTCAAGGTACCCAGAAATCAAACAGCGATTTATGTAGTTTAACACTGAGAGTAGAGCAGACGCTGACTGACAGGTAACAATTCTACAGCAAACCTTTATCTCTTTGGAGCATGGATAGAACACTTGAGAATGCACGAGTTGAAATCACTTAGTTTGGGGTCTTTATTAAACAGAGATAGGAGAAACATCTGTTATCACAGTGGAACAGGGGAGGAGATACAAAGTGCTCATAACTGCTTCCCGCTCTGTCTGGTGAATCCTTTCAACCTCCCACAACTCTGGCCTGTACCCCAACTCTTGTATGCATAAATAAATAAATCTTTAAAAAAAAAAAAAAACAAAGTGCTCATAACTTTTAAGTGACAAAAGTCTAGAACACTATGGAGGTGAATGAAAATCAACAAATTCAAAAGAAGCTGGAGTCTTTGTTTTTCATGATTTAAAAACAAAATAACAAAGGACAGGTAAAACTGTACTTGGAAAAAATATTACTTTGAGTATGCAAAAGAAATTTTTCACGGTAGAGATTTCTTACATCATCACCTTTTTAGTATTGTTTTTTTTTAATGTAATTATATTCCCACAGGCTTGGAAGCTATTGGTATCACATAATATGATGTTTGAAATAACCAAAAGAATTTGATGGGCCCACTGACCTGCTTTTGACCTCTGAGACTTAACTTAAATAGCTCAAATTCTACAAAACTTGTCCTGGGCTTCTGGCAAAGATTATTTTTATCTTAGTTTTAAAAGGTTGCTTGCCTGTTTCTTCAGGAAAGATGACATAAATGGTATCTACAGATGTTAGATTTGTCATCTTTTTCCCATTTTCTAATTTGAAACACATTGTGTACATCTCTTCATACCTTTTCTTTCCAGAGGTACTCACTTTTGTGGTCTCCACCCTGCACCACATGCAGGGTTGCACAGAAAGGTACTTAGTTTCCAAGAAGCCTGACGAAGGACGTCATACCTGTCCATAGGCTAAGCAATGGAACTTGCTTCCAAGAGTCCTATGGTCCACTTTATCACCAAACAATTTGGTGATAAATTTGGACACAGGCTCTTCTGAGTATCCAAGGGAAAATGGCTGAATTGACCATCTAGACAGGAAGAAGAATTCATTATGTGCATTCTTCTAACTATATGTATTATTTCTTTGTCCAGCCTCTGTAGAGTCAGATTTACATGTTAATTTCTGTTAACATCTTCCTTCCTGCACATACACTTGCTTATTCATTTAGCCCATTTGAGCTTACTCCTAGTGATCTCATTCCAGTCTGGTGGCTTTTAAATATCATCTCCATACTAATGACTCCCAAATTCCTATCCCTAGAGTCAACCCTGCCTGAATCTCAACCTGTGGTTCAGCTCCTAGTGTAATATCTCCTTGAGTCCATGTAAGAGTCTCCTGAAACTTCACACATTCAAAATTAACATTGATCTCCCCTCATCCACACACATACCTGATCCTACCCTCAGTTTTCCCATTTCAGTAATGACACCCCCAATCATCTGGTCACTTAAACTGAAATCCTTGAGCCATCCTTAATTCATTTCTCACATCCACCTCCAGTCCTCTAATAAATCCCATTAGCTCTACCTTCAACATATATGCCCAATCTAGCCACTTGTCACCCCTTCTGCCTCCCGTATAGTCTAATCCTGCATCATTGCCCATCTAACCTGCTGTAAGAGTCCCTCAATACATTTCCAGTCTACTCCCATAGCAGCTTCTCTGAGACGTCAAAGTAAATGTTTAAAAATACAAGTCAAATTCTGTTATTTGCCTTCCCATAGAACTTAGAATACAACTCACACTACCTCCCGGACCACAGGCGCTTCACTGTCCTGAGTGTAGTTGCACCTTCTCAGGCCATGACTCCGGCCTCTGGCCTCTGGGCTAGTTGTTCACTCTGTCAAGAAGGCTCTTCTCTCAGATAGCTGCATAATTGATTCCCTCACCTGATTTGCAATCTGCTTAAATGAGATTTTCCATGACCATACTGGATAAAACAGGACCTTCCCACACACACATTGATTCTGTTGCCCGGCCTTACTTTATTTCTCAGCAACACATTTTATTACATATCTATTTGTTTGTTTGTATATTGCCAACTCCCCAGATAGAATATAAACTTGACTGTACTACCTTGTTGTGTTCATTACTGTGTCCTCATACTTAGTATGGTGTGTAATGGCACATACTATATGTGGTAACTAACCCTATGTTAGTATTGATTTAATAAATGAAAACACTTACTAAGTACCCATCTTTGTTTTGGGTGTTATATTGTAGAAGGAAAGGAAAAGAAAGCATGGTTTCTGTTCCAGGTTTACCCTGGGTGGCAGAGACAGACACATAAAAAAAAAAAAAAAAATAGCGTGATGGTGATAAGGCTGGAGTGCAGAGGAAGCTCAGGCAAGAATTCCCCAACTGTGCCTGCAGGAATCAGGAAGGTAACCAGAGGAACTGACATTTGAGATTATTCTTGAAGGGTGAGCAGGTATTTGCCAGACAAAGAAGAGTAGGGAGGGCTCTTCAGGTGCGGAAATAGTACATACAACAGCCTGGAGCTGTGATGGCTAAAGATCTTGAATATGGCTTATTTATGGGAGTTGTGAGAGATGATTTGGATAGAGGAGCTGCCAGGAAGCAATAATTTATTTCAGTCCTAACGCCCAAACATCATGCTCTGGAGTTTTCCCTTTGAGTAAATGACACCTCCATTCATGTTATCACTCATGATAAAATTCTCAGTTACCCTCAGTTCTTTTCATTGTCACACCCCACATGCATCCCATAGCAAATTCTGTCAGCTCCTCCTTCCAAATGGATACCAGATCTAGCTCGCAGCCCCACATCTACTGCCCCCTCCTAGACTGCTCCCTTAAACTGTGGCAGGCACCTCTGAACAAGCCTCCCTGCTTCCTGCTTCCCTATTGAACCCACAGAGTTCCATGTTCCATACAAAAACTAACATTGTCATTTCCAATTGCTTTTAATTTAAAAGAGGAAGAGCAACTTGGGTATCAACTAAATGGATGGCTGTTAAAGTACGTAGAAATTATATATAGCTATACAGATAGAAAAGAATAGAATTTTTCATGACACAGTTTGTATCTTCTTTATATTTGTATACCTTGTCCTATGGTGAGTTATTATGTGTTCATATGTACAGTTTTCCCCTTAACAAAGGAAAGACAGAGACCCCTTAGTGTCCATCTTTGTTCTCTCAATAGCCAGTCTGTGTCTGGCACACAGTCAGTATACTGTGAACATCTATGAAAGACACTCTTCACATTACAACAAATTCACTGCTGGGTCCCTTTAATGATCTTCCCTCTTACTTTTTAAAATGGCCAGTCTCCTAAAGTTTATATACAGTGGTTGGTAAAGATCTGTTATCTAAAACCAACCTGAATGTGCCTAAGCAAGTGTCTACTTAGTATCTAGGAGTTTCGGCATAAAGCAATAATCAGAAGAACAGTCATGGTCCAAAATGTTCATTTTGATAAATAAGAAAAACAGCAATAAATGAACTAAGCATCTAACTAAAATAGTTAGAAAAAGGACAAAACTAAGGGAAAAAAGCAGGAAGGAAGGCCTCCCTGGTGGCACAGGGAGTTGGGCACCATACTGTGGGGCTTCTGCAGCCACTGCAGCAGTGGGTTCAATCCCCACCCAGGGAGGTGACCCATATTGTGCAGCAGACCTCTCCTCCTGCCTTGCCCGCTGCTCCCCTCAGCAGTGTATTTCAGTTGATCTGCCTGTTCTGCTCCCCACTCTGTCTCTGGTGAATCCTCTCATCCTTCTCCTGCTTCTCTGGCCTACACACCAGTTCTTGTATGCATAAATAATTAAAATCTCTTAAAAAATAAAGCAGGAAGGAAGTAAAGCAGAAAGTTATGACGTCAAATATTGGAAAAGGTAAGTAATGCAAACAGCACGTTGTTTGAAAACAAATAGAAACTTTAGTTAATGTAATAAGTTAAAATGGGGGAAATAATTTTAAAAAGTTGAGAATAAGGTACATTAAAAAGGAATAATGAAGTCTGTTTTACTCAACATTTTACAAATAGATTTGAAAACCCAAATGTAATGCATATGTCTCTAAGAAAATGTAATTTACCTACTCTAACCTCCAAAAATTTAAAAATTCATCAACATAATTACCACTAAGGTAACAATCTAAGTTAAATATTAGCAAGCAGTGTCTGACAATATTTTGAATTAACAATGTACAATGGCCCAATGAGGTTCATGCAGGGATATAAAAATGATACAGTCTTGGGATATCTAGTAATATAATTTACCATATTGATAGATCCTTTAAAGCAAACTCATTTGGTCACCTTTGTAGATGCTGCAAAGTTATTGAAGTAATACAAAATCCATTTTTCATTAAAAAACATTTCATAATACAGGACATATTGGATACCTTATTAACATGATAAACATGTGACACATATCAAAATTGTGTGTCATGCTTCATAGGAAAATATTAGAAGCCATGTTGTGTTAGAAAGAATGAAGACAAGGTTGTAACTGTTGTTTGACATTTTGCTGAACGTGCTTTCCAATGCAGTTATAAGAAAACAAACTGGAAGCATAAAGTAAAAAAGAAAAGGTGAACTAATGTTTTTAATTTATAAATGATATGTTTCTATAATTAGATTGTATACTTAGACTTCATATAAACCTTTATTGACATGTAGAAGTGAAATACTTTTAATTTCTAAGATGCAGAAGGAGGAAAAAGATGAATAAATGAAAAGATAGCAATACATGTTCTTAGAGCAGTTCAACATCACAAATTTGACTTGATCCCACTAAAATATTAACAGAATTGTTTGTAACCAAACAACTGGATGTTAATTTTTTTATTAATTTTGAGGTTAATCAAGAACAATAAAGAAAGCAATAATATAAAATTTCTCTTTAGATATTAAAAGTTATTAGAAATATATTTATATGCTTGAATTAGATCGTTAGTACATCAGTATCACAGTGTGTCCAAAAATAATCTGAAATATGATTGAAAATTTAGTTTATATTAAAGAAGGAATCTCAGGTTCATATGATAAAACTGTGTTGCTCAGTGAATGGTGTTGGGATGACTAAATAACTTCCTGGAAAAAAAAATTAAGTTCATTTATAGTTCATATTTTATACTTAGATAAATTCTAAATAGGTCAAAGATACTAAAAAATTACAGCCTTAAAAGAGTCTCAGGGAAATAGCCACAAAAAGGAAGGCCTTTCAAAGTATGATACAAAATCCAGAAGTCAAAAAGTTAAAGTGATGTACAATAAATACAAATTTTTTTAAAATCCAGAAATCTTAAAAAGAATTCAATTACATAAAAACCAAAATTTCAGAGGTACAAACAAAGGCAAAAGACAAGTGGCAAACGAGGAAATCTATTTTCTAACCAATATAAGAGAGAAGGCTGACTTCTCTGATATATAAAGAGCTTCTACAAGACACTAAGAAAAATGATCAACAATGCAATAAAAAGAAAAGGTTATTAACACAGAAGTGGAAATAGATATAGTTCTCATAACATATGAAATATGTTCATTTATGAAACTGAATTTATGAAAATGAATGCAAATTGTAACTATAATGAGATGCTATTTTTACCTGTGAAACAGGCAGTTTTTTTCCTTAGTTTGATATAACACAATTTAGCAAGATTGTGGATAAAGAAATACTTTTATACATTGCTGGTAGGAGTTTAAATTGGTACAATATAGGGGGTGTACAAAATTCAAAAATTGGTATAATGGAGAATAATTTGGCGTTGTCATAATTATAAAAACATATATCCTTTGATGCAGCAGAAAAGTACATGGATACACTTCACATAAGCGAAATTATAAGGTTACACATTGTAACCTTGTTTACAATAACACAAGGTTGAAAACAACCAAGAGAGACTTGATTATATAAGTTATTCTATGTATTTATTGTCAAATATTATGTAGCAATACCATGTATCCATAAAACAAGGATGAGGTAGCTTTTATGTATTGGTATGAGATGATACCCAAGATATTTTAAATCAAAACATAATAGTATATAGTGAGTCAATTTTTGATAAAAAAGATTTATTTTTAATTGTATATTCCTATGCTTAAATAAGCATAAAATCCCTCTAAAAGGATACACAAGAAATATTTGTTGCCTGTAGTAAATGGAACTGTGTCTTGTAAGTAGGGGTGAAGAGACTTTGATCATTTTCCCTGTATACTATTTGTACCAACTAAAACAAAAATAATTTTTTTATTGAGGTAATTGTTGGCATATAAAACCATGCGCGATACGGAGGTATACGTTCACACTTCTTCGGATGTATGCTACCACACCACACCCAACACCACTAAGCCACCCGTAGTACTCCAGCATAATCCATTGAGCCCCTACACACTTTGCTCCCCACTCTCCCTCCTCCTCTGGTAACTTCAGTTCTGCAGTCAGATTTCTAGGATTTGTTTTGGACTGGGTTTGTCTGTTCCTTTGTTTGTTTCTCTATGTTGCACATATGAGTGAAATCATTCAGTATTTGTCCTTCTCCTTCTGACTTATTTTGCTTAGCATTTTCCCTTCCAGTTGGATCTGTGTTGTCACAAAAGGCAAGCTCTTGTCTCTTTTGTATAGCTGAGTCATAGTCCATTGTGTATTTCATAGTGTTCTTATAATTTGACTGTTGTAAACAGTGCTACAGTGACCATAGGTGTATGTATCTCCCTTCAAATGAGTGCAAAAAAAATTAACACATTTTTAATTGTCTTTGGAAGAAAACACTCTTGCACACAACATAGATGACTCTCACAGACAATATTAAGCAAAAGAAGTCAGACAAACCATACAAAGTATATAATATGATTTTCCATATATTTAAATTTTCAAAGAAGTTAAAATTAATCTACAGTAAAGAAAGTGAGAATGGTGGTTAAGAGGAGGGAGGATAATGATTGGGACAGAGCATGAAATAGACTTCTGTAGCCTGGTAGTAGTCTTGATGGTGGTTACAGGGTGTGTTCACTTGGAAAAATTCATCAAGCTTTACTCATAGATTGGTATACTTACTGCATGTAAATTAAATTCATATTTTTTTAATTATTAAAGTCTTCTTTTCTATTAGTTGTATTAGTTTCCTAGGACTGTTAGAATAAATTGCCACAAACTCTATAGATTGCTTAAAAAACAAAATGTACTGTCTCTCAGTTCTGGACACGAGGTGTTCAAAATCAAGGTGTTGGCATGCTCTCTCTGGAACCTGTGAGGAGAATCCTTTGCTTCATCCTGGCTTGTTATTGGCCATTAATCCTTGGCGTTCCTTTGGTTCTAGCTGTATCACTCCAGTTTGTGTCTTCATCTTCACGTGGTGTAGATTGTCTGTACCTTCTCATAGAGTTCATTTCACAGAGACACTTGTCCTGTTGGATAAGACTCCACTTGTACACCCTCCAGTACAGCTCATCTCAACTAAGCGTCTGTTATGACCCTATTTCCAAAGGAGATCACTTTCTGAGGTTCAGGGGATCAGGGAGTCAACATGTCTGGTTTTCCTTTTTTTCGGACAGGGGACACAAGAGTTAATAGAGCATTTTTCTAAAGTATTGGTGTTACTCTAGAAGAATGTTTTAATCCTATTTTAGTGACTGATTTGGAGTATACCATTATTGAGCTCTTACGGAGAAAAGTGACCTAGTGCTGTGTCTACCAAGGATGTCATCTCCATGACAGCCATTCAACTGCTGGAAAATAAGGGCCTAATCCACTGACTACCCACAGTTAGGTTAAAAGAAAATAAATGAGGAGTTTTCGGCTCCTGTGGTAGCCTCTTTTTTGATTTTACGCCTCTATAAATGGGGTTATAGCTTTATAGGTGACGGCTTAGCACACCGTAAGATCATCCGTCTTCATTGGAGAGCAATAATGTTGATCTGGAGATAGACTTTTTTTTCAAAGCCTCCTCATTTTTTCAGATTTACTCCAAGAATCCTGCAGAGCCCTCATTTTTCACTGGGTATAGATACGGGGTTTATTTTTCTATTAAAGAGTCAGCAAGTTTCCAAATGAGTAACAGATACAGGGTGTGGTGTGTGGCTTCCCTTTTGGTTGTATATCCAAATTGCCCTTGAGGTATAATTACTCCCACAATTCTCACCACCATCGAAGTTATTTTCCTAATTTAATGAGATAAATATTTTGTTTTCACTGGCTTCTAATGTGTGTAGCTTATTGTAGATGCTTAATAAGTGTTTGTTGATTGAAGGAGGAAAAACAGAACAATACTTAGTCACTTAGCTGTCAAATGAAGCCTTTAACAGTTTCAAAATTCAGCTTTTCTAGGACTGGCAAAATGAGGATGTGTTAGGAAAGCATTAGAGCCATGGTTGCCATTTGCAGAGGAGATTGGCTGGCACAGGGAATCTTTCTGGGCTGACGGTAATGTTCTGTAGCTTAATAAGATTTTTTTTACACAGGTGTGTGTGTGTGTGTGTGTGTGTTATCAAAACTCAGTGAACATTCCATATTATATAAATTTCATTGTATATAAATTTTACCTCAAAAGAGAAAAACTGCCAATAAATCTTGAACTCTGACAAATGATGCACAGTTTAATGTTCAGGTGAAAATAGGCTGATATCTGCAGTTTATCTTGTTATGCATTGAAAAAATAAGATGATTTGACAGTAGTTTACAGGGATATAGATGGATTGTGTGTAACTTAAACCCAAATACAGAAAGTTAATTGTAGAATCTAGTTAGGAATATGTATTTGTTCACTGTAAAATTCTTTAAACTTTTTTCTGAGTTTGAAATTTTTCATGATAAAATACTAGAAAACTTTGAAGTATAAAACTGCACAGGACCTTGCAAATGTGGGATCAAGGTCCATTTGCCATTTTTGTCACCTGTCACAAGTTTGAATGTGACTTCTTAAAACAGACACCAGTATGCTAGAAGAGTTCTGGTGACTCCAACAGCAGGTTACAGGGGGTCTGTTTTATTGCCCCCCCTCCCCAGGAGTAAGGAAGTAGTAAGAAAAGGGTGGACAATTACCCTTATCATTTCAGTATGGCGTCATAAATTGTGACTTTGTGTCAGCCACCTACAGGTGGCCCAGGAAGAAATCTGACTAGGTCCGGGGAAAACAGTACCTTGTTTTATAATTGTGCTCATGATGTCAAGGCAACCCATTTTATTTTGTACTTGAAGGAAACCAGGAAGAGCTACAAACTCTATGGTGTTCTTTTAGAATTACCTTTCCTGTCCCCACCATCAATTGTATATTTCCCTCTTATGGGATTAAATGTAAATAAAGAGTTTAATTTTGGAACAAAAAATTTTCTAAATGTTCACCCAATTCTCTCTTCCTCCCAGATTTTCTTTTTTTGAAAAAAAAAAAAAAAGTATTTTGTTTTCCTTTTTTGAGGTAACATTGCTTTATAACACTGTAACTATAACCCCTAACTAAGGGGATAGGTTTATACCTCTTCAGATGTATGTTGCCACACCACTCCCATCGTGTAAGCACCCACAGCCCTTTATCATTGGCCCCCTCCCCGCTTTGTTCCACTTCCACCCTTTCTCCCCCTCTAGTAACTTCAATTCTGAAGTCGTATTTCTAGGTTTTATTTTCAGTTTAGTTTTTGTCAGTTCCTTCATGTGTGTTTTTTGTTTGTTTTCTCTATATTCCACATGAATGAAATCATCTGGTATTTGTCTTTTTCCTTCTGACTTATTTCATTTAGGGTAATCTACTCCAGTTCTGTTCATGTTGTCACAAATGGAAAGAGTTTTAAATAACTGAGTGGTGTTGCATTGTGTGTGTGTGTGTGTTTGTATCACATCTAATCCTCTCCTGCCCATAGGCATTTAGGTTGCTTTCATAACTTGGCTATTGTAAATAGTGCTTCAATGAACACAGGAATGCATATATCCCTTCAAATTAATAATTTTGTATTCTTTGGGTACTTGGGATTGGAAATGCTGGGCTCATATGATAGATCTATTTTTAACATTTTAAAACCCTCTATGCTGTTTTCCATAAGGGTTAGCCCATGTACATTCCCACAAATAGCGTATGAGGTTTTTTTCTCAATACCCTCATTAGTGTTTGTTGCTTCTGGTTTACTTTACATGGACCATTTTCACAGAGTGAGATGGTATCTCATTGTGGTTTTGCTTTTCATTTTTCTGATAGTGATGTTGAACATTCTTTTTGTCTCCCTGTTGGCCAGCTGTATGTCTTCTTTGGAGAAGTGTCTGTTGAACTCTTCTGCCCATTTTTTTTTTATTGGATTCTTTGTTTTCTTTCTGCTGAGTTGTTTGAGTTCTTGGATGTTAGTCCCTTGTCAGATATAAAATGTGTGCAGATATTTCCTCCCATTCAGTAGGGTGTCTCTTTGTATTAATGAAAGTTTCTTTTTCTGCATAGAAGTTTTTGGCTTGATGTAGTCCCATTTATTTTTGCCTTTGTTTTCCTTTCTGTTGGGTTTGAGTCCCCAAATACATCCGTGAAGCCAGCATCATGGAGTATTTCACCTGTGTTTTCTTCTATGTAGTTTATAGTTTCCAATTGTAGTTCCTTTTTTTTCTTCTTTAATACAGTATCATACAAATCTGGAGTCTGAAACACTTAGGTTTGCCTGTTTCTATTACCAAATGGTTTTGTGATTGTTAATAAATCGCTTAAAATCTCTATGGGCCTAAATTCCCACAATTGTAAAATGAACAGATTTAAATAGATGATCTACAGGTCCTTTGTAGTGCTGGAATGAGACTTTCTTTCCCCCTTCTCCCATGTCTTCCTATAGCCTCTGTTTTTGGAATCAGTTACAATAAATTCCAGAATCCATACCCTGCTACACTATAAAGAGAAGTCCCTAATCCTAATAAGACACACAAAAGACCCTGATAGGAGTTCATTTAAATAGTGCTTCAAGATTTTACCCAGTGTATTTTCCATCAGCTTCTCCATGTTACTTGGATATGTGTAATACTTAAGGTATTCAGAAGGGGTAAGCCATGATGTCTTATACTATAGCTCTTCTCAGAATATCAAGAACTGTGGAACTGTATGTGTTATTTACTTGGTCTTATCCCCAAATGAAATTTCATTTAAATACTGATTATGGGACGAGGCTATCAATCACTACTCAGAGTTTTTTTCCTAATGAATTTTCCTAAGGAGTGAAAGCAGGAAAGACTAAATATTCCTTGTAGGATGAGTCTGTTTTCATTCCCAAGGTGTAATGGAACTCTGAGGCTAGATAGTTTGATGTGTCACAATATATAAACAACCCAGAGATGGCAGTTGAACAAACTTTGTATCTCTTTGTGTACTGTTTACTCAACTGTATTGTCAACTTCCATTAAGGGCCACTTGGCAGGTATAATTACCTGAGGAACAATTATACAGATAGACATATATGTGTATTCATAGTCAACTCATGCCAGATATGTTACATAGTAAATGTAGTTTATACATGTACCTTTTCTATAGATGGTTTTGTTCCTATAGATGGTTTTATTATTGATGGTTTTTGCATATTTTAACTTATATACCTGCATATTTTCTGCCTTTTGTTAGTTGTAACCAAATATGAGTGGTGGGCTACTTAAATAATGAAAGAGGCTAATTATCAAGGACTTGACTTTACTAATGTACTCAGGTTGGAGATGTTTTAGGTGAGAACATGGGCAAGCCATCTGATTTTGTCCATTATTGTATTTTCAATTATCTTTGATGCTCAAAGAGAGACATTAATATAGCTGAGGATGACATAGCAAATTACCACAGCTCTCTAACCTTTTAAATTGCTAACACTGTTGTAATCTGTAATTATAGAAATCAGTGTGAGAATTGTGGCACTGCATAATTATCTTTCCTAATACTTTATTGCTGAATGAATTATTAATCAGAATCAGTCTTGTATAGTATTTGCAGCAACTCAGAAGAATAATGTATAATTAAATTTCATTATTCCTATTTTTGTGCTAATGTTTTATGATGTTGTAATTGATAATTAATTGGCCAAAAACTCATACAATACTTGGGTGTTTCAGGTGGCTAGAAAATATTCAGTATGCTGAGTTCATTAACTAAGTAATGATCATTCTGTGAAGACTGAGGAATCTAGTCCAATGTGTATGAGAAAGCTTTTAAAATTGGTATATTAATCATTAAGTCTTTCATATTTCCTTAACAGAAAGCAATAACTGTGAGCACATACAAATAATTAAGAGATCGTAATGGATTTCAAATCTGGTCAATTTTAAGTAATCAGATGTTGGTTATGAATATCAGACTAATACATTAGATTTAGTTGGTATGCTTTTCTGTGTATCATTTTCCCTTCTAATTAAACAGCAGTCTCCATATAACTGCAGTTTCAAAGAGAGAGTAATAACAATGCTATAGCCTTTAAAAACCATTTTCTTCTGCCTTTGATGAGTATAACCCATAGTGTAGCACATCTTATAGACAAAAAAGTCTGGTCTAATCTTCTTTTCCAATTGTCCAAAGTACTAAATGGTTTTCCTTCTCAAAGACACACAGAATTTAAAATCTGAAAGGATTATGAACTTTTCCTTGACTGGCATTCTAACTGAGAATTCCTGGTGTGAGTCTCTTTTGGTATCCTTTGCAACCTAAGTAACCAGCCAAAGCTTAGAATCCAAGAATGTCTTTCACTCAGCCTGAGTTCTTTTGAAAGAAACATTGCTGGGCATTTTCTGTGAACTTCTGCTGTGCCATTCTATTTGATATTTTTAAAGAAGGTAATGCTTTTTTCTGGTTTTCAAGTGTCTCTTTTAGAAACATACAAGTTTTTTTAAAAAAAAAAACAGGTGAACATCTTTTTTTCTTTCTAAAGAATTTCGGAGGCATTGTAATAGGGAACTTTATAATGCATATGCTGTTTTTTAATTAATCCTTTTCTAAGCTGATCAGAAAACCATCCACAGAGGACTACTCCTGGCCCCTGCTGTGCAAATGCACCTCCACTTTCCCAGGAAGATCATGAATGGTTTATTTTTACTTGGCTGCATAGGTTCCAAAGTCTAACAATTCCGAATTATAAATTATGAAAGAGGAGCTTGTCATAAGACCACTGTTTAAAACTAAGGTACAGTCCTATAGTATCTGAGTGGTTTTCATGCCTGCCTGCTTCTGGAATGAAGAGCAGGAGCTTTCCTCATATTATCTGTTCTCAACCTCAAGTCCTCCCAAGTCATGTGTATTCCCAAGAGAGCAGAGCCCAGGCAGTGATCGCACCTAGCTCAGTCCCACTCTGGAAACATCCTGACAAAGCAGTTGAGTGTCCTGTGTACCCATTCTCTCCTGAGTGTTTGGAAGCGAGGTGCTATGGAAAGAGAAGGCATCATTAGTCCTCTGTTTAGCAGTTTGAGATTTGGGAGACTGTGAACTTAATGCAAAGGAATCAGAATCATCCTTCAGAAGCAAGGAGCGCAAAGAGTGAAGGTTTTTCCAGCATCAACAGCTGAATTGCTCTGCGATGCAGTATAATTCTGTAAGGACTCCCAAGCTACAGAACCAGTGGATAAAGAATATGATTCATTGTTCGTGAATAATTGAGCCCAGAAAATTTGACAACAAAGTCACATAGCCAAGCCTTTTAGGAAGCAGCCTTTACATTCCTTCCACATATAAGGGACTCCAAGAACTGCTGCCCACGTCACCTACCGGTAGGAGGTGTCAGACTAGAAACCCCAACTTTCAGGACTGCCTTGCATCAGCTGCCATGGAGGCTAAAAATACACACTTCCAACCCCACTCCAGTTACCATAAATCCATGCAGTTATACAACTATCATAATTCCAAGTGAACAAAGGTGACTGGGCAAGCCTGAGTTAGGTAGGCAGAGCTAAAAGCAGAGGATGCCATGTTAAAAAAAAAAAAAAAAAGTTGTTTATCTGGGAATAAAAAGGGAAAGGGAAAAGCTTCCATAGTGGAGAACTAATTTCATTGCGCTCTTACTATATGTTGAATGAATGAATTAACAATCAAGCAACTCAAGTATCTTAATCTTCCACAACCTTCTAGTAAAAGTAACTTTTTTGTACAAACCAGGAAACTGAGGTACAGTCATGTTAAGTGTCTAACCAGGGATTTTTGCAGCTAGTAAGTGACCAAGTGGGGATTCAATGCCAGGAAACCTCCAGAGCCTGCGGTCTAAACCATGGTGTCTGCAGTCTTAGTGAGCACTTACTACAGTCCAGGAATTTTTCTAAGCCTCGTGCATGTTTGTCTCTGACTTGCTGATGGCGACTGGGTTATGGTTGCCGTGAGGGGTCCTCACAAGAGCTTGTGCAGTTTGCCCACAAGAGCGATGGGAGCCGAGTGGTCAGCCTTCAGATGTGGGGGGCTGGCTCCAGGGTCTGCTCGACACCAATGCACCCTCCTGTCTCTCATGATGAAATTGAATTCTGATTTGTATGAACACAAGAAAAGGCAGCAGAGAGGGAAAAAAAAACCTGGGAAGATAGTTTATTCAAAGCACGTACGTACTGTTAGCAAATACAAGAGGTTAGAATCTTTTAGGAAATGTCATTAGGTGAGAATCAATACAAGTCCACCATCTGCCAGACGCCTTCCCTTAGAATGAAAGAGAAATATATTAGGATTAAGTGACCATAAGAACAGACATTCTTGATATGTGTAGAATTAGTCAAATGATGGGAAAGATAATTCCTGCTGCAAGCAGAGTGCTTCTGCTCCTCAGAGAGCTCTCAGACCCTTTGCCTTACTTGACCTTCATGGTCATAGTGGGATGTCTGTCTGGGAGGGAAGACTGCAGTGGATCACAGTTAAAGTTGCCAAAAAGCACCAGAACCCACACATTGTCCCACCATTTTCTCATAGGCCCTGAATAAAATCAAGTAAAATGACCTTTCCCTAAATTTAAGCAGCAGAATCTGGCAAAGACATGTATCACTTGTTAGGCTGGCCAGGTTTGCCCTAACATTAGAATCTGTATCTGGACATAATTACAAATCTATATAACCTATGAAGAAGTTCGTTTTCTTTTTATCAAGATAGCTCTATTCTGGAGTGCTTACTATAAAACAAAGACTGTCCTTAATACCTTATTGCTTTTATCTCATTTAATCTCCACGTAGCCATTTTGCAGATGGCGAGACAAAGCATTACAGAATCTCTTCAGGTACTCAGAGCCCTGAGGCATGGAAGTGGGAGAACAGGGTCTAAAGCAGGCTCCTCTCTCTGGGCATGGCAAGCAGGTTTGCTGCAGACTCATGGAAGTGCTGAGAAGACAGGGCTGCCGGTACCTGCGTTCTTCCCTGGTACCAAATACCACAGGCCTGATCCTTGTCACGCGATTCGGAGAGAGGGTGTTTTCTCGGTTGTGGTGGTGCGGTTTTCACTTGTTATAATGAATGAGTTAGGAAATAATCTCTTTAATGTATTTTGCTTATCTGCAACATATCCTGTGGAGGATGATCGGTGTGCAAGACTGGTGGGTTTACACTTTAAACACAAGCTCAAGGTCATGAAGCATTTGTCCCTGCTCGCTGATAAAAATCATCACTCTAAGAAGCTGCCAAGGACAGAGCAGGGACTGGGACTCCGACCACATCCTTTTTCCACTTCTCTCTTCATTGACCTCCTGCCTGTTCCCCATCTTCCCATGAGAGTGTTTCACTTGTGTTAATGCTTCGTCTCCATTTGATCTTCTGTAGTGACAGATGGTCCAAGTGCTTTTATTACCTGATTCAGGATTTTAGAACCTGCTAACCAATGGGTTGGTCTCATAATTTTAATCATTTTTAAATGGATAAAGAGGAGTGAGGGTGCCCAGGCTCCAGTAGATATTCACAGACTTTTCCCAAAGCACTTCCCAAAATGACCCTCGAGCCGAACAACTTCCCTGCCCCAATTAGATGCCACCTCCCTTGGGTGCTAAGTTTTGATTGTTTCAATTGCCAGGTAAACCATCTTGCAATCTAAACTTCATCCCGGCTTGCATCGCTGCAGAGAAAATGCTATTTCAGAACAGAATCATGTTGTCCTAATGTGTATAAGAAACAAGTTTCCTTTTTTCAAGATCTTTTTCTGTTAAAGATGTATTTCTGCCATGCCTCAGAATCTCCAGAGTTTTTTCCTACCTGTAAATAGCGTGCCCTCTCAAGAGTGGGACAGGCATGGATGGGGATCACAAGGATGAAGGGCACATCATTAGAGGTACTCTTTCTGTGCAGGCAGAGCTTTCTGTCAAAGGTATGTTTAGTAATGACCACCTTGAGGAATTCAATTTGATAGTACAGGGCCTCCCTGGTGGCACAGCGGGTTGAGCACCGCACTATGAAGCATCCGCGGCACAGCAGCGTGAGTTGGATCCCCGGCCAGGGAGGGGACCCACATGGTGCAGCAGACCTCTCCTGCCTTGCGCTGCTCCCCTTAGCAGTGTGTTTCAGAGGATCTGACTGTTCTTCTCCCCGCTCTGTCTATGGTGAATCCTCTCATCTACTGCACCTCTGGCCTGTACCCCAGCTCTTGTATGCATAAATAAATCTTTTAAAAAATGCTTAATAATATAGTTTCTAGCATCTCCATTCCTTGTCAGATGAACCTGCTTTTGGCAGGTCATTCCATTAGCACCTATCAGCAATAACTAGCCCTGGAAATGTGCTGGTAACTCTGGAGTTGCTAATGTTTCTTGGCTTCACGTGGACATCCAAGCCCAGCATTGTCGCTGGCCTGATGATAAGCTGACAGCAATCACTCAGTACAGTTGGCTGGAGCCAATTTAATGAGCAAAAATTTTAATGTAGCATTTGGTATTCTCTTCTTTCCTCTCTTTTTCCTTCTCTCCCTTCTTCCTTTCATCCTTCCCTCTCTCTCTCCCTTTCTCACCCCCCTAAACAGATTAGAAGTCCACGAATTACAGAGTTCAGTTTTTCAAGTTGTGTTTTATGTTTGACAGTAATGCTAAACTTAGAATTTGACGCGCAGTCTCCCATTCCTCTGCATTTGACTCTCTGTTGTCTTTTCTTAGTCTTTGATTCTCTGTTGTGAGTTTTGACTTGGTTCTTTTCTAAGGCAGAATAATTTCTGTCAGGTTCTGGGAACTCCCCTCCCACCCAGTGGAGAAGTTTTGGGGAGGGTATGTGCGCCCTATGTTGAACTGTGCAGTAGGTACAAATCTGCAGCGCCTTCTATTAAAATGTAAAATGATCCGTTGAGTCATCCTCCCTCTGGTTTGACTCAGATGCTTTATGGCGTACTTTGCATGTCATTTCTCTGTAATGATTTCCCCATGGAGAAGGGTGTCTGATAGAATCCAGGCAGACTGAAGATTGCTCTGAGTCAAATGCATCTTTTATTCTTTTAATATTAACCCTTATCTCTCAGTTTCCCATCCTTGCATTTTCCCTCAAGGAACCTTAATGAAGTAAATAGGTTCCACCACCCTCATTTAGACTCCTAATCACTGTTCATAATTTCTTCTCACATTAGCAGCATGAAGCTCTAGGGAAATATTTCTCTGTCTGGGAGGGGAGAGAAGAGGACACAGGAGGGAATATTTCACACAGATGCCCTGATAAAAAAAAAATGACTTCTCTCTGTCCTCTAACTCCTAATAGGCAAGAAGCAAATGCTAATAGGAAGCAGAGATTGATGTATGAGAAATGAATATAAATGAAGAACACAGATACACAGCTGTAATATCAGAGACAAACTGAAAGTGACAAGATAGAAAAGAAAACTTGTCTAGGAGCTGTCCCAGCAGAATAACTGGGTACTTTGAGTACACTCTTAAGTGGGGGTAACCACAAAATAACCAAAGCAAGCATCAAAATATAGAAGAGCAGGATGTATGACCACAGAGCTGCATATCCAAATCTAATCCCTAATTCCACACTTTCTGCCTGCCCACCATCTTCCCTCATTCATGTCCATACCCCAACCATCACCCAGCCTCCACCAATAATAGATGTATATGCGGGACAGCCTCGCCACTGATTTTAAGGCATGTAATTCTGAGTCACATGCTGCCTTTTGAAATGACAGTGTTTGTGTCTTCAAACACAAGTAGCCTCCTCGTCAGCCCCTGCACAGTGTCATTCCACCTAACCTGATCCAGGCAGAGGAGTGGATGAGTGGGCATCCCCTTGATTCCAAAGCCACAAATCTAAGACAGCTTCTGAGACCCTCTCCTGCACATCCAAGCACTTTTGGAGGTGCATGGAGTAGAATGGGAAGAAAGCAAAATGGTAAACTTTTGCTCAGTACCAGTGGACACTGTGTACCAATAATGTGAGAAAATTGGCCCTTGATTCATCCTTCCTTTGAGTTAACTTCATTTATAAGGGGGTTGTGGAGTTCAAACCGTTGTTGGGTAGGTTTTCCTCTCTTCATCTGTCTCAAAAGTTGTGTGATGGCGCTTTTCCCTTCCAGCAGTGTGTTATTTTGAACATCTAACTTGCTTTTTTTTTAAAAAAAAAAAAAAGGCCTCCTCAAGAATTGTAGAGTTCATGTTTCAAGTTTCTCCTAAAGTTTCTATACTTTCAGAGAGCCATAGAAAGTGGAAATAGAAATATCTTGCAGGGCACCAGGTCCGTCTCCTCATTGTACAGATAAAGAAGTGGAAGCACAATGAAGTGATTTGTTTCACAGAAGAGAGTGAAACATGGGGTCTCTGAAGAGTTTTTGCCCAGGATCAAAATCCTGGGCTCAGATTTCTCACCATTTCCCAAAAGTCCATTCCTCATATTCTGCACATTTTTGCCAATTCTTATTTAAAATGTACTTAGAATTAGTGAAAGTTGATAACCTCTAAGGATTCTTATCCTTAAATTGTAACTACCAGGTATAGGTCTGCATTTTCATTTGAAACCCAAAGTCCACTTTACTATCTTTGTAATTACGTCACAGAACTCAAGGTAGGTACTTGAGTTCTTAACCGTTTCCTGAAATGTTTGATTTATGGGAAACTGGGTTTTTTTACTATAAAATATAATGTAGATACAGAAATACACATGAGACAAATGGATAATTTAATAAAAAGTAAAAATGCCTTTTGTGGTTGTCAAGAAATAGAACATTGTGAGAACACCCCTGAAGCCCCTCAAGTACCTCTTCACAGCAGCAACAACTGTCCCCACAAATGGAACCTCTGTTCTGAGTCTTTCCCCCATGATTTTACTGCCAGTGTATATGTCCCTCCATTGTAAATTTGGTGTAATTTTTAGCTTGATATAAATGGAATCCAATTGTGTGCTCTATTTTTGTGTCTCTCTGCTCTGGCTATGTATTAACATTATGTTTGTGAGACTTGTCTGTGTTATTTGTGGCTCTAAGTTGCCTTGCATTCTTCTGTCATATGAGTATACGTCAGTGTATTTACCGTGCACACCTTGAACAGAGTTCCTGTTACAGCAGTGCAGGAGTGTCTCTAGGGTGTAATCTAGAGAGGGAATCACGGGGTCGAAATCTTTCATTCTAGTAGGTAATGCCAAACTGTTTCGCTGAGAGCTTGAGTCAACCATCAGTGTGCAGCAGTTCCTGGTGGCTTTACACTGTTAGAGTCACTTGCTATTGTCAGGCTTTCAAATTCTTTCCAGTTTCTTGGATGCATAATATAATTTTAATGCTTCAGATCAATACATGTAGTCTGCTACCAACATCCTCTTATTTATTCTCTCTCAGCTGTGGTGTCACGCCTTGTCTCTCCTCACACTTTACATTTAAATATAGAAGTGCTAGTCGTTGTCACTACTTTATTACCAGATATTTGGGGAGTTTAGGTTATTTTTTATTTTGTCCTCCTCAAAAGAATGAGTGAAACAGCATCAACAACAAAAATTACCCCCAAATGGGGCTTATTATGATTGTCCCTAATTTTTTTAAAAATGTTTTTCAACTGTGCTGTGAAAATCATTGTTGCAAACTATGTCAATAACTTGAACTTCCTCCTGAGAGGTCAAGGAAAATGGAAGTTTATATTGAAGAATAAGAACCATTCAGAGCTATTAAGGAATTGATGATACAATTCAAGTGCTTCCTCCTAACAATAACCTTAAATTTCAGTTCCCCTGGCACTAACTAGCATGCACGCAGATGGAGTGTTTGAGTAAATAAGGAACACGAAACGTTTTAGCTGCTCCATGTCAGACCCTTACTTCAGCAAAGACATTAGAGACGTTAAGTGACAGGCACTGCTGTTTTCCATTAGAAAATACTGAAATTGGATTGCTTTCCACTTTAAGAAGTTTCAGTCTTGATGCGATTGAAAAGTGCTTCCAATCCAAAAGTAAGAACTTGGTAATTTTCGTGGCACTGTGCACTCTAAATTTTCTATAGACTTGATAACTTTCTTTTATAAAAACTAACCCTATGGTTTCATTGTAAATAACTGTTTTTTAAGTGTGCATGGTAAGAGCAGACATTTCCTCAGCAATTACTAGATAATTTAGTGTTTGATCTACAGAACTGTTAATACACTGTTTCTGGGGAGAATATGGTTGAATTTCAAGTGAAATAGTTTATAATTTGGTCTTTTTCATTACCTGCAAGGCATATTCATTTCTTTTCATCTGAAACATTCCAGTCATGACAGGTTAACTGAAAAACTTAACATTCTACTTTTTTCGTGACTTGCAGCTTTTCAAACTTTGCACTGTAGATTTTTTTTTCTTTCTTAAATTTTTCTATTTCTTTTGTCTTCAGAACTGTTAGACATTTTTATTTCTGAATCTGACCCAATAATGAATAAAGAGTAAATGAGTAAGTTAATAAGCAATTATGCATTCGTAAATACTCTATCCTTGAGTAATAAGAGTTATGGTCTGTGTAGCTTTTCAAGGGGATGCACATACTATGATAAAATGATAGTAATTAACTTTTACTGCTGAACCATATGATAAGATGATTGGGGTATATGTGTATGTGCACGTGCAGCTGGGGTTTTTGGCCTACAAAAAGAAGAATGAGATCCAGCCAAAACCCAAATCAGAACCTTTGGAAAGCTTCCTTACAATCTGATTTCAGCTAATGTCTACACACTTTAACACATTGTCTAATGCTTAGTGTAAAGACTGGCTGTCAGACTTCTCCATGCTATTCTGGGCTCTGTTACTTACTACAAAATATTTCATTCTTAGGTCCCATGGGTCCCTCTGTAAATTTCAGGATTTGATGCATGGGGTTGATTGGTGTAGGTTAGTTAATATTAGCATGCAAGTACAGTAAAAAATACTTAGTGGATCTAATGCAATGGTAAGAGAAATAGAATTCAGGTTGGCATTGGTCAGTAAAAAACAGACAAATTGGAAGAAGTTGCAAAACGAGAACCCATAGTAATTATAAGATAGGAAGGGCTGACTGATTTCTAAAAGCAGAAACAGTATGTTACATTATGCTTGAAGAGGGGCCAACAGAGAAGGAGAGAAGGGTATAAGATCCAGTAAGAATGCAAAGGCCAAGAGAAGGAGTGGTGCTGGCATGGCATAAAGAAGGGTTATCCAGTAAATAATGTAATCAAATCAGGAAACTCTTCAAACAGGTTAAAGTTTAGCAACAGCTTCATGATGACAGATTTGAGATTAATAGCATGTGATGAATATATAAAATATGTTTTAAATGTCTTTTAAAAATCACTGGAAGGTTTAACCCCCAAAAGCAGTTGTCCACATTTATGTGACTATTGTAACCTGCCTCATCGGCTTGGAGGACATGTATTGCCAGACCTTTTCCCCAAAACTGCTCTACTAGCAGGATATGGAGTCTTTCCTTAAGGTGTCCCAAATATCTTAGACCCAGAAAGAGACCATCATGCTTGTGACCTGGAATCTGGTTGTCCACTCACTGCCTTTGCTTCACTGCTGTTGATGAGTGCTCCTGCCTGGTAGGGCTGGTGTCCAGTGCTGCTATGCACAGCAGTCAGGCATCCCCTCAGCATCAGTGGAATTCCACATTGCATTCCCAGGTGACATGCTCTTTCAGTTTATACTGCCTTGCTCAGCCACGGTTCCTAGAACAAACCTCTGGCTAAGACATCTAGAATTGGAGGAACTAGTAATATATATCTGCTCCACATATTATGCCTACGTATCCTCCTAGGCTTGGTTTCCTAATTCTCTGAAGGTAATTTCACTTCAAGGAACTTATTCTCCTCCATTAACTCAGGGACTCCATGATCCAGCTTTATCTTCCAGTATATTGTCTACTTCATTCCCTTCATTCTCTATGGAGGCTAAGTGATGGAAGATTAACAATAAAGTGGTCTTTATAAAGTCAAAGAAAGCTAACTTTTCTTAATTAAGATGACAGAATTCCTCTCCCCATGATCAGTTAGGAATATTTCTTTTAGAGACTCTTAGACTCAGAAAGTACACATCTAAAGAAAACCTTGCTAGTCTTCTAGTCCAGACTTTTCATTCAAGCAATGGAAACAGGTCCAGAGGAAGTTAGGTAATTAATCCAAATCCACAATACTGCTAGTGCCCGAGTTCAGCCAGGGACCCTAGACCCCTGGTCCACTGTTGTTTCTGCTGCACCTTTCATTTCTCTTGATTTTCTTTCATCTCATCTTTCATTAAAGAACTTACAGTTTTGTATCCTTCATAGCAAGTTTCTCTCTTCCTGCTGGAGGTCAGTCAGTATGTATTACTTGTGAATGGATTGGAAAGATGAGCCCTCGTATAGATCTCCTGCTTCTTATGAATTAAGTGTACCATCTGCATACTGCAACAGTAATTGTTCCACCTCGTTTTAAGTGTTGCCTGATACATGCAAGCTATTACGATTTTTAACTCGATAAATCTCCATAGACTAAATGAGAAAACTGAATAGAAGAATAATTTGAGAACTAAGAATGGAGAAAATAAATCAGACTTGAGACCTTATATGGAAGATAAGAAAATCCTGAAAACAGTCCAAGGAAAATAAGACAAATTAAACTATTTAAACAAATAGTTTAATTTGTCTTCTTATTACATAACAAAGAATTTAGCAGCAATTAACTAGCTATAGAAAGAAACTGTAAATCTGATATTTCCTCATGGTTTATGGTCTTTACTACTGAATTTTGTCATTTAGAATGTTATTTTTTTAATTGAGGTAAATTTAGTTTACAACACTATATAAGTGTCAGGTATATAATCTCTCTCCTCAGTAACTGGATATATCACACCACAAGTGCCAACAAAAAATCCAGTCACTACCCACCATTGGTCACTAGGTCCCCTCTATTTATTCCCTCTCTCATCTTCCCCTCTGGTAATTACCACTCTGTTGTCAGTCTAAGGGTTTGATTTGTTTTGTTTAATTTTTAGTTTTCACCCCCTCACAAATGAGTGAAATCATGTGTAATTTGCCTTTCTTCTTCTGGCTTATTTCACTTAGCATAACTCCATCAAGTTACACCCATGTTATCCTCAAAAGCAAGCTCTCATCTTTTTTATGACTAAGTATTATTCCACCTTAGGTATATTCCACATCTTAGTCCATTCATCTATCACTAGGCACTTGAGTTGTTTCCATGTCTTAGCTGTCATGCAGTAAACACAGGGGGTACATATAGCTTTTCAAATTAGTGTTTTTGGGGCCTCCCTGGTGGCAGTGGGTTAAGCAATGCACTATGAAGTAACCGCAGCCACTGCAGCACGAGTTCGATCCCTGCCACCGGCCAGGGAGGGGACCCACATGGCACGGCAGACCTCTCCTGCTGTGCCCGCTGCTCCCCTCAGCAGTGTACTTCTGTTGATCTGCCTGTTCTGCTCCCCGCTTTCTGTGGTGAATCCTCTCACCCCCCCCCCAGATCTCTGGCCTGTACCCCAGTGCTTGTATGAATAAATAAATCTTTTTTTAAAAAGTCAAATTAGTGTTTTCATATAAAATGTCATTTTCATCGTATTAAAAAATGATTCTAAAGCTTGCTGATGCTTATTGGAACACCAAAGAACTAAAATTTCTAAGTACAGAAACATTTTTATAGTTAGGTATTGCAAATCATCATTATAGTCAAACAAATTTTATACTATATGGTTAACAGTGGGATCAATTATTATTTGTATAGTGCTTAGAATAACTATAATATAGTGGATGAATCCAGGATTTTTACTCCTAAACAATACAGAGTAACCGGTAATAAATTTATCCTCCCACCTGAAGCAACTATAATTACAGATAAAATATAGAAAGTAATGTTTTTCAAGATATTGCACACCAGGTGACAAAAGACATTAATCCTCAAAAGAAGGAAAGCAAGCTGAGCCCATTGTCTGTGTGCTGAGACAGTTTTCCAGGCCATGGCATCAGAAGGAAGAACCAAAGAAAAATCAAGACTGACTCCTGAGTTTGAGATGGAGCAAATAGTATGGAGAGACTGTTGCAGCTTATGTTCAGAACACAAGGTAGCAGAGAAGAGAGAGTTGTACAGAGGAAAATTCCAGAGATCTACAAAGGGTTTCCCTTGAATGCAGAGTACTCATTAATACCTGTGTATGAGAAAACAATGACGAATAGAGAAAGAACCACCAATGACAATTAAAAGGAGCATTGCTCAGAACTCTCAGAGGATCAGAAATAACACCTGCTCCTACCAGTCAGACTAACAGACACATAATTCAGGGTCATTGGGTAAAGGGTACTCAGAGAGTTTTATTTCAGTATTGGGAATAATGAGCTGTAAACTAAATGCTCTTGTTCACACCTAACAGATCTTAAAAACAAAGCCTGAAGGATTAGACTGCCTCTGTGTAACTCAATTGTGTCTTAGAACAAAGCTTATGACTGTTTATAAGAAGACAAAAATACTGGGCATCCAACAAGGTAAACTTCAATGTCTGACATCTAATAAAATTTCCTAGGCATGCTCAGAAGCAGGAAAATATTACTCAGAATAAATAGAAATGTCAATCAGTTGAAACAGAACTGACACCAATGTTAGAATAGTAGTCAAGGACATTGAAATTGTTATTATTAATGTATTCCAAATATTCAGAACATTACAGGGATGACTTAATATCTTAAATGGTGATGTTGAAGAAAAAAAACCAAATTGGACTTTCACAGATGAAAAACACAGTTTGAGATAAAAATTATACTGGAAGGAATTAATGGCAGATTAGGTATTACAGAAGAAAACATTAGTGAATTTGAAGGTCTAGCAATAGAAACTGTCCAAAGTGAAACACATAAAGAAAGATAATCAAAAAAGAAATGAACAGAACATGTGAGCTCTAGGATAATTTCAGATGACCTAATATATCTGTAACTATATGCAGAAGAAAAAAAGAGATATTAAATAATTGGCATATTATAATTCAAAAAATAATGGCTAAAATATTTCAGATTTGATGAAAACTATAAAACCATCTAAGAAATGTAAGAATCATGAAGAAAATGATAGCAAGGAATATCATTATCAAATTGTTCAAAGCTAGTGTTAAAGAGAAAATCATAAAAGGTGAAAGATCTTAGATCAAAGACTTTAGCTTGCCCCTATGGATATTAGAAAAAAGAACAACAAATTAAACCCAAAAAAAGCAAAAGAAAGGCTATAGAAATGAGAGCAGAAATCAGTGTAACAGAAAACTAGAATATAAAGAAAATCAATTTAACTACAAGCTAATTCTTTGAGTATACCAATAATGTCATAAACCTCTAGCCAAAATGATAAGGGGGAAAAAAGAAATGATGAAAACTTCCATTATCAGGAATGTGAGAGAGATGACATTCATACAGATTCTACTGATACTAAAATAAAAATAAGGAAATATTGCATACAATTTTATGCACTATGAAGCTTCCACAGCCACTGCAGCACAAATTCGATCCCTGACCAGGAAGGTGACCCACATGGCGCAGCAGACCTCTCCTGCCTTGCCCACTGCTCCCCTCAGCAGTGTACTTCAGTAGATCTGCCTGGTCTGCTCCCCACTCTGTCTCTGGTAACTCCTCTCACCCCCCACACCTTTGTCCTATACCTCAGTTCTTGTATGCATAAATAAATAAATCTTTTTAAAAATTGAATTTGTACTTAAAATCCAGAACCAGGAGCCTTCATAGATAAATTCTACCAAATATTTACATAAGAAATGCCAGTTCTACAAACTCTTTTGGAAAATTGAAGAGGAAGAAATACTTCCCAACTCATTTTCTGAAATCAGCATTATACTGTTACTAAAATCGGATTTGAACACAGAAAAGAACTACAAATGTATATCCCTTTAAGCATAGATGCAAAAGTTCTTAACAAAATGTCAGCAAATGTATAACAAGATAAATACATCAGGATAAAGTGGAATTTATGCTAGAAGTGCAGGGTTGGTTTACCATTCAAAAATCAATCAGCGTTATATTAGCATACTATGAAAATTTTAAAACTACATGATTATCTCAATAGATGCAGAAAAAGCATTTGACAAAATACAATGTCCATTCTAGACTTTTTTTTTAAGTCCCAGCAAACTATAGAAATAAAGTTCCTTGAATCAGTAGGAGTGTTTATGAAACAGTTATAGCTACCATCATAAATAACATTTCAAGACTGAATGGATTTCCCTTAATGTCAAAAAAAAGTTAAGGATGTTGCTCTTAACACTTCTGTCAACACTGGATTGGAGATTGTAGTCAATGCAGAAAGACCAAAAAAAGAAATTGAAATCAATATTGAAAGAGGTAAACTGTCTTTATTTACACCAACTATAGTCTATGCTGAAAGTCTATGGAATCTACACTTAAAGTGGCTTACTGACAAGTTAAAAAAAGCTGCATGATACGGGATCAGTGCACAAAATCATTTATATTTCTGTGTATTAACAATGGAAAATCAGTAATTTGAATACAAAACAAAATCATTTTAATTGCATGAAAAGTACTGATATCTAGGTGTAATTCTGACAAAAGGTGTGACCTTGTTACAGACAAAGATATTTTTAGATGCAACACCAAAAGCATGACCTATAAAAGGAAAAAGTTGCTCAATTTGACTATACCAGTGAATACCTTATATGCTGAAAAACACCAGTAAGAGAATGAAAAGACAAGCTACACTCTTGGGGAATATATTTGCAAAACACATAACTGATAAAGAACTTTTATTCAATCTATATGAAGAACTCTCAAAACTTATTAAGAAAACAACCCACTGAAAAAGGCTAAAGATTTGGCTGGGGTGGTTGGGGTTTGAGGAGAGCCTAGGCTGGGCACCCAGTTACTGCCTCAGCTCTTCAAGGCCGTGCCTTTGACTTTAAAATGAAAGTCCACCCAGTTGGAGAAAAAAAATGGGAAAAGAATCTGAATAGACATTTCTCCAATGATAGATAGACAGCAGTAAGCACACGGAAGATGTTCAACCACTTCAGTCATTAGAGAAAAGCAAATTTAAAACCATAAGATAATGTAGTCTACGGAATAGCCAGAATTAGAAAGACTGACCATCCCAAGTGTTGGCAAAGATATACAAGAACTAGAATTCTCACAGACAGCTGGTGAAAATATAAAATAATACAGCCACTTCAGAAGATAACAGCAGCTTCTTTTAAAAAATTAGACTTACACATATAAAATACATTCTATTCTAATCCTGGATACAAGAGAAGTGAAAGCTTATGTTAAGACAAAGATTTATACACTAATTGACAGGAGCTTCATTTGGAATAACCAAAGCTTGGAAACACCCTATTATCCATCAGTGGAAGAATGGTTAAAAATTGTATTGTAGGGCTCTCCCTGGTGGTGCAGTGGGTTAAGCAATGCGCTATGAAGCAAACCACAGCCACTGCAGCATGAGTTCAATCCCTGCCCCCGCCTGGGGAGGGGACCCACATGGCACACAGCAGACTGCTCCTGCCTCACCCACTGCTCCCCTCAGCAGTGTATTTCAGTAGATCTGCCTATTCTGTTCCCCACTCTCTGGTGGATTCTCTCACCCCCCACCCCCACACCTCTGGCCTGTACCCAAGTGCTTGTATGTATAAATAAATAAATCTTTGAAGAAAAAAAAAATTGTGCTGTACCCATACAATATAACACTACTTAGCAAAAACAGGAACAGACTCTTTTTTAGCATTTTTATTGGTATAGTAATTTTGGTTTATAGCACGATAAAATATTCACATGTACAACTTTATATTTTGTTATCTGTATGTGCTACGTTACGTGCACCACCAAAATTCTTGTTTCTATTCACTATATTTTGACCCTCTCTACCTGTTTTACCCACCAAACCCTCTTCCCCTTAAGTAACCATCATTCTTTTGTCAGAATCTAAAAGCTTGTTTTCATTTTGTTTTGTTCATTTGCTTTGTTTCTTTGTCGTCCACATATGAGAGAAATCATGTTTTCTTTTCCCATCTGACTTTTGATGCATGCAGCAACATGGATGAATTGCAAAATAACTATGCTGAGTTATATTACAATAACCAGATATGAGAGAAATCATGTTTTCTTTTCCCATCTGACTTTTGATGCATGCAGCAACATGGATGAATTGCAAAATAACTATGCTGAGTTATATTACAATAACCAGACATCAAAGAATGCAGTCTGTAGGATCCCATTTGTATCCAATAGAAAAAATACAAACTATCAAGAAGCAGATCTGTGATTTCGCAGAAGAGAGGTGTGAGTGGCATTAAGGATATAAAGTTACTTTATGTGGTGAAGGATATGTTTACTGTTTTAATTGTGTTGATGCTTTCATATTAAAATGCATACTACAAATATAAATACATGCAGTTTACTCTGTAAAGCTGTTAAAAAGTAAGAATAAAGCCAAAGAGAAAGATGCACTATTGGAATTCATATTAGTAGTAAACATTACTGAAAACTTATGTAAATTGACTACAGATACTGTTTCTTAAAATACATCAGTGAATACTTAGTAAAGCAGAGACCCCTTTTGTAAAAGTAATCTTTGCTGGTGAATATACCTTCTTTTAGGACTCCTAATGTGGTGCATTGTGTTTCCTTAAGGAGGATGTTCAGGTTTGCTGGAATAACCACAGCACAACCCACTTCTTTACAAGAGCTTTTTATGAGCAACAGTGACATTATGTTGGTAGCACTTTGTCTTGAAGTAGCAGAGGGAAGTTGTAGTAACTGACTGTATGTGCTCTCCTCTGCACACGGTTTTGTTCACTTGTTAAATTGTATACCACCAGGCTATGCTAGACATTGACTCTGCATGGCAACTGGGCCAAATTTCAACCTACTACCTTACGTGTACATCAAGAGAGCATTGCAAATACTTAAAAATGATTTATTTCCTCATAACACAAAGCTCAGTTAATATTCGAACTGGGAATACATATATGTGAAAGTTCCTTCTCAGTCTCATAAGAAAATCAAACTACTGAGTTGTAAAATACATGTGTCAGTAGCATTTAATACCATTTAATATTGCAGTTGTAATACTTATATTTTGTATGAGTGTTTACGAACCTGAGGGGGTTTCTCTCGCTAACATTCTCCGGCAATAACCTGTGACCCCCATGTTCCCACACTTGAGTGTAAACTCCATGAAAGTGAAAATTCCCATCATGTAGCCAAGTGTCTAGAATAGAGAGGGCAGTCAATAAATATCTGCCAAATGAAAAAGTATATCAATAATAAAGAATTCATTTGTTTTGGATGGAACTAGAAGGGATTATGCTCAGTGAAATAAGAAGGCAAAAGAAAAATACAGGATGGTTTCACTTTTAGGAGGAATATAGGGGAACCAAATAAGGGACCAAGGAAAAGAGTAATAAAATTTTTTAAAAAACACAACAGAAACAAAAAGACAAGGACAAAACCAGAAACACTTTTTGTATGGCAGGGTAGGGGGATGGATGAGGACAAGGGACTGAGGTGATGGTGCACTGGTGAAATGGTGATGGGGAATACACGGGGATTACAAGCGATGTCATATATAAATAAAGGGGAAAAAAAGATATTACAGGAAAAGAAAAATAAGAATAGACACCATTTGTTTACCTCTGAGAAGAAGATTAACATAATTATATAAGGGAAAAAAAGAATTCATGCGTTTTAAATGTTTGGGGTGTGCATTTAAAGTCCCCGTGTTGTCACCATGGTGTAAATGGCCAAAGTAAGTGGAAGGGATAAAGGTCAGCCATGGAACATGACCTTCCATGTTCTCTAAGCTCATTGTGCTGAATGTGAATGTGTGAATTGGCAATTCTGTTCTTTCTGCCGGGCTCCTGGCAATGAGACAGAAACTGTGATGTTCTTTCTCATCTTCTGTTTTTGACTCAGAGCAGTGGTGACCCGGCCTCTCTTTCTTGCAGGGTGTAAACGGCATGTCTGTGGATGAGAAGCCTGACTCCCCCATGTATGTATATGAGTCCACAGTCCACTGCACCAACATCCTCCTGGGCCTCAATGACCAGCGGAAAAAGGATATTCTCTGTGACGTGACTCTGATCGTGGAAAGGAAGGAGTTCCGCGCCCACCGGGCTGTGCTGGCTGCATGCAGTGAATATTTCTGGCAGGCGCTGGTGGGACAGACGAAAAATGACTTGGTGGTCAGCTTGCCTGAGGAGGTACAGTAGTTCGGTCTCTTCGTGTGGTGCTTGGTGGAGGCTTTTTGACTTGAGGACATTTGACTGAGGAACATTTGTCATGTTCCACTTGGGAGGCCCCCAACACGTGAGATTTGTGGTACAGCCAGTTTCCATTTGATGCACGTAAGAGTCAGAGGCATGAATATGATCAGAGCATCTTTGTTTAAGGGAAATGAACCTCACCTGTGGCTCACAGCCACTCGCAGTCTCGTTCATTTACTCTTCAGGTTTTGAGTTGTTCAGCCGGAGTTGGGTATGGTCCTAGAAGTAGGATCTGAATCACTGGGACTGTTGCTATGATTTTCTCTTTCAGATGGTTGAAGGATCACTAGATTTCCCTTGAGAGAGAAAGCATGAAAGTATTCACAGCCCCATTCTTGCTTGAGGGAAAAATAAAAGCAAGCAGTAATTTTTATAGTTAACATAGTAAGATTCTAAGAAATGTAAACTTGTTCTCACCATGAAAATACCCACTCAGGTTTCTTAACTACTTCAGTGAGTCCAGTCATTTCTGTACCTTGGGGCCACTCGTAACTGGACCTGTTCTGTTCAGATATGACATTTAGTTAGATGGTTTTAGGTGCAGGAACTCAAAGGATAGGCTTCAATAGAGGCAAAGCACTACCTTGGTCCCCCTTTGAATGGTGTACACAGTTCCTCTTTTTCTAGACTCCTGATTTCCCTTCACTTTCATAAGACTCGGGGTAATCCTGAACAGCCTTCAGCCTTGTGTCGAAGGCCAGAATCATTCCCTGTGTGCCAGCATAGTGTGGAACACTACTACAGCCCCCAACAACTGTGCAGGGGCTCAACTCCCAGGGCAAAACCCACATCCATATTCTGGGCGGTGCAGTGAATCCCAGAGCAGCTCTTCACAGTGACCCTTGGAAAAATGAAGATCTGATCACCCTGACGTAAGGTGCCAGTGAGTACAAGTAACATTCAGTCCCAGCATTGCAAACCCAAATGCTTCCAGAGGCCCAGCAAATACTGTAAATGAGAAGGCAGATTGCGTATAAGACATTAGGAAACTGGATACCGAAAAGCCTCTAATTTCAACAGAAAGAACAGATACGCAAACAAGACATGGGGGTCACCAGGCCCTGTTGTTTGTTAAGCAATATCTGCAATTACCCCTATAGGGGAGAGTGGCCAGCTGATAAAGTACGGATTGCAGAAACCCTCAGCATTTTTACATTAACATTCTTTTTTAAGTCACATAAAAGCTCCACTGTCACCCCTCACACCGCTAGTTTGTAGATAACTATGGGGATATCATGTAGAAAGATCCCAATACTAGGAGCAAAAGGAAAAATCAGTTGATCGTAATTGGGGTTGGGGTAGGGAGGGTTCTTAGATACCAAGTAATGTAGGAAGGAGAAGGAATGCCAGCTATGGTGTGACTGGGTAACCCTGGGGTGATTTTCCTTGTCTGTCCTGTTAGGGTGCCATTGCTATTAGGAGGCTGTTTTAGTTACTGATAAATGTAAAAGTTCTTAGGATGGTTCCTGTCCTATAATAGGCAGCCATCAAATTAAGACCCTTTCTTCTTTTCTCGGCAGCAAGAATGTCTCTCTTATTCCAACTCTAGAATTTCCCTGGAAATATTTGGAAAACTTGCAATAATCCAGGTTAACCTTAGGAAAAGGGTGGGGATAGAATTAATTTATTATCTGTGGCAAGTCACCTCATTTATGGTATTTTGCTGATTTTTTTTACAAGTTGGATTATATTAAAATAGTTAAAAATGAAAAATCCTCCTTTATATACGTGTACTGGGTCTGTCTTCAGTGACTGTTGGCTCCAGTGGAGATTCTCTGGACTTTGTGCTCCCAGCCCTGGCCTGCTGCCAGTTCTGGAATCCTAGTCACTAACCTCTCTGAACTCAGTTCTTACCTGCAAAAAGCTAAAATTCTTTAGTCCTTGAATTATTAATCATATTATGATACCAAGGCAGTAAAATTTAAAGGAAACTGGATATACGTGTACATGACATAACCTAAAAGTTACCTCTTCATCAAATCCCTGATTGCTGCTTATTTCCTTAGCATGGGGCATACTCCACCTTTTAAAGTAAGAGACACACTATGTAGATATCACATAACAATCTGCTACTTGACTTTTAATTGCTTGTATTCCAGGTAGTGAGAATTTGCTGTGTGCCGATTTTCATTCTTTGTAGCTTTATAAAATGACTGCTGTCCCTGTATTATCTCTGTCCCCCAAACCCTTCAGATATTCTGGGTATTCATGGACCTGAAACCTGCAGATCTAAGTAGACATTTTTTCATCTTCCTGTGAAATATGAATCCATATTAGCAGTCACCCAGCTCTTAGTATCTTGCCGATGGAACTGTCCCCCATGGTGTCTTCCTCTGTGGGCCTGTAATTTTCTCCCAGGCCTCCTCCTCTCTGCTCACAGCACCGGCTGGTGGCTCCAACTGCCGGCAGTTGTTTTCTCTCCTTGCCTGTACACACTGAAATTTCCTTGCAGGCTCTATCATTACTGTCCCCCTTAGCTCAGTGAATTACTTCATAGAATTTGAATTAAGTGGTAAATAAACAAAAATCCCAAATGTTACCTAGAACTAACTGGCATCAGGATCATATCATATATGAAAGAAGATATTTGATTAACTCCTTGGAAATCTTTAAACCTCATTAAAATCCTACCACCAAGTTCAAATCAATCTGGCCCTTTCCTATCCTTGTTCACCTTGGTCCATGTCTACACATCCTGGCTAGCCAGTCTCTGTGAATCTCAGGAGGCCAGAGAGCTCCTCCTTGGAATAAGAAATTTCTGGATATTTGCTGTCATCCTCCCCACCCCAGCTTGATCAGTTTAGGTCAGTCCCAACTCTGGCTCCAGCTGCTGTCCAGTTGTGCAGTTCTACCCCCCAAGTCTTAAATCCTCTCGGGGAACAGAGTTACCAGCAAATCAGAGCCACTCACTCTTAGTATCCAGTGTAGCCTTGAACTGAGAGGCGGCGAGACTGAAACAGAGGTCTCCTAGAAGTCAAGGAATATTTGAATGTTCTTGCTTTCTTTCCCTCTAAAATGGAATGACAGTACCTAGGATTTATATGACTTAAGTGTTGGTTCCCTACAGAAAAAAACATAGGAATTTATGTCAGCAAATTATAAGATATAATGTATAGTACTTTCATTAAATAATGAGCGGTAACTTGATTTACATTTACTAAGTGTATTTTGCACTAAGAGATGAAGAAAAAGTGGTTGATGTGCCAAGCATTGCAAGACTGTTCCTCCATTCCTGAAGATTATAGTTGACTCAGTGAACACCCTCTTAATTATGGTCATAAAGCCCATAAAGAGCTGGATGCCCACTGTGCCAGAGTGGCACCACAGTCACAAACTTCAATCTTATGGTCTGTCACGTACAGAGGTAGGAATGGAGTGTGCCTCATAGGAGACTTGTAGCCAGATGGGTTTGTGCATCAACCACATTTTTATGGGGCTTACTGGCCCCCTCCGGAATGTGTGCAGAACGAAAGGTCAAACAATAATAGGTATTGGAAAGGATAACAGAGGAAAGAGAGCCCTTGTGTACTCTTGGTAAAAATGTAAGTTGGTGCAGATACATGAGGGAAAAGTATGGCAGTGCCTCAGGAAATTTTAAATAGATCTATTAATTACATCCAACAAATTCCCCTTCTACCTATATCTGAAGAAAAAAAATGACTACTTCACAGGGATATCTATACTCCCATGTTCACTGCTGCATTATTCACAGTATCTAAGATATGGAGACAACCTAAGTGTCTGTTGGCAGATGATTGGATAAAGAAAATGTAACATATGTACACAGTGGAGTATCATTCAGCCTTTGAAAGAAGGGAATGCTATTTGCCACAACATGGATAGACCTGGAGGGTGTTGTGCTAAATGAATTCAGCCTGACTTACAAAGGCAAATACTGCATGATCTCACATGTGACATCTAAAAAAGTAAAACTCATTGTAACAGAGAGCAGAATGGTGGTTACCAGAGGCTGAGGGGGAGAGCAGAAGGGGAGCTACTGATCAAAGGATACAAACTTTCAGTTATAAGATGAATAAGCTCTGGAAACCTAATGTTCAACATGGTGACTCTAGTTAATAATAATGTGTGATTTATTTTTATATAAATAATTTACATTTCATTTTAATTTAATTGAAATGCATTAAGAGAGTAGATCTCAATTGTTCTCACCACACAAAAATGATAACTTTGAGAGGGGATAGCTACATTAATTAGATTGTGGTGTACACATTTTATAGTTATATTTCACAGTGTATACATATATCAAAACATCACATATATATCTCAAATATATACTGTTCAACAAATTTTGATAAATATCAAATATTAATTAATATGTATTTAGAAGAGGGGGAAAGAGGTTATTGCTGAGACCACTTCCTTATTGGGCTTGTTTCCTTGTCTTTTCATCCTTTGGAGAAGGTGTCTTGTAAAAAGTGCAAGAGGGTGGGAGTAAGTATGGCTCCTTCAGGTAGACCTTAAGCTTTGATAGGTATAAATATATTTCAGACTTCTGCTCACTCACTCTATCACTATCATTCTCTCTCTCTCTCTCTCTCTCTCTCTCTCTCTCTCTCTCTCTCTCTCTCTCTCTCTCTCTCTCTCAGCAATAGATANTGCTCTCTCTCTCTCTCTCTCTCTCTCTCTCTCTCTCTCTCTCTCTCTCTCTCTCTCTCTCTCTCTCTCTCTCTCTCTCTCTCTCTCTCTCAGCAATAGATAGACTGGGAAGAGGCTTATATCTTGTTTTTTCAGTGCTAAACTGAAAGAAAAACTGACTTAAAAGGATATTGGAGAAAAGGCATTTGTTGTTAAATCTTAACCAAAGGGTGAAGTAAAGAGTTCAGCAGTAGGACTGCTGAATATAGAGGCCAGCAAGAAAATGGTGGGATCATCACGTCTGAAAGTGTTTAGAGGATGTGGAAGTTGTTAATGTCTCTGAGATGATTTAGTTTCAGTTTTTTTTAAAAAGCAATAAGTATAATTACATTTTGGACAGTCCTTTCAGTGTGTAATACCACAGAATGTACTAACTGTGTAGCACAGGATACCAGTAGTATTCTGAGCCTGAGTATAGCTGTGGTGGAAAGTGAGGTTTGGTAGTCAGCAGTGGGGTGAGGTCTTTTGGAAATTCCATCACCAGAATAAGGAAAAGAAAGCACTTACCAGCCCCAATGTACAGAGCCAACCCTTTGTCCTCTGCATAAACAAAACTCCAAAGACACACAGACACAGTTTAAGATCTTCAGGGCATCATCTAGGAGGGCTTGGAAAAACTGCTATCTAGACCTTGGCACTCATTGCTTGTAAGGTCCTAAGCAAGTCAGTCAGCTTCTTTGGCCTTCTCTCTCCATAATCATTAACTAAGCAACTTCATTCAACAACAAATTCATTGAACAAGTATTTATCAAGATCCTACTGTGTAACAGGAGACACTGCTAGATACTTAATGAACAAAACAGTTTATATTCTAGTGGGGAGAAGGAGGAGAAACAGAAAATAAATAAAAAGGATATGTTCTTGGTTATATGCCACTGAGAGGGACACAACAGTAAAGGGGGTTAAGGAAGTCAGGGTATGGGTATTGCACTTTAAATATGGTGGCCAAGAGTGGTCTGATTAGCAGATGACTTTTGAGCAAGACTTAAAGGAGGTGAGGGAGCCAGCCATACTGACGTCTGGGGGAAGAGTAATCTAGGCAGAGGGAATAGCAAGGAAAGGGCTCTGAGGCTTAGTATCTTGTCATGTTTGACACACAGTAAGCAGAGTGAGCAATGCGTAGACTGGGAAGAAGCATGTGAGAGTCTCAGATCCAGAGTGCACCTTGTTAGTCATATTACCTTTTCTTGGAATGAGCTGGAAGGCAGTTGGAGGGTTTAGTAGAAGAAGGCTCTTTTGGCTATATGAAAATAGGTTGAAAGAGGGGAAGGCCAGAAGCAGGAAAAGCACTTAAGAGCTAGTGCAGCAACCTATCCATGATGTGATTCGCCTAGACTGGGGTGACAGCACTGATGTAGTGACCAGCATCAGATTCTGGTGATATTTTGAATGCAGAGCTTATCAGATGTTCTTAGAAACTGGATTTAGAATGGAGGTGAAGGAGAGGAGTCAAGGATATGTCCAAAGTTTAGGTCCTGAGCTATTGGAAGAACTAAGTTGCCATTAACTTGTGGAAGTTGTTAAGATTGGTGACGACTGGGGAAAGTAGGCTGGGGGTGGGGGGGGGACCAGGAGAGGGGGGGAATGGGATTAAGAATTCCGTTTTGCGCATATTAAGTTTGAGATGCCTGATTACATGTAAGTAGTGGTAACTGGTACGTAGCAGGATATACATGGATGGCATTCATGAGAGAAATCCAGCCTGGAGATAGGAGTTTTAGTACTAGAGTTTTGGGGATACTGAAAGCCAAAGGACAGGATACAGTCATCAAAGGAATGAGTATAGGTCCCAGGACTGAGTGTTGGAGCTTTCTTCAAGTAAGACAGGGAGATGAGGAGGAGCCTGCAAGTAGACCAAGAAGAGGAATAACTATCAAGGTGGAAGGGAAAGCAAAAACATGTGCTGGAAGTCAGGTAATGAAAGTATTTCAAGGAGGAAAGAGTAGGAAATTATGTCAAATGATGCCAATATCCAACTAAAATGAAGGCTGAAAATTGACTGTCCAGCAACTTAGAAGCCTTCTCTTTTTTTCACTGAGCATTATTGAGGGAGCAGTCAGAGGAAAAACCAGCTCTATGGTACTCAAGACAGTACAGTAAGAGAAATTTGAGAAAGCTAATGGAGGCTACATTCATTTTAGACCTTTTCAGTTAAAGGGAACAGAAAAGTGGGCCAGGAGTTCAAAGGAAAGTTTCAAAAGAGAGTTCATTTGGTTTTCTTGTTTTAAGTAGAAAGAAATTCCAGCATGTTTGCACTCTAAGGTAGATATTATCTGTAGTCACCCTTCCCTGATTTTCCTCTCTTTCCTGGATACACAAGGAGACCAACTTTTTAATCACATTTGTGCTGTGTGGTTATCATCTAATCAATGAAATGTGAAGAAAAATAATGTATCACTTCTGCTCTGAGGCAGTTAAAAGTAGGTATGAGTTCTTCATGTTCTTTTCTGTCCATTTAACTGGTGTCAAAGAACACCAAATGGTAGAACTGCAACCCAGGTCCCTGAGTCACTATTGGAGAAGAGTCATCTGACTTAATGACATGAATGAGAAGCAAACTTTTATGTTAAGTCTTTCCAGTTTGGTGCTGGTGTTTATCTGTTACCACAGCACAGCCTAGCCCATGCTGACTAATATTTGGACTGATGGGAAAATTTCAAGAGAAAGAAAAACCTTGATGATACAGGACACAGAGGCCTTTGCAAAACAAATGTCGTTGAGTATTTGAGAAAAAATGGAACCTACTAACCAGCTGGGCAAACTCAACTTAGTAAGATATATCTTTTTCTGAGAATGAAGTTGAACTAGATGATCTCTGAAGTCCTCTCCTATCCTATAGGTTGAGGGTCCTTGAAATTTTCTAGGTTCCTGCTGGAGGGAGAGAAGAAATCTTACTGATCAGAAAGAGAAGAGATGTTGGATTGAGAATTAAGGAAAGGCCAGGAAGAAAGAAAAGAACTCTAAGATTTCAAAAGAGGAATAAGTTTACTCCTCTAACTTATCTTTGTAAATATTCTCTGACTTTTCAGAAATAGTCATACAAGAGTGTACATGTGCTGACAGTTAAAGAACTCTAGAACCTTTGGGCTATTTGGTAACCTAAAACAGACAAATTGTAGAAGAAACAAATCATTGCTCACTAACCATTTTAGAAGATTCTAGGATTTTAAAAAGTATTTTCCATTTAATGACCTCAATTTCAGTAGGATTGTACAAGGAGTAACAATACTGGTTACCCACTTGGCTTGCAGAGCTGCTCTTCAGATTAATGAAATGTAATATGTTAAACTTCTTAGAAGGATGGTGCTATATAAACAGAAGGTGTTATTATTCCCATAAAAGGAAAGCGCAGTCTCTCTGATGAAATGGCTCTTACCTCAGAATCCTCATTAAAAGCTGTGGTGCAATTTTCCAAGTTGCATTAGCGAGACTTGGCAGCAGATGAAAAAAAAAGCAAATAAATAGTAAGTCAAAGTATTCCAGGTAGTTACTTGCTAGCAAGTATGAAGTTTTCAAGTCCTAGAATCATGCTGATAATTTTGAAATGCCTAAAGGCAGAATTTATTTATAGTAATACAAAGGTGACTTCCAGCCCTGAAATCTGGGCTTGGGTATCAAATGAGAGTGCCATAAAGCAAAGCCATGAAAAAGAAGGCAATACTATTGTGATTCCATCTCCTAAGGCTGCTCAATGGTGCTGATACAGAGGAGGGGAAATCTAGTGTGAAAATAGCCTCTGCAATAACTAATTTTAAAACTGAAATGCATAAGCTGTTTCCAAACCTCTTACATTTTTTAAATCCTGAGGCCAGTAAGTCCTATTTAAAGAAACTTATGCAGAGATGTGTTCCTCTTTTGGCATAGTAGAAGAAGTTGAGTAGACAAAAATGAAGACATATTTTTAAGTGACCTGATTTCAAGACCAGTTTTAAGTATTCTTTCTGCTGTACCTATTTATCCCTATGTTAATACCAGAGGATCACAATAACAACATGTTCAAATTGATTCATAGCAGAACCTTTGACAGTGTAGTTGTTTGCATTAAATTTCATAAAACTTGTTACCACTGTATCCATTCATTTTAAAACTCTTCTCTCTATATGAGTTAAATGTCCCTTACATGTCTTGCTTTTCCCTCTTATGGAGTGTCTTAGGTATTTCAATTAAAATTAATAATAGCTTTAAAGACAGAGTTCAGAGCTATAAAGTTGCTCACTTGATCGGTAATCATAACTATTATTTTGTCATATTTAATCACAGAACCAGAGCCTTTAATAGGAAATTTAATTAAACTTTTAATTCATGATAAGAAGTTAAATAGCACTTAGGAGGAGGATTTTTTTAAATTATTTCCACTTCTCATCCAGATTACCACCATCCAAAAAAAAAAGAAAAAAAGGTGTGATGGAAAGACATAATGGCAAGACATAATGGCTGTCAGCCAAGGGTATTGTAGGTCATGCCAGCATGAGCTGGCAGCAAGCCATTGTCCAATTAGCATGGCTTCGTCGTTGCAGAGTAATCACTCTTGAGTAGATGGTTGAGTCACTCGTGATGTAGTGGTGCTTCACTTGAGCCAGTGCTTCTTAGAATAGGTTTCTTGTTCGCTGTTATTACCTGCCCTACTTTACCAATAAAAACACAGGACCAGTTAGGCTGAAAGCCGAACAGAAGAAAAACATCGATTATATATCTCATTTCTCTTTGCTTCCTGAAAACTGAGATTGCAATCAAACAGTGAAAGCATGGTGTGTTTTGTAAATGAGTTACAAGAAAATACAGTTTCCACACCAAAATACTCAGTGTTGGAATCCAAGAGTTGGTTTTCATTCTGTCTTTTCTTTGGCAGCTTTAGCACTTGGCATAAATATAAGGCTATCGGTAAAGTTACCTAATAATCTTAATAGATTCACATTCCATTCAAAAACTTGGAATGCCCCCAAACTGCTTCAGGTTTCAGCTCCATTGTTGGTGCGCCCTTGACATTTCTAGTGGGTATGCAGTTATACAAGCAGGCAGTTTTTGAAAGAGATCCTTCTTATGGTGAGAACACCTGGAACCTGGTTGGACAAGTTGTAAACCAGGAAATTGATTCAGGAATTTCTTAATAAAATGGATCATATCCAGGCATTGGAGTGGTGGGTGGTTGTCAGTAGAAAAAGACTGTTCTTAGAAGCACAAAGAACAGAACATTAGTGTTGGCGCTAATGAATTCATACTTTTATGTTCGTTCTTGTATGTTTGGGTTCTTAATCAAATCACAACCTAGATCAAGGGTTGGGTGGTTTTTGTTTTCAGGACTAGAGCAACTCAGTAATGGCACTTTCGGTTTCCTAAAATCTCAGAAGTGTTCTTTTTCCCATTAACTTGGTGCATAAGTAAAATTCATCACTTTGCCATAGATTCCTAAAATATGTTGACAGTCTTTCTGACTGACATTGGCACCACCTCCCAACTAGCTGGTGATGCAGTGAGCTTTACTGTCTGAGATGGACTTCTGTGTGCCGCCTGGCAAAGGCAGTGTGTGAAAAAGTGAATGTATCCAGCACCCTGGGTGGGATGGAGCCAGCCCTCCACTATGAGCATGTTTTTTGACTGACTGGCAGCAAAGAGAAATACTGGCAGCTGTTCCCAAGCAAGCCAAAAGTTGGCCCTGGGGTGAAAAAAATGTGTTGGAATTTAGCCAACAGAAGATTCCTGGGTTTAGAAGAAAATCAAAGGAAACATAAAGAAGGTCACAATTAAAGGCTTCCAACTTGTTCAAGTAACAACAGTTTCATTTTATCCTGCTTTATAAAAGATACTATTGAATGTCATTACTACTCATTTTTTCCTATTTCTTTTTTCCTACATTGTTTATTTTTTTCTGTTGATATTTTAAATTTTTTATATGCAAAATCAAATGGCCAATATCTCTGCCTAACAATGGTGTGCAGATGGTGTCTCTGGAGGCAGCACCAGCAACAGGAGCTGGAGACCAGAGCCAGTCTCTCCCGGCCGTGGTCACATATATGCCCAGCCGTGTTAATGATATAGGGTGGGATGGAATGATGTGCAGAGGTCACATCAAAGATCTACCCAGAAAGGCCCGAGACACCTCACAACTTGTCTGTTATCCTTGTTTTATCAGTTATTCAAAGAGAAGTGTGGGAAAACAGGAAAGTTACTAAAAGGTCAGGAAAATGTCTGCAGAAAGACACAGGCCCCTCAAGGTCTTGCCTTACAAAGATGAGCGCTCTAGTAAGATAAGACACTTTCATGTATGCATTGTCATTCTTCCTTCCCAATGAACAGCTTGAACTATGTGGGAATATTTTTTCTGCCAAGTTGAGCTCTGGTCACCTAGGATTTAATTGACTTGTGCCCTACAAATATAAAGGTGGGAAGATTAAAAATGTGCAACACCAAGATTCAGAGCAAGACTTCATAGTCAGGAAATCAGCAGGATACCAAGAGAAGATATCTGAACCACACCTTTTGTAACTCTGGAGACTTTTGGGGTCACTTAAATCCATTATTAGATTAATAGGATGTTCATGTAGAGAAATGAGATGACCTTTCAAAGTTCTGTTTAACAAAGTATCTCCATGCCACCTATTTCAGCTGTAGGTGTTGATCAGATGTTTCTATTCACTAACAGAAGAAAAAGTACCCCGGTTATATAGGAGAGACTTTAAAGGAGAATTTTGTTACAGTGCAAGGTCCTTCATACTAGAGTAAAGTATAAAAAAAAAAAATACAGAAAGTAAAGAATTTCCTTTAGAGGAGGTGAGAGAGAGAATGAAATTGAGATTAAAGTAGATAGGACACAATGACTTAAGTATATCACTTCATAGAAGCAGGGGGATAGAGCCTATGACCTCTTCATAGGTCACTTTGGGGAGCAGGGGGTAACTAAAAAATATAAAGCAAGACCATCTCCTTCAAGGAGCGTACAATATAGTGGAAGAATCAAGATGAAACTTTAGAAATCACTAGTGGACAATTCATGAGCATTCATTGCAGATGTCAAGTTGTGTTGGCTATTATTTGTGCTTCAGAAGTTCAGGTATGGAGGCCAAGGTAGTGGCGGGGGAGCGGGGGACACTGGGGAGGACAGGATTATCCTTCCATCTGCCCCAGGAATTTTAGACCACCTAAGACCATTGATTAGGACTTGATTAGGAAATGAGTGGGGAGAGGGTATTAAGGACAGGACAGTGGCAAGGCAAAAACCCAAAAGACAGCATCCACAGGGCATGGAGGACCCAACTTTGAGCATCACAGATGGTCGATTTGGGGAAATAATTCAAAATATGGTCAGATTACATGAGTTTACCATGGAAGAATAAAATTTAGGCAAAATAATTTAGTTTCGATAGGATAAACAATAACAGCTCACTGAAACACCATGAAATGAGATGTGACATGGTGAGAACAACTTAAGGATTATTTGTCTAGTAATGAAACATTTGATGGATGGAGCAGTCAACTACTCCAGGCAGAGGGCATAACATAGCCAGGAGACTGCCACGGTGCTAGCATGTGCTGGGGAAGAAGTCTTCCTGTGGAGCTACTGGGAGAGTGCTGGTGCCTTTCAGAGATCCTGGAAAACTGGGTGTGGGATCACATAGGTAAAGAGAGCAGCCATAAAGCCTTGCTGTCTGTCTACGGTGCCTTACATACACTCAAGGCACTAAGCATGGAGAATGGAAGGTACAAATACGAAGAATACCAGCACACAGACTGTGGCTGAAACCACTGGGAATGGCTGATCCCTTTGAGAAGAGAGAAGCAAAAATAGGGCCGGGCTGAGACTGAGCTTCAACACCTAGACTCCTGTTGCTGGCTCCTCTACTAAGAACAGATTTTCTCTGGATTGCTGCTGTTGATTCTATCCTCCACTTATTTGGGAAATATTAAAGACCCAATAGTTTGTCAGACTGAGAATCCTATATATAGATGTTCCCTAAGTTACCTTTTAAAAAGTATGCCTCCAACTGATGCTCCATCAGCCCATAGTTAGTACAGCCAACTATAAGCACCTTTAAGGAGATGCTTAATTTCTAAATAATAAAGCCACAAAACACAACCCCAGGGTTGTTTGTAAGCCAGTGCCACATTTGAAGTGCTAGGAGCATATTCAGGCCAAGATGGCCACTGGGGGCTAAGACTATTATGATGAGTGTTTGATGATCACCAAAGCAGCATGCACAGACACAAGTAAGACTACACACACTAACCCAGGAAGGGGTTAATTGGAATATTATTAGTAGCAGGTCAACCAGGTGTTAGCTGTCTTGTGATGTGAACATTCATGAAATACACACCATCCTGGTCATGTATTTGTTGTATAACTTGACTTCATAAAAACCTTTATATAGAGCTTCCAATCAGAGGGAAGTCAAAGATTAGAGAAACTGGCTTAACTGTACCAGAGGAAACGAGGAAAACCCAGAGGGTAGGACCTTCTGCAGGACAAATGAGCTTATCTCTCCTGAAAGTCAGTGTCATAAGAATGGGACTAGGCTAAATTAAACAAGTTTTGAGGTATTTTAAAAACCAGATTTAGTATATGATCCTGGAGTGATTACTAACTAGGACAAATCAGTTATGAAGGACTTTGGGGAGGGGATTTGTAAAATTTAAGTGTAGTTTGAGTATTAGATGAAAAGTCCCTGAAATGGAAAAGTGCTGATAATTGGAAAAGGCAGACTGAGGAAAAATATCCACAGTATAATGTGGGTTTGGTTAAAAAATATAGTGGAGGAAGGAGAGAGGACCAAAAAAGAGCCATAAAGGCATTTGTTAAGTGTTGACCTGTGAATGATGGGAATGTGATGGGTTTTGTTTTGCTTGTCTGAGTTTTCCAATTTCCTATAGTTGTACATTATTACATTTCTATACTAATAAAATGGTTATTTGAACAGTTTAGAGCATAGAAGGGAAGGAGGGAGAAGACCAGATGAAATATGGAAGCATAATCCTGGGAAAATAAAACTCCACAGTGTAGCTTTGTGTGTGATTTCAAAGGTTCTGTGGACCTCATCAGTTTTCTTCTAAGAGCACCCGTGCTGCCCCCCAAGCTTCTTCCTCCCTTCTATGAAGTCAGGGCTCTCCATTCTCTGAAGAAACTGAAGTTCCTAACTTAGACTAGACAGGCTTGGACTCAGCCTCATTTGTTAGATGTTAACCCAAAAAGCAATAAGGGAGTAGATTTCTTCTAGTTTCTTCTCATTACAAGTTTGACTTTTTTCATATTTAAATTTACTTGGATCATTGAAACCTACAGATGCCCTTGCCATCCTGTATGCTTTCTGGAGTTACATCTTTGGAAATTAGCAGTGCAAGTTTCAGTGGAAATAACTCAGATGTTTGCCAAGTCTCTGACCCTGTCAATTCCCAGACAGAGAAGAAAATTCTCACCATCTAGTCAAGTCTTGAATGATTCTGAAGGAAGGTGGGGGTGTGGGTGTGTCTCCCCTTTCCTGTCACTGTGGTAGACAGGTACTAAAGTTGAAGAAAAAGGAGAGTCTTTGCATGAATATTTTCAAACATTTAAATATCTATAAATGTATTCTTTGGGAAGTCACTTGATAGGCTTAGTATTTATTTCAGACTCTTATTATATACAGAATATCTCCAAGAAGCTACTTCATCATGGATGTGTCAGGATTAAATAAAGACATGCTTTTATTTAATCAAATGGATGTTGACATTTTTGAAATCTTAACAGTAAAAGAAGCTGATCCCATCCTTCCTGGTCTTTGTTAAAGAAGGGCACTCTACCTTCTCCCCCGGATACTAAGAAGCCTGGACCCATGGGTCTCACTGGAATTCACAATTTCTCTCCCTCTCCACAGTCCCTCTGCCTCAGAGGGCCTGTTCGCTGGGGTCCCTACGGCAAAGAGGTGGTTTCCCTCTACCATGCCCAAAGTCTGGAAGAAGACAACTGACACATGTGTCACCGGTACTTCAGAAGAGTGAGTCACTCTAGAACGTGAGGCTCTGGTGAGTCTGCACTGGGGAGGCTCTCATGACCTGCTCTGTGGCCAGTGGAATGCACTGGTTCTTCCTTGCTTCCTTCTTCAGAATCTTGAAATTCCTTTTCTTCTTTTTTTTTCTTTTTTGGTCTTGAAAAGTTTATTTAGGAAAGACGAGATACCTTTTCTTCTGAATGGTTTCCGTTTAAGTGATTTTTTTTTTCATAAATCAATCTTTAGCCTATTTTCATGGGAAATCTACAGTGTTGAGCTCTTCCAATCCCCATGTATTTGTCTGCTCAGGCTGCATAAGAGAATACCACACACTGGGTAACTTAAACAACAGACATTTAATGTTCTCATAGTTCTGGTGCTCAGAGTGCAAGACCAGGTACTGCCAAGTTGGTTTCTGATGCACCCATTTTTCCTGGCTCGCAGATGGTAGTCTTCAGCTGTGTCCTCACATGACTCTTCCTCCATGTGTAGGGAAAGGGAGAGAGAGAGAGACAGGAAGGGACACTCACTATATATACTAACTGTATATTGAATTGGTTAATCACACAAAAGAAATGAATCAATTAGATTAACTTTTGAACCCAGTACTATCGCTGGCTGTGTGCTGTGGAGCATTCAGTACAATACAGCAGGCCTGCACACTTCAGAAATGTCACCATCATGAGAGACAAAATGATAGTCTCCCAGATTAAAGGAAACTAAATAAGACCAAATGCAATAAGTGATCCTTGATTGACTTCCAGATAGAAAAAAAAAAATCTCTGAGGACATTCTTGGAACAATTCAGTGAATCTGAAAATAAACTGCATCTTAGTTTATAATATTGTGTCAGTGTTACTTTTCTTGGTAGAAAAAATGGTATTTTCATTAGGTAGAACGTCCCTTTTTACCCCCAGAAATAAATTATCAAATAGGTAGGGGTGAAGTATCATGATTTGTTTTCAAATGGTTCTGGAAAGAAGAGATAGAAATATGTAGATAGAAGAGAGCACACAAATTTAGCATTTGGTGAATCCAGATCAAAGGTAGATGGATGTTTATTTCTTTCATCTTTTCTGTGGATTGATACTTCCAAGATAAAATTGTTGGAGAAAAAATAATGGATTGAGATTGACTTTGTCATTGAAGGCATGCCATTTGTGCAAGAAGCATTTCCTGAGTGCCTACTGTGTGCAGGTCCTATTGTAAGTGTTGGGAATGTAGAAGTGGATAGGACAGACGAAGTAGGGGGTTCTCATGTGCCTACATTTTAGTGAGGAGAGAAAGTGAGAAAATAGGATCTTTCGCATCATAAGTACTAGAAGCAAAATTAATCAGGATGATGAGACATTGGATAGGGTGGCAGGGAACACGTCCCTAAGGAGCCCTTTGAGCTGAGACCTGAATGACCAGAAGGAGCCTTTTGTTCCTTTCACAGGTTTGCATCGAGCGCCAACCAACTATGTGTGCTCTTCAAGGCACTGGGGTGTAACAGTGATCAAATTGGATAAGCATTCTGCCTTTTAGGAGCTTCCCTTGAGGGTTGACAAACAGTAAACAGGAATGTATAAATTCATGGTCACTGTTACAGATAAAAATAAAGCAGGGAGGGGAGTAGTTCGTGAGAACAGAAGTTGAAATTTTATTTTCAAAAGGGCTCACCAAGCAGGCAACATAAAGGGCAGGGCAAGAGCAAGGGCGCTGGGAGGAGATGGATCGTGAGGACCTGGTGGGCCACTGTAAAGACTTTGACATGTACTCAGTGAAATGGGATCTTGTGGACAGGGTTCTGGATAGACAGTAACATAACCCTTATCTTCCTCAAGGGTAGCTCTGGGCATTGGCTTGAGAACAGGTGCAAAGGGGCAAGAGCAGAAGCAGGGACACCACCAGTTAAGCATCTCCTGCAGCAATTTAAGTGAGAGGTAGTTTTTAGAAGGGTGATAGCAGGGAAGGTTTGGATTCTGAATCTGTTTTAAAGGCAAAACTACCAAAATTACCTGCTAACAGATTAGAAGTGAAATGTGAAAGAAAAGAATCTCAGATAACTGAAGTTTTGGTCAGAAGAACCGAAAGGATGGAGCTGCTGTTAACTGAAGTTAGAAAAGAAAGACTGGGGTCTCCCTGGTGGCACGGAGGGTTAAGTCTTAGCACTGTGAAGCTATCTGCAGCCACTGCAGCACGAGTTTGATCCCTGGCCAGGGATCTGACCCACATGGCTCAGCAGACCTCTCCTGTCTTAATCGCTGCTCCCCTTGGCACTGAATGTCAGTCACTCTGCCTGTTCTGCTCCCCACTCTGTCTCTGGTGAATCTCTGCATCTCTGACCTGTACCCCAGTTCTTGTATAAACAAATATTTTTTTAAAAAGAAAAGAAAGGCTACTCAAGGAGTAAGTTTGAGAGGAAATAAGGAGCTAGATGAGTGGGGGAGGGGGGGAGGTTAACACCCCCAAGGTGCAATGACTTCTGTCACTTGGTTTAGCTTCCATGTGGAACTTCTGTAGGAAGGAGCTCCCTTGTTTCTGGATGCTGAGTAGAAGTTTCGGTGGGAAGAGGGAATTTGTGCTGTGTGTGAATTTGGCCCTGTTCACAGTGATAGGCCATGTGGTGGGCGTGGCCTGCAAGATTCAGTCAGAGTGTAGCAGTGGTTCCCAGACATTTTTTGCCAGTGACCCCTTAGACATGTGACTGAGTTTCACAGACTGCCTTTCAGTTTTGAACCCAAATTTTCCTTCCTTCTGTGCCCCACGCCCGCATCCATGAGGGAAACACATTCTAAGCATATTTTGTTCCTCAAGAGCAGGCTCTGGCAGCTTTTGAGACTATTCATTCACATTCCATTGCCTCTTCTGCTCTCCCTCCAGGATTCCTACAGAGGCTGCTCTTAAAATAATGAGGCCTTCTTTATTCAGATTCTTCCTCCCCCGGGAAGATGCTGAGAGCATTTCATGAGAATTCTTCAAGGATTGCTGAGGTTCCATGGAACTCAGAAAGTGTACTTGAAAGAGGGACTCAGACAACTTGAGCCCTCAGTAGATACTCATTGATGAAGAAGATGGACCTTGAACCACTTTGCCAGGCCCTTCTTTCGGCAGTCAGCATGACCTGCTCACCACAGACCAGCCCAAGAATACACTCCAGGAAGCTTCCCTTTCTAGCCAACACGAAAAAGAGAGGAGATAGATTTGTCCCTTTCTCGTTCTTCATAGCCTCTCTGGGTTTATTTAAAAATCTGTATCAGTGAAATAAGTCAGTCACAAAAGACAAATACTGGGTGATTCCTCTTATATGAGATATCTAAACTTGTCAGATTTATAGAAATAGAATGATAGTTATCAGGGCTGGGGACTATAGGGAAAAGGGGAACTATTTAATCATAATAGAGTTTTAAATTTGCAAGAAAAAAAGTTCTGAAGATCTGTTTCACAACAATGTGAATATACTTAACACTTCTACACTAAAATTGGTTGAGATGATAAATTTTATTTTCGTGTTTTCTATCACAATCTTTTAAAAAGCCACATTAACAACATTACTTCCATGAAAGGAAAAATAAACAAGTTCTAAAATGTGAAGTGCCTTAGGACATAGCAAACAGTCCTTGGGGTAAGGTTTTTATATTCTAGCTGTAGATGTTTCTCCTCCATCCCCCCCATTATTTCACAGTATACACATATGTGTGAGTGTGTGTATACTGTGTGTAAATACACCAACATTCTATAGACATTTGTTACAGAATGAGGGATTCATCTACACAAAGGACCTGACACTGTTTTATCTTCTCAAGAAAGACCAAGGAGCAGGGCGAAGTACTCAGTGTCACATACCAAATGGCTGGAAAATACTAGATGCCTTTATCTGCCCGAGAACTAGTCTCAGAATTACTCTTCCTCTTTATCTCATGCAACCCTTCCTCTCTGACCACAAATAGTTATTCAAGCAATAATAGCAAGATGGGTGGAGAGAGCCATTTCTTGAAAGCAGTAGCTATGGGTCTGGCCAACCAGTCCTGCACCAACCAGTGCAACCCTTGGCAAGTCCCTGGAATCCTGAGACTGCCCCGGGGATAGTATCATTGCACTGCTGTACTGAAGTGATTACTGGCACTTGGCCCATGGAGCCTTCATACGTGGTTATTATTACCATTACCTGACAGGGGAAAAGGCTTCAGCATCACTGGGCAATCCTCTGTTGGGTTTATTATCAAAGCAGCAGCCCAAGTCAGCACTACTTAGGGAAGTTGCTGTCCTACTATTTCCTTCAAATACAATTGTATTTTTAAATGAAACACCATTATTTTCCATCTTTGTTAATATCTTGCCATTGTCTTTTAGTCCCCATGTTCCCCTTTTGTTCTTCTTCATTCTCTCTTGGACCCCTTTTGTAAACAGTTGTTGAAGTATATAATTCCCTGCACCCTGTGGAATCTGGAGACCATTGTTTCCTCAGTCTGTATTAGGAGGTTAATTTGCATTTTTGGTCCCTCCACTGCCAACTCCACAACATGAGGACCTGGTTTGATTGTTTACCTCAACGTAGTGTCTACAGATTGAGTTAGAAACACTAATTAGATGATAAGGCCATAGACCTGGGAGAACTACCCCAAAATTCCAACCCAGTCAGGCCCTAACCATTGGCCCAGGAAACATGTCCACCTAGGAGCTAAAACAGGTGATTCCGGGTACCCAGGCAGTCCCGTCATTGCATGGGCGCCTCTTTAGCATAGATCACTGATACAGAACTATGTTCTATCCTAAAGTATAGATAGTAATTAAATATCATTCTTCACAAAATGGAGATATTGTCAGCCATGATTAAATCACAATACTTGTTACCACGTTTTAGAGTATACCCTTTACTGTTAACTCACAGAATTCATATATCTCTGTCTCTTCTACATGTAACCCTATCTTCTGGTTCCTTTTCCATTGTTTGGGAAAGACTTCAAAGTTGTCTGAAACCTACCCAAGAGATTATTAAGAAAAAAAAATTGGGGGTTATTTTTTCCTGCCACTTACAGGGTATAGAATGGCAGTATGTATGTAACCTTTATGGTATTTTTAAATGGCTGTTATTATGCCACGCCCAGGAAAATACCAGATGGGGCACAAGGCTATCCATTCAAACAAAACTGTGGGTCCATGCAGCTGACTGTACATGCTTCCTTGACAGGTCTAAATGAAAAGAGCTTGCTTCTTCAGCTAGGGAAAATCATGCCTGGAAATAATGCCTGCACAAATGTCTTGAATCTCAGACTGCTGAGTCTGCATTTGTTTAATTCCAGGGTTCTTCAACTGTACAGTTGAATTTTTGTTGAATAGGTATGATCGCCTTTGAAAACCTACATACTTAGGAAATAACTGACTGCTTTATTTTTCTTAATACTGCCTTCCATTACAGCCTGTCAAGGCTCCCTGTGTTCTCTGCAAATTGTTCGTGAGCTCAGCAGACTGGTCAGACTGGGTCAGTGTTCCAAATTAAAGTAGCTTACAGGACAGTTCATTCATAGTGTGAGAGCAGACCTGGGAAAGTTCAAGAAAACTGTTTGTTTTGCCAACTCACAAGTCCATATATTTTTCCACTGGTATGCAGAGTGAATATAAATACTATCAGCCTGGTCTTTCTTCCTTGTCAATTTTTGTATGAAGTATTTGAAGAATACTAAGAACCATGACTTCTCTTGATTATTATGGTAGGAAATGAAAAATATCAAGGATTGAAAGTTAAAAAGTAAAGCATGTTAGAAGTCATCTAGTTCCATTTCCCATCCAATTTAGAATCCTTTTATGAAAATGACATAGTAACTGCTGGGATACTTCTAGCAGTGGAGAACTCATCACCACTCTAATACCTCTTCCATTTTGTATAACTGTGACTACTAGAAAATTCTTACTCAATTTTTAGAGAAATCTGCCTCCCTTAACTTTTTTTTTAGTGATCCTATTTGTGTCCTCTGGAATAGAAGGGGGGGGGAACCTCATCTCATCTTTTCATGATAACCTATTAGTCTCTAAAGACAAATCTTGGTGAACCCCATAAGTTTCCCTTTCAAAAGGTTCAGCACACCACTTAGGGAATGTGGATTCAGTGCTTTTCGTGATCCTTGTTAGTTAGATCTTAACTTGTTAAGTTAGGCCTTAATTTATCTTAACATAGAGCACCAAGACTAACAAGAGTCTCAGTGTAATCTAAGGAGTAAAAAGTAGAGAGTAAAGCTATAACCCCATCTCTACATTATATATTTCAGTGTAGCCCAGGATTATATTAAGTTTCCTGGTGACTGTGTCACAGTACAAACCCACCTCATTAAGAAGCAATTTTTTCATCCTGTCCTTACCAAGGACTTTTTTCATCTCAAGATAGGATTTGATATCTATTTTGTTAAATTGCATCTTTACGCATTTATCCTATAATAGCAGCCTATGTTTGTCTTTTGAGCTCATGATTCTGTCACCTAGAGTATTATACTAGCTTGCCACCCACATCTTCCAAGTCAGAGACACAAGTCAAACATGAGAGAGAAGACAACAGAAGGCTGGGTCACTTTCTGTGACATTTTTCCTCAAGTTGAAGTTAACAGCGATTTACCACCCATTACTGGTTACTTAATTTTTTCATAGTATTCGAAGAATGACCTCAGAGAGGTCATTACTTACTAAAATCCTGGGATGCTATTTCTACTGCATTCTCTAAGTAGTAATCCCATTAAAACCAGAAATGAATTTATTTTGGCATGACTTGTTCCTAACTAAGCTTGAATCATCTGCCACTTTCATGTCTAAGTTTTGAGTGGGTGATGGTTTGTTCACCAAGGCCAGAAAGATAATGTACAATTCAGGTGGAAGTGTAGTTAAGAGACTTAGTTTTACTCACCAAGCATCAGCATTTTCAGAGTAGCAGAAAAGCGCAAAAAAAATGCCCATCTGCACTGAGTAAGGGAATGTCAGGGAAGAGACTCCTTCACTGTGTGTGTGTGTGCATGTGCATGTGTGTATATATGTGATATGTATGTATACACTTTATAAAATGAAAAGAAAATCTCCCCAAAATAATTAATTCACAATTATTAGGGAAAAGGCTAAAATGAGATATAATTAAAAACTGGGAATGGAGACTAGATGGTTTCTTGGTTGTTTTTGTATTTGTTTTGTGGTCCAGCATAAGCAAACCTCTATCAGAGAGAAAACAAGTTGAGTGGAAAGACCATAGAAGATAATCACATCCAGCAATTTAGGGCGGGAATCTTTAGATAGGTCCCTAAAATAGCTCCTTGACCATGGAATAGGCTTGTAAAGCCCACAGAATGAAGTGAAAATTAAAAACACTTGCAAAAAAAAAAAAGCCATCTTCACCAGCTCCCCCAGTGCCAGTCCGGGTGCTGAGAACCACCACCCACTTGCAGGAGACTGAATTCAGTTCACCTCCAACATCAGTCTCCTCCTTTGTCTTTCCACCTCTGTTTCAGTCTTTCTCAGATACCAGGTTTCTGGAAAAGGGCTTATGAGTCCTCTGTAACAAGACTGGGGCACGCAGGCAGGCCCAGCCCCTTCAGTACCCCCAGCCCCTTCAGTGTTTTTATAGAGCTGTTTTCAGTTCCTCAAGTTCCATCTTTCCAGCATCAGAAATGATTGAATCCTGAAAAATGCTGCTGTGGAGTTATTTTTGGCAGCTTCCTTCCAGCCCTGGTGTCTGCCTGCTCATCAACAACCATTAACAGCTGTAAGAAGGAGCTTTCAATTGCCTGGCTTCTTGCTGAAGTGCTTTAACACGGGTTTCCTAAGCGCCCAGCTACTCTGTAGAGGTGAGAGAAAATGGCAGAGGAGTTACATAAAATCCCCTTCATTTGGGGAATCATATATTTCTTCCCTTTTTTGTAGGAAAACTAAGCCTCTGACAGAGCTGAAGGCACCACCCAGCTGAGTCCCTGTGGAAACAAAGTAATTTAGAGGATCTCATGTGTCAGCCCCAGAGGTGACCCTGTGTCATCCTCAAGGACGTGATGATCCAGGAGTGCCAGCATCTGTGCATCCTTAATATGAGGGTTTTAGTATCCAGCCCTCACTGAGATCCTGTCCCCTCACTGCAGCATCTAGAGCTCTGGACTAAATAGAAGAGGTGACCTCTTAATCACAGAGGCCAGAAACTGTCCCCAAGGCCCACTGGGGCCACCCACAAACCCAAACCCCATCACTTCTCCAGGAGTCCATGGCTACCAATGCCCCCAGGAGGCCGCTCCTCAGTTGATTACAACCCTGCAGACACTCAGAGAGTTCTATGCTTCTGTAAACATTAATTCATTCATTCTCAGTCTCAGAAAGGATAGTGATGCTGCTGCTGACCAATGACGAGGGCTTCGCAGCTACCAACATGATGCCTGCAGTGCCAGCAGAGCACGGAGCAGGTTCTCCATGACCAGAGCAGATGGGTCAAGAAGCCGTCCTGGAGCCCTCAGTGGCTTTTTCAGGCTTGTATTACTCTTTACATCAGAGGCGACCAAGTACATGCAGGCGGGGGAGGCCAGGGGGCCAGGAGGCTGGCAGGCCTCCTAGCCCCTGGCGACTCTCACTCTCTCTGGGCTCTCTGGTCTCTGCTTTTACATCTTTCTTCTCTCCTCTCTGCTGGCGTCCTCGTGACACCACCCTTATACACTGTATGTCTCAACCCAGGTGCGCCCACACCCTACTGGAGGGGGCCCGCTGTCAGGCATGTGTGCAGGACCATAGGTGTCCATCATAGACACCAACGGCTGGAGGGAGGAAAAGCCTGGTCACTTGTTACTGACCCTACAATGCCCCTTTGTACTCTTTCAGTCTTTAGGACCCCCACCACAGAGGAGTAGCACACTGTCTTAACACTTTTTTCAGACTGGAAAATATGTGTGAGAGGAAGTGTCCAATGTCTTCTCCTTCAGCCCTTAGCCAGAATAATTCTGAGGCTCCCAATTCCAGCATTCCCAAAATGTGAGTAATTATAGCACAGCTTGGAAGTAAATTGAAATGCTATATGAAATTATTTTTTCACACTGTTTTTGCATCTATTTTACTATATATTAGAAAAAGTGTGCACACATGTTAAAGCTCAGGTAATACTCCTTAGGGTGTGTTTCCTTTTACTATTTTTTTATATTAAGGTAACATTGGTTTAGAACACTATATGATTTAGGGTCACTCCCCCATGGATATATGTCACCACCCCCCACTACCATGGCACTCATAGTCCTTTACCATGGACCATTGGGCTCCCCACTCCTTTAGCCTCACCTCCACTCTCCCTCCTTTACTACAAGTCTCAATTCTGCAATCATATTTCTAGGCTTTATTTTGGTTTAGTTTTGTCTTTCTTGTTGTTTCTTTCTATTCCATGTATGAGTGAAATCATCTGATATTTGTCTTTTCTCCTTCTGATTTATTTCACTTAGCATTATCCTTTCCAGTCCCATCCATGTTGTCACAAATGGCAAGAGTTCATCTTTTTTTATATAACTGAGTCGTATTCCATTGTATGAAGATACCACATCTTCATAGTCTACTGCTCTATGATGGGCATTTAGGTTGTTTCCATAAATTGGCTGTTGTAAATAGTGCTTCAGTTAATATAACAATGCATATTAGTGATTTTATATTCTTCAGGCAGATACCCAGGAGTGAAATTGCTGGATTATGTGGTATATCTACTGTTAATATTTTGGGGAGCCTCCAAACTGTTTTCCACAGGGGCTGGTCCAGTCTACAGTCCGTCTAACAGTGTGTGAGTATTCCTTTTTATTCAGAACCACACCAGAACATGTTCCTTTTTAAGTTAAGCTTATTTTAAAGAAGAAACTGAGTTGTGTTATAGAAAATACTAAAAATCGTGACAGTATATTGTAAGTGTCTATAGTTGGAAAATACCCCAGTACTTTTTCTGTCCACTAGCCCCGTTTGGACAGTCTCTGGCCAGAGAAAGCTACAATGGCAACTCAATGGAAGCATAGGATCTTACCTATTTTCATAAGTTTTGTACAAAATATAGGAACAGATTTTTGCATTCAATTCTATCAGGCAAAAACACTTCTTGTGTGTGTGTCTCTCAGTTACCATTCTTGGTTACCAAAATGTCCTAGTTCTCCCTCTTGGGTCTCTAAGCATCTTACATTTCCTCCTTGATCTGTCTCTGTAGCCCTCATGGTGAGGCAGGCGTGAACTATGAGAAAGGAGAGGGGAAAACAAGGAGGAGTGAGTCAGAAAAGCCTTAGACTAAGGTACAGTGCTGAGAAAATCTTGGTCAGGTCATCGAGGAGGCACATCTAGGGTAGGGGCATCTGGGCACTGATACCTGTAACAATTAGTCACTGGCTGAGAGTTTCCTGGGAGTAGCCAAAGTGTAGGAACTAGAAAAAAGACAGAGATTGACTTGCTACCTGTCCACTTCTTAGTGTTACAGAATTTTCTCAGCACTAACTTAGAGATTTTCACTGCTCAGTTCTCGTCATCATACCTTTGCCCTCCTCCTCCCTTCTCATGTTTCAACTCTAAAACTTTAAAGAACGCCTGTCTATTTGGCTATTGTGGACATTTGTATTATTCAGATGTTCTTCTAAATAATAGATATGAAGTGCAATGTGTTTGACATCAATAACCCTGTTTTCAGTTGCTAAAGTGTAGGGTAGAAGGGAAGGACATGACAGGAGACGGGACAGGTCAGCTGTAAGGAGCCTCAAATACTGTGCTGAGGGGCTTGGGGTTAATTGTGCAGGTACCAGGGAGATAAAATGATTGTCATTAGGAAGATAAATTAGGCACCATTACAAAAGAAAAATTGAAAGAGAAAGAGATACTGGCCAGGTTGTTGCAATAATCTAAGCAAGAAGTGATAAAACCTTGAGATAAGGTGTGTTTATTGGGAAAGAAAGAGATGGGTGACATAAAGACTGAAGAAAAACCTAACATTGTACCAGAATTTTCAATTACACATTCATTGATTTGCTTATCATCTGTTTCATTCTCTAGATTTGTTCTGTCCAGCAGGATTTTCTATGATGATAGAATTGTTTTTCTACACTGGTTCAATACAGTAGCGACATGTGGTTCCTGAGCACTTAAAATATGGCTCATGTAAAAATCAGAATTTTAAAATTTTTAATTAATTTTTTTTCTTATTTATTTATGCATACAAGAGCTGGGGTACAGGCCAGAGTCCAGGGAGGTGAGAGGATTCACCAGACAGAGTGGAGAGCAGAACAGGCAGACCAATTGAAGTACACTGCCAAGGGCAGCAGCAGGCAAGGCAGGAGAGGTCCGCTGTGCCACGTTGGTCCCCTTCCTGGCCGGAGGCAGGGATCGAACTCGTGCTGCAGTGGCTGCGGTCTACTTCATAGTGCATTGCTTAACCCACTGCGCCACCAGGGAGGCCCAATTTTTAATTAATTTTAATGTAAATATTCACGTGTGGCTGTTGACTGCCATATTATACTAGCCAATGTGGGACAGGAATGAAGCACAGGTTCCATGCATCATGTCTGCCTTGTTTGCCATTCTGTTCCTAGAGCTCAGAGGTGTCTGGCACATAGTAGGTACTCAATAAATATTTACTGAACAAATAACAATAAAAACTAGCCCATTAAAAGAAGCAAGGAGCAAAGATTATGTCCTATTCAAAGCAGTAATACTTCTTTGTAGAGCGCTTTGGCCCCCATTTAGAGGAGGAGGAAGAGGATAGGATTTTTCAGACACATTTAGACTATTTCCTAAATGTTTTAACTGAAGTTCTCAGGCTGTGCAGATGAAGCTAAATCAAGCCAAAGAGGATGCAGGTTGTCCATGTGGTGGGAAAATCCAAAGCCAGGGTCTCTTCTGTGATCTCTGTCACTTGGTATTCCTTTCTGGCTCTTACAATGCACAACGCCCACGCTTGAAATATGTAAGAGCAGTAATCAAAATGGAAAAACATATTTTAGAAGGAATGTGAAAAAGAAAATGTGTTAGAGCTGCGTTATTAGAATGGCTGTAGAAATCTGGAGGAAATCACACATGACCTGGAGTGAGGGGCTTGGGACTCAAGCCTCATGATCTTAGGCAAGTTCTAGAAACTCTTCAAACTCAGTTTTCTTCTTTGAAAATAAGGATTAGTGGGCCTCCCTGGTGGCACAGTGGGTTAAGCAACGCACTATGAAGCAGACTGCAGTCACTGCAGCAGGAGTTCGATCCCTGCCACCGGCCAGGGAGGGGACCCACATGGCGCAGCAGACTTCTCCTGCTTTGCCCACTGCTCCCCTCAGCAGTGTGTTTCAGTCAGTCTGCCTGTTCTGCTCCCCACTCTGTCTCTGGTGAATCCTCCCACCTCCCTGGACTCTGGCCTGTACCCCAGTTCTTGTATGCATAAATAAATAAAATCTTTTAAAAAAAAAAAGAAAAGAAGGATAAGAATTATACCACTTCACTTAACTAATTGTTGGAATGAAGGAATAATAGCGTAACAGGAAAATCTATAAAGTATCATTCAGGTGTTTATTATCATTTACATCCAGGAATTATTTGTGAATATATGTCTAAAATCCACAAGTAAAATTATGATCTGTGCCTCTCTTAAAAACAATATGTCACCAAATTCTGAACATCTTCATCTAAGAAATATCTCAACCATCCAGAAAAAGACTTTTCTAACAGTCAAACAACCACGGTCTCCTTCTCGTCGCTTGCTAGAAGGGGCCATAATTGTAAACAGTTCTAATAAACGTTTATCAGTCAGGCAACCGGAATACTTGTTCCCAGGAAGTTCTTTATGTCTTTCCAGCCTACCACTGCCCTCATAGTTTTCAGAGGCTACAGCCTGCTCCCCATTTACTGAAGACCACTTCCCACTTGCCACTGCAGCCCTCCATACCCTTCTCACAGCTTCCCAGATTTGGAGTTTCATCAACTGCCTGTGGCCTCCTGTCTTAGCAATTCAGACTTTTTTTCTTCCCGAATTCAACTTCTGCAACCTCTGTTTAGGAATAGAACCTCTTCTATGACCTCTGTTTAGGAATATCTCCAGCAGCTTAGTCCCAAAAATCTCTATCCCCCTCTCACCTTCCCCATCCCCCTAGTTTCATTCTCTTATTATTCCACAGACATAGAAATCAGTATCACTTTGTCATATAATATCACATTCACTTAGGTGTATCAAATCACAGGTTTCCTGTAGGAATAACTCCGTACAATTAAGCTCAAAATGGGCTCAAAATTTAGCCTGTGTGTCAAGTTCTCACTCTGTGCCCCAGATCCAGGATTTTTAAAGGGTCTCCTATTGAAAACAGCTATCAAGTTAACGTTAGAATTATTTTCTCATAGTGCATAATCCATTTCAAGACTTTAAAAAAATCTCTTTTTTGATATTTTTGTCATTTATTTCTCAGAATTAAATACAACTGGCATAACTGTATACAGTTCAGATAAATACTCAACAGTTCAGGGAACCCAAACATTAATTTTCAGTATTTACCATTGTGTTTCCTAATTTCCCCCCCTGAGAACTTGTTCTGTAACCTTATCTAAATACAGATCACTTTAAATCTTGTTGGTTTTTCATCATATCTAAGTTTAAATAATTATTGTCTATCTTGCATTGGGGTTTTATCTTTTTTCCTTCCCAGAATGTTAACCTCTAGTTAAGCCTAATCAGATTTTGACTACTTGACATCTTTAAACTTTAATTCTAATTTAAACAACTCTTTATTGTTAGTACAGAAAGAATAAGGCCACGCTAATGCCAGCTGTTGTCAAATGTATGACACCGGAATGTATTGATAATAAATAGGCAAAATGGTAAATATACCAAAATTATACAAAAGATAAACCATGAAAATAATATATTTTTAAATCCTGTGATATTAAGAAATAAAAGCTCTACAGACTATACAAACAAGGAAAAAGCAGTAATACCTTCTGGTAGAGGTCAGTAGGGTTCTGCAGATATACTGCTAGTGATTAAATACCAAGGTCTGGATTCTCAGGTGAAATGTCCTTAAAGCTGAAAAGCAGCAAAGGAAACCATTCCTGGCACTTCTGTTCCCTCTGGAAGGTGACCACTCAGGCTTGGCACCTCATAGCGTTAGCACTTACGGTCTTGTCCCTGGATCTGCTACTATGAGCAGCCTAACCTGATGATGGTAATCATAATGGATCATCTTGTATACTTACAAAACACCTTTATGTGCAGTACAGCCAAACATGGCCCCATGCTCATAGGTAAGACCAGGTGTGTTTTCACTCTTCATTTTACGAGGGCTAGTTTGAGATAGGATTCCTTCCTTGAAATGAATTTTTTTAAATATGCAAGTTACATGACTATAAGAAGGATCTTCATCTTTGCCTTATATGAAATACTTCCATTGCCTCATACATTGGTTCATGCAAATGCAGGCCATATTTTTGGTGGCCCAGGGTCTGAGGAACAAAGGCTAGGATAGGCAGTTCAGAAAAATCACATTCCAAAAGTTTGTAAGAAGTTAGTTGTTTGAACCCAGAGTGCATTTTTTTTCTGGGGGGAAAAAATAGGTTATGAATAGTGGTTAGTTTCCTAAATCATTGCCTTTCATTTTAAAAAATTTAGTCAGGGAGCAGATAAATTTATCATCATGCAAAGAAAGATGGAAATTATATCTGTCGTATAGAATCAGTGAAGGGCTAATACGGGGGAGAATAATTCTAGTGTGTGAGGAGATCTCCTGGAGGAGAGGAAACAAGGTAGGATTTCAGTACATGGGAAAAGTCCATCTCGGATTAAAGGCCCTTCCTGTGTATTTCTCTGTATTTCTGTCATAGCAGCTATGGTACTGTATTACAACTGAATTACTGCATGTCTGTCTTCTCACTTGAACAGTACAAGGTTTCTGTGTGGTGGTAGCAGTAGTAGTGTTTTCAATGTGCAAATCTGCCATCTAGCGCAATACCAACATTTGGTTAACGGTGGTCAAATAAATGAAGAACATCCTTTAGTAAAGTCTAGAGGCAGAAGAATGTGTGGCGTGTAGTAGACGAGAGTGAGAAGAGGGATTGGAACCAAATCATTGAGGGCCACATGCCTAAGTATCAGCGAAAATATATCCTCGGATTTAGTTCTATGCACTTTTTTCAGCCACACGTAGTTTCTAGTTTTCATGGGAAAACATCTTTGGAATTCCACCTGAGGAGACTAACTTCTAGTATCAAGGATATACGAGCCTCGGAGGAGGAGGGCTGGAGATCTAGGGCAGCAGCCATTCATCTCTGTCGACTGGTGTAAATGAGCCCATGGAGCTGTTTCCACTCACCGGCCTCAGAGTCCACAATTGGAGAACAAAGGACAGTTGCTCCCATGAGCCTTCGTGGGGACTTGCTCGCCACTCACGTTTAAGTACAGCTTTCTCATAAAGTGGGGTCGATTATACATCGGGGACAATATGTTTTATAAAAAATGCTTCCAGTATCAGATTCTCTTTATTTCCACCATTTGCACCAGCATGCATGGAAATTTCTGCTCATCTTTTCTTTACATTATCAATTTATATCTCTCCCCCCTTCCCTTTAAAGTCTTAAGTTAATGTTTTTATGTTCATTTTGTATTTTCTAATGCCAGCACAACCCAGCTAGTAAATAGAGGTTGGAATGACAGCTGCCCCCGCTGATGGCAAGCCGCCTTGATCTGGACTGGGCAGCCTTCTCTGGCTAGCTGCAGAATTCACTCTCTAGGCTTCAGTTTCACCACTATAATTATGAGCGAGAAGCCTATACTTAATTACGATGCATGAATGGGAGATATTCCTGGACTTATTTGCATTCATTACTTGCTGGTAGTTTCTCTGTTGAGGTCTCCATCCTTGTTTTTACAGAGCTTTTGGCAATGTTTCTCCAGTTTGTATGTGAATTTTTATGATCTGTTGCATGTTATTCATGCAATTTCCTGCCCCGTAATGGTATCAGTTTTCCAGACGCAGAGGAATACAGACTAAAACCCAGGAGCCTGTATTAGCATAAAATGTCCCAGTTCTGTCAGTTTGATTAATTTGTCTCTTTGTCTCCACTCTATATGATAAGTGCTATTAATGGTTGCAACACTTCATATGTCAAAGTCTTTCTTCCTAATGACTTGAAAATGTGGTTTATTTCCCCCCTTTTTGTATTATTTTTCTCATTTACTATTCCACTCAAGTATAGATTTATGCCATGCTCTTTCATTATCTTACTGGTTGCAGCACTGGAGTGATTACATATGGTGTAGAGTATGCGTAAAGATGTGATCCCAGGGGCAGCAGCTGCTGATGCAAGCTGAAAATAGATCCAGCGTACGCTCAGCACTTTTCCCACAGGCCTTTTATTTATTAGTAACAGTCTTGGTACAGGACAGCTTGGATCCTCATTTAGCAAGATGACTTCTTGCCTTTCCGAACACTGCAGTGACTTTGCTCTATTTACTGACATTGCTGTGTAATTTTTTTAACCGCCTTGTATCTCAGCAATGACTTAACCTAACATAAATTGTAATATAATCTCGATATATAATGAACTCAAGAAGCGACAGGCTCCATTTGAAGTAATGGAGCTTGACAGATCTAAGGTTTAAATTAAATAATCCTATTTGTAAGACAGCATTTGTACATGCTACACTGCCTTAAAATGGATTTCTATTCTTCTCCAGTGCTTCTTACACTGTTTTTTGTATTCTCCCTTTCAAAGGGACTTTTTCCCAGAAAGAAATGTATTGCAAAGCCAACAGCTCTTTCATAAAGAAAGAATAAAATGAATTTTTTTTTTACCCATTTCAATCACTGAGCTGGAACCAGCATCATTAATGATTTGAGATGGGTTGTTATTAATCCAAGCAGGCAAATCCAAATAGCTCAGACTTTTCTATCAGCATAGAGCATCTGTGATATAAAAGGACTTCAGCAGAATTTAGAACTAAGATAATAGCTAACCTTCCTCACATGCTTTAGGTTCAAATATATTTTTGTTGGAAAATTTGAAAAGTCTGGGTAATGAATATGTTTCTGTTTTCTGAATAAATCCAAGAAGAATTTTGTAATGTTCTTCTTCTCTTTAGGATAAAGAGGAAGTTACATGTATAATGAAAACATACAGTGACCTAGTCACCTGATTAGATGCCTCAGAGTATGGGTGAGCCTAGAGGGGATTATGCGTGAAATAAGTCAGACAGAGAAGGACTAACACTGTGTGATTTTATTCATGTGTGGTATATAAAGAAACAAAGTAAATGAATAAACTAAATAAAAGGAAACCACTTTTAGAATATGAGGACAGAATAGTGTTTACTAGAAGGGAAGAGGGAAAGATTGGCTAAATTTGGTAAAAAGGGTCCATTCTATGGTAAATAATGGGAACTAGAATTCTGGGTGAACATAGATAGTGGATGCAGATGTTGATCTTAAAGGATGTATACCTGAAACCCATGTTACAAGCCGATATTACTTTTTAATTAAAAAATAAATAAATAATTTATAAATAGAGAATCGGCTTCTTTCTGGTGAAATAGTGAATAAGGGAGGCAGTTATGTAAATTTTCTTTTTGCAATGTTGCTTGTGATTTTACCTGCTTCTGGGCCAGGCGGGCATCAGAGAAGATGAGGATTCTCTCCTCAGATTTGTCATTGCCCTGAGGGTTCTGTTTGGTCACAGAGATTTTATTCATCCCATGATCAAATGGAAGTTTTATGAATTCCTGTTAGGTTAGGTTAAAGATTACAATAGTGGTTCATGATGGAGAAGTAAAATTTGACTATTTCATTTCAGTGGGTATATGGTGCATGATGTCGTTGAAAGAGTGGTGATTCAAGCCATTCCTAAAATAAGCAAACCAGGGAACCCTTCAGTTGAATAGAAGAGAAGCCCCCCTCTTCCTGCCCTCATGTACAGTTGCATGAGAAGGTATAAGACCACAGCCTCTTATCAGCTGTGATCACTGTGGTTCCTATTTTCTTTCAAGTTTCTTTGGCAGTTAGACTGCTGATGGCTGGGGCTGCCAGAATGAGAGTGGCAGCCAGGTCCCTGCCTGAAAGATGCCCCAGTAGGAAGGGAAGAGAAGACAAGCAGAACCTTGCCTGTGGCTAATGGGCCTGCTTTCTAACTCTTTTAATTTTGTCCTTCTTTCCTTCCTTCCTGTCCTGCTTCCCTTTCTCACATAAAAAGAGCACCCAAGCTTGTTCTCCAGGCTCATCCTAATTCCCTCCATGGTGACACAGTAAAGTTAGAGCTGTGTTCATTCTCTGTCTAGTGGCCTCAGAACAGCAGGTGATCTTGCTCGCTATAGGAGAAGTGATACTCAGGCATGACAGGATGAATTAAGGATGAGGTTTAAGCATTAACTCTTAATTTCCTAGTCCTGGGGTTTTAAATTAGATTCAGCATCGTTATAACTGGGAGAGTGTGAGCACTTACTGTATGTGCGTCTGTCGCTGAAACCATCTTTGATCAGTTGAATTGACCTTGTTTTTCTCTTGAAACATATCAACTCTATTATAAAACAAGCGGCCCAACTGAAGAAAACTCTGAAAACTAATATTTCCCTTCTACCACCAAACCTGAAATGAGAACAAAAACACTTCACTTTTATAAGTGGGACTTTGTTTTTCTCTGAAACCTTTTTATTTCCAAGATGCCCTTCTGAGAGTTATCTCATCTCAATGTGGCCTAAACTTCCCAATAAATTATGTAGACTCTGAAGGAGTCGCTCAAAGCCAGTTATTTAACAAGTAACTTACAAAGCTAATATTAAAGGAGGAAATGCATTACCAGCTAGGGGACTAAGCAGAGAAAAAGGGAGAAACCTACTTTATTGTGCACCTATTGTGTGCCAGGTGAACATGAAAATAATGTGTGAGCAAAGTAACAAGATTTTAGTATCCAAAGAACAAAAGGAAAAGATCTATAGAGTTACAGAGCCAAGGTTTTGCCTTCTTAATGGAACACTGTTTTATAGAAGTGTGTGAATAGAAGAGGAAAAGAAAAGGAAAAAATGAAGTTGTTAAAATCTGTCAAAATACATCATAATAAGGTGGAAGAATTTTAGCCACTAGAACAGACTAAATTAGTCGACTTTAATACCAAGATAGTGCAGGCAAATAGAAATGTAATATTCATTTTTGTTCTGTATTCTGTTAGCAATTTTTGCCTCTTCACTTGCTTCTGAAAGTAGAGAAGAAATCTGCATCTGAAGCTTTTCTTGGCTCTCAGTCTAGGATCTGCCTCACCCAGAAAACATCATCAGGAAGCCCAAAATCAATGGCATTTTTTTTCAATGGCTAACGCAAGCCAATTTTGAGTCTGATTTCAGATTACTGTATAAATTCCTCCTGGCTTGCTACAGCGGTGAGTGTACTCTATTTTCTATTGCTGACTCTTTCAGTAAAACATACATCCACTCCACTTGCTACACTTCACATTTCAAGTGGAAGAGAGCTATTTGAAAGCCTACTCTCAAAACTGACTTATTGGACCTTGTAGAACTTACTTTAAAAGCCACCATGAGTATAGATGTGTATATGTCTACTTTTTGAAAATGATCTTTGAACCAAGAAAATTACACTTTGTGTTTATGGGCATGCAGCTATATACTGAGCTTCTTTAAGGTGCTGTTGTAAACAAGCTGGAGCCCTTAGAGCTCTGGTTTTGGTAATACCCTGTTCTACTAAAAAATAAATAAATAAATATGCTTCCTTTAGCTAAGATTTATTAATGAGACTAGCAGGTGATAATGGGACCGTAATTTTTACATATCAACTTTGACTTGGTGCTCTTAATTGGCATCAAGGAGAACTATTAAAAGATCTTGCTAACACAGCATAATACATGGGAAGTGGCAATGTCAGGGGAGTTGTTTTTTTCCCCCCTGTGATATATTGGGAGTCATAAAATCTTGGTCTTAAAAATCATCTGACCCAGCACTAAGGAAAAGAGTAATATTTTGTCTTTTCTATATCCCTTGTGTCTAATACAGTGATGATGACAATAAAAAATAACCTTTATTGATCACTCACTGTGTGCCAGGCACTGCTCCAGGCACTCTACATGTTTAACTCATTGACATTATGGGATTGCTGCTCTTACTATCTCCATATGGCAAACCACGAAACCGAGACAAGAGAGGTCCATTACCAGGCACAAAGCTCAGTTCTGAAACTGAGAAGCTCAGTTCTGATACTGAGAAGACCGCACAGTCTGACCCTTGAGCTCACGTTCTTAAGCCCTGGCCTCAGTGGTGACTGCAATAAGTCATTACAGATGCACGTGTCTGTTTCAAACAGGTGAGACATTGAGGCCCACAGTCACAGTCAGCTGTCGATTTGGAGACAAGTGTCTCTAGCTCCTGTTCAAGGTTTTCCAGTGCCACAGATAAGTCACATGAACCCAGTACTAGAAATTTGCCTTTTCACAATAAATGATGAAAAAGATCTTTAAAAATTGAGATGTAAAATGATAGCAAGGAGAAAATACCTGAACTCTGACATAAACATTCATCATTTTTTGTTACCCATTGTTGACTCCTCAATTCATTCCACTTGATCACAATAACACCTCAATATCTCAGTCACCTTGAATTATTTAAGACCTGCCTTTGTTTGGGGCCTCTGTCTGGAAGCACTGAAAACATAAGACACTTCAAAGAAACTAGCTACATAAATTGTATAGTAACCCAATATGGTAGGCAAAACAATAGCCTCCTACAGATGTCCATATCCTAAGCTCCAAAACCTGTGACTGTGTTACCTTACATGACGAAAGGAACACTGCAGATGTGATTAAGTTAAGCATCCTGAGGTGGGAAGATTATCCTGGATTATCCAGTAGGAGCCATTGTAATCACAAGAGTTCTTAGAAGAAGAAGCAGGAGGGTCAGAGTCAGCAAGACCACTGAGAAATCTGAAGGCCACTCAAGTGATAATGGAAGAAGCTTCTAGAGCCCAAGTAGAGACCCCGGCCACTGCTCCAATCATCAAAATCACTGAACAGGGCCTGGGAGGAAGGTTGCCTTTCCCCTGCCTTTTCCCCATCTCTGACATAGCGATTTTCAACATCACCTTATAAAATATTAATTAGTCTATATTTAAAGACAAAAAAATTCCTCAAATTCTATAAGAACTTGCCAACCAAAGTGATTTATTGGGCAAGTTTGCTGTTTGGGGGCAAGTCAGCTACACATGTAGCTGAAACAACTGACTAGCATCAGTGGTTGTCTTCCCTTCAAGAATGGTCTAGGCTACAGAATTCTGAGCCACCTCAGTCATTTATGTTTCTGAATCCTGAATTCTCTTGGTTACTCCAGTGAGCCTTTGTATGATTCCTATGCTAACAATCACCAGCAGTGTCCCCAGTGACGTCTGACTAGAACCTTATTTTTGACAACATGGTATCCACTTATGGTTTTGGTTAATTAATTAGAAGCAGTGTGAGCCTCTTCTGATTGTTCTCCGTCTTGAGTCAGTCTGTGTTCTCACACATCACCAACTCTTCCTCTTAATGATCTCTCTAATCTGGCTACATACCTCTCCCTTCCGCCACTGCCACAGTTGACATGTGCCTGGATTTCTGAAACCGGTGTGCCCCCTCCCCAGATGCAGCCAGACTAATGGCCCTAGTAGTCTCCTGTTTAAGCCTCCAGTGGCTCTCCTCAGCCTGACACAGAACGGCCTCCCTCATCCTCTCACCTCTCCAGGGTCACTCATGGCCACCCCAAAGCCCCATCCAGTAATATTCCTGCTATACCACTCCACGTGCAGATTCTCTTGTGTCATTACATGTCCCTTTTCTCCCCACCCAGTACCTGTCCTCACTCAGATTTCAGCATATATACTGCTTCCTCAGAGTTAGATGCCCTTCTGCCACCACCTGTGCTTCCACTTTATGCTTTTTGTTGTAATTATCCATTGACTTGTCTCTCAAGCCAGCACTCTTTCCTCCTTATTACCTGTTTTAGCATGCAAGCGCATACACACACACACACACACGCACACAGCACCTAAGATGCTATGGAACCCCAGAGGTTGGTCAGTATGCATTTGTTAAAGAATCAGGTGATCTGTACCCTACAAGGGTAAGTGATCAACAGTAGCAGCCCATATAAGGAATACCCCAAGGGATGAGATTTCCTGCCTTGTTCTGGCAATGGATGACACAGTCTTCTCATCCCACTAGCCTGATCCAGCTCCGTATTACAGGCTGAGACCCACTGGTCCGTACATGAGTCTGCACATTTGCCGTTTCAACACATTTTCTGGTGCATCAGTGTGTGGCGAAAGTGAACTAAAGCTACGAGGCAAGGTGGCTGGCTCTAAAGTGTGCTACTAATTACTGACAGATTTAGCAGTTTGCAAAGTAACATTGGTGCCCAGGATAAACTAGTCACCTTTTAGATCTGCAGTCAGTATAATCAGCTAAAAAAATGTATCCTCGGTGGTATACAAACAACCAATTCCAAATGCCCTTTTCTTGCCTCCAGAGTACACCTTTCAGATGCTCCGTGTCTTTTGAGACTGTGTGCTTCTGCTTGCCTGACTCTCTTTCTAAGATTTGCCCTGCGACCCAGATAGAGAATTATCTTGTGTTCTTGTGCTCCCTCTCCTGGTCTCTTCTATCTGTCAGCAAGACCATCTTCCGAGAATCGTGCACCCCCCAGGTGGGGACCTGGCGAGTGAACAAAGGAGCCTCCTAGCTCCACAGGGCTTGTGGTGCGAACCGTGGGGAACCAGAAGCAGATATGCTTCTTTTTTGTTCGCAGTCCAGCTCGACTAAGTGAAGAGGGCCATACTGACACAGAGAAGAAACGTGCCTGGCATCGTTTTTGAGAAACGAAATGCTCTCCAGGAAAAAAAATTATAATAAAAAGCTCTTGTTAGTACATTTTTGAAAATATGCCTCCCTGGAGATGTGCAGCTGCATGTAGGATGTGCCCTACCAGTTAACAGTGCTAATTACCTAATTATCTGGTCAGGTGCAATAAAAACCCCTTTGACATTCTGTACCTTCCATATGCCAGATAAAGTGTTCCGCTATCTGCTCCGTGACCCTGGTGAGAAGCAAACTATATTCTCTCCCACCACCAGCGAGGGGGTAGGATGTCTTCGCAGCTGGCTGGGGCGGTGCTTTGCTTCAGGGACACAAGGCTAGGAACAGGACAACAGAAGGCCTGTCACGGAGCTGGCAGAATGACACTCCCTGGAGAGGGAGAGGGGACTTCACATTCCCTCCTTGGCTTCAGTGTCCCTGGAGCTGCATGTGCACTCTGACCCTGCCCAGCTTCTTCCTCCTGTTGTAGTTGCTTCTTAGACATTTCAGTTTTACCCATTCACCTTATAGTCTTTCCTTTTCCCATTTGACTTTCTGAAATATTTTCCAAGCTAAGTGTCATTTTTCCTACTTTTATGTAAAGGGGAATTTTTTATTTTTTGTCGCCCCCAAGCCTATAGTTCTGTTATCCCCACTTAGCAGACTAAGGCAGGCCCAATTCTGCTCACCCACATGGCTCCTCAGCCTTCATTTTCAAACCAGCTTCCAGGCTTTTCCCCTCAATCCTAAAGCTCCTACCACGATGGTATCTGTGTCCTCTCCTGAGGCCCGTCTGCTTGGCTCTGTGTCTTTCTGTGCACTGTCAGCCTTTTCCCTCAGATGATTCCTTTTTCTGTTGTGCTGTTTGTTCCCTTTCATGAGGTACAGTTAAAGTTTCCCTCAGGATATTAAATCATAGGTGCTTATGGACGAGCCTTTCCTCGAAAGCCACAAGGCTGCTTTTGACATTGCCAAGGCCAGGCCGTATTGGGAGGGCAAAGATTGACTCACCTAGGTGGTGTGCTCTCCTGTCATCCCAACTGATCTGATTCAGACTTAGTTCTGTGAGCCCCGTGCCTTCCTCTGCTCTCTTCTGATACTCCAGGAGTCTCCACAGTGTATAGTCCAGAACTGGAATATTCTTTGCCTGTTTTGTGCATCACCAGTACATTGAATTCCTCCAGAAATATGTAATTTTTGCTTTTTTCAAATTCACCTCAGCATCCAAAACAGCGGATACTCAAGTGAATATTTTCGGATCAATTATTTAGTAACATTTATACAAGATAACCTAGTGTGTACACAGAATTACTCATGACCCCAGGCAGTTCTCTATGGTAGAATGATTTCCACTCATTTTCCTATTACTTTTTGAATACCTTATCACCTAATTGACATGAAAATGTGACCTTTTCTTAACTCTTTTTAAAAGTGTAATGTTATTGCCTTCTAAAAAAAATAAGCTCTTCTTCACAATATAGATATTTAACAAATTTTATTAGAATCCATATAAATGACTTATGATAAGAATAAGACTTGTCCTTCGAGGAATTTCTAATCAAGACAGGCACAATGGAACATTCACATAACAGCACAAAATAGCACTCGTGTGATTAAATGTCAAGACTGCAGCTATTGAGGGGGGACAGTTTAATTCCACCTTCTTTGTAAGGTTTCCCCTTTGTAAGGTTGCCTTGCATTCCACATTGATGGAAACTCTATCACCTGTTCTCCACAGCTGCCATAGTCACAGCTGTAATTGTTAAGCAAAGGAAAGAAAGCATCTAGGCTTGAGAAAGAACTAGAAGGCAAGAGAACAACTGGCAGTTTGACTCAAGAGGATAACTTGGCGATGAGACTGAAAGCAAAGTCAATTTGGGGGAAATCTGGAAGGTCGGAGTGAAGAGAATGAAGTTTGCTCTTTCAAGCTGATTCAAACACTGTCCATGTTAGGAATAGTGTCCCTAAGATTCTCAAGCCTCCCCATGGTTGGTGGTCCACAGAGGCCAGAGGGTATGGGAGTGAGAAGAAATGACATCAATAGAGAAGGGAGGGCCTCCCTGGTGGCGCAGTGGGTTGAGCAACACACTGTGGAGCAGACCGCAGCCACTGCAGCATGAGTTTGATCCCTGCTGCCGCCAGGCGGGGGACCCACATGGTGCGGCAGACCTCTCCTGCTGCGCCCGCTGCTCCCCTCAGCAGTGTACTTCCGTCGTTCTGCCTGTTCTGCTTCCTGCTCTCTGTGGTGAATCCTCTCACACCCCCCCACCTCTGGCCTGTACCCCAGTGCTTGTATGCATAAATAAATAAATCTTTAAAAAAAAAAATAGAGAAGGGAGGTGATGCAGAGAAGCGGAGTGTAAAAGCAGTATTAGTCTTCCCCTTTCTTTGAGTCTGTATTTTTACATCATGCGGACTCTCCCTAGACATTCTTAAGTTCTGTTCTCCTACTTTTTCAAAGAAAGAAGCGATACACGTCCAGACACCCGCTGGCTCACCTGAGGTTTTCAGAGCTGCGCTGCCAGGCAAGCTGCTGCTGACCTGCTGTGTGAGCTCTCAAGACCCTAGATAATTCCCGTTCAAATGATGGGAGAAACCTGGAGGCTTTGCTTTTCCTTATGACTTGTTAGGTTTCTGCTTTCCAACTTCACTGACTAAGATGCCACCAAAATTCTGGACTCCCCCCGCCCCAAGGCGTTGTAGATGCTTAAACTCACATCCGTTAAGTTATGTTCAGAATCAGTTTGATTCACCCCAACAAGAATACCAAGTGTTCTTGAGACTTGATATTTATCAAAACCCGAAAGTTCATTTTGGGGATGTTTGGATATTTTTATTTATAGTAGAAAGGTTGTTTTCCAAGTTAGGACCTGTAAATAAATAGGTCTTTCATAACAGTTCCAAGCCACATTCAGAATAGCCCAGATAGCTTCCAAGTGCCTTCTAGATGCACCTGTGACCTATTTGCTTTGATCACCACCCCTTTGGTGGCATGAAGAGTATGTTTCAGCCCCACTGAAACTGGACATAACCAGTCATTGTTGGAAATTTTACCTCACCTGCTTCAGTAACAGTGCTACCAAAGGTGATACCATTGTCAAAAACAGAACCCTGCCTTCAGGCCCCAGCTGCCTGAAGTCTTCTCAACAAAGATACCCCAGACCCCACTGATGTCACCTGCCTCAGGAAAGGCTGAAGAGCAAGAGCCCAACAGAACATATAAAAATAGCAGTTGTCATCATGCTGGTAGATGGAGTCTTTCTTCCCTCCCTTGACAACAAGAATCGCATCTAGAAAAGATTAGAATTCAGGGGCAGGAAGTAGAAGTGGCTGAATGGAAAACCTGGCTTTATACTGAACCAGGGGTGCAGAAAATGTGCCCCGACTGCTGCAGAGCTGTGGGTCCTGTGTGCTAGCCTTGTGGCTCCAGGGCAGCCATTGTCTAATTCACACACGGGGGTGGTTCGTGTTGATGACCACTGTTTATGCAGCCACTGCAGCATGAGTTCGATCCCCAGCCAGAGAGATGACCCATATGGCCCAGCAGATGTCTCCTGTCTTGCCACTGCTCCCCTCAGTGTATTTCAGTAGATCCACCTGTTCTGCTTCCCACTCTGTCTCTGGTGACACCTCTCACCCTACATACCTCTGGCCTGTACCCTAGTTCTTATATGCATAAATAAATCTTTAAAAATAGATAAATAAAAAATAAATCCTCAGCGAGCACAGATAGTGCCTGAGTTTCATCATCCCTAAAACTCTTGCCCATTGACAGAGTCCATGGTGGGAAGAGGAGAGTGAGAAGTCAGAAGTGTACAGTCCCTTTGGCAAAAAGTCTGGTTCCCATATAAATGTTCCCCAACTTACTACTGTACAGTCTTGGGTAACCCACTCATCATGTCTCAACTTCTGTTATATGGTGGTTAGTAAGGACTTAGGTGAAGGAAACTAAAGAAAGTAGACATACTGTTATTTCTACCATATAAATAACCCATGTCCATCGGGCAAAATATGTAGCCTTGTTCCTTCTGTAAACCGTAGTAACACCCACTTTCATTGCACAGGAGAGGGCTCTGCTTGAAAAGATGATATGCATATTTTTAGAATTTTTAGTTTTTCTTGAAGAAAAAGCAATTTCCTAATCAGGCATGACAGATGTCTTTAAATATGTGATAGATTATCATGTGAAGGAGGAGTCTGAATTGCCTGCTTGCTCCAGTGGGCACTGCTAAGGCGATCTCAGTTCAGTTCACCTACTAGTTATTGAGAACATACAGTGCACAAGATTCATGTTTTAAACTCAAAGTGATGGAAGATGAAGGAAATGAATATCCTGCTGAATTCATGATGCCAATTACTGAAGAAGCGATCAGGATGGACATTGATGTGAAAGTGTGAATTTAGTGAATCACTGGATAAACCAAGGGGGCAGAAGAGACAAAAGCAGTCTGTACCCATCAATGGGTGAAGCAGGAGTAAAAAATTAAATTGGAGATTATTACCAGGGTGATAAACAATTCCTTAGATAACCCAAGTAACATAAGTGAGCAAAAAGTACATCACATTGAAATATTCTGAGAAGAATATCCTGAATATTGCATATTCAAATAAAAAAGCAGCTGCTAAGTGGAAACGCAGAGCAGCACTGTATATTCAAAAGTTCTGTCAGCAAGTTCATAGTCCTGAAGGCACAGGCCCTCAGAAGAGGACTAGGAGGACATTAGAAGAGAGAGAACAAAATTGGTCTTGTAGCAGGAGCTCACTGAGCATTAGGTAGTCAGGGCAATTACAGGTCTGAGTTCCTGTTTTCTTTTATGAAAATTCATGCAGAGCAGAGGCGTGATAAAGAACTCAGCCATAGGAATAGCAACCAGAAGTCCCTTCAACTTACAGAATACCAAAGTGGTTATTGATTTGCTCTATTGGCAATTTCACTTTCAAAAAAATAGAGAATTCAAGGGTAGAATTGCCATATTGGTCCTAATAATGACTAGCTAAAAGGCATTTTCAAGTATACATGTGAAAGGATCCTTAAAATTCTGAAAGATAGCATCCTAGAGAAAATACAACCAAAGAGGAGATTTTGTACGTTCTAAAATATTTCAAGACCTTTTTGTTTGTGTGATAAAAAAAATAACATAAAAATTTCCCGTCTTAACTATTTTTAACTATACTAATGTCCATCAAGCCTTCATCTTAATTAAAAAATGGTCACCATGCTATGAAACACATCTTCAAAACTACTGTCATCTGGTAAATCTGAAGTTCCATTAAACAACCTCCCTTTCCCACAAGCCCCAGCCCCTGGTAACCACCATTCTGCTTTCTATATGAGTTTGATTACTTTATATTCTTCATATAAATGGATTCATACAGTATTTGTCTCTTTGTGACTGGCTTCACTAAGCATAATGAATTCAAGGTTTATCCATATTGTAGCATGAGACAGGGTTTCCTTCTTGTTAAGGCTGCACAGTGTTTCGTTGTGTGTAGATAGCACATTTTGCTTATCCATTCATCCACTAATGGGCATGTGGGTTGCTTCCACCTCTTCTTGGCTATGTGAATAGTGCTGCTATCTCTTCCAGACCTTGCTTTTGATCTTTTTGATTTTATACCCTGAAATACGATGTGATATAACCAAATTTTTAAGAAACTGTGGAATCCAAGTCTAGTGCCAGCAAGCACAGGGTAGATTCACTGTCGATTTGGGCAGACAGATGAAGAGAGCCCCCGAGCCCTTGGTGGATTTTCAGGCTTTACTGCTTTCTCAGGGAACTAGTGCACAGGCACACCAGGCAGGGAGGTCCCCCTGCACGTCTTTATGCTCTTCGGGCTCTCTCCAGCAATCTCTGGCGCGCGTTGTCTCATGGTCTCGCCTCTTCTATAATCATACTAGCCTTCTCACTGCCACTGCTGCCACAGCTTTTATCCCAGTCTCTAGGCTCAGGTGTGCACTTACATGTCCATGCACATCTATGCTCCAGGTATACACAACCAGGAGCTCGTGCCCCACACCCAAGCTCCCACGTGCCTTCTGCATTAACACGATCAAGGCCACAGGTGATGGCCACAGAGGCTAGTGGCATAAGAAAGTCTAATCGATTCACTTACCCTATACCAGAAAAGCATCAAATACATGGCAGTCAAAAAGTGGCATCATGGCTTAAAGAAAAAGATGGAAGACCTCACAGAGTTTGACCTTGTGAGTACAATTTGTATAAAAGGAATTATTTCTAAATATCTAAGCAATCACTCAGGTCAAAAAAATTGATTTTGCAAGATAAAGAGAAATGTGACTTATCAGTTGTGCATACTGAAAAAAGTGTTCAAAGATATTAACTAATTAATTAGCAGCACCAGAAATGAGTGGTAAGCAGGAAATCTTTGTCAGCACTCCTAGAAAACAGGATATGGGCTGAGGGAGAGGATAGTGCTGTCCTCTGCAGCAATGACTGGAACATTTGCTCAGCCCGTGTACCCTGCTGTGAAGTAGCGAACTCAGAGCAGTGCAGAGGACGGCAGTGAGAAGAAGACAAGTGTTGAATGCTGTCGCACTGCCGCCGGATTTCAGGAAGGAAAATTTTGGTTGAATATGAAGAACCTTCGAAGGCTCCTGTGAAGAACAGAACTTATCATCCCTGGAAGCATTGAATGTTTTGTGTTTTCTGGTTGAAGATCAAGTGGTTGGTGGTGGGTTTGAAATGACTGAAGGGGTGGAAAAGATAAAACCAAACCTTGACTCAAAAAACTTCTGGTCTAGAAACATCATTGGTTTCTTGAATAGGGAGGGGGTCATTTTTTCAAAATAGAAATTAGGTAATTTTTTAAATCTCGTTTTAAAAAATAATTTTCTGTTGGAGGCGGTTTTTCAAATGAAACTATAAACCTCGATGCAAGTTTTACTACCTCATTACCAGTGAGTGGGATGCTTCTCACTTTCATTTTATAGTGAAAAATGTTAAAAGTTACTACTACTTAATGCCTATTTTAGGATCTACACTTACACTGAAATTGAATTTTAAAAATTTTTCCATGAACTTCATATTATCTTCAGAAGGGAGAAGTTTTCATTGTATATGTGTATATGTGAACATTTAACTGTCTCCTGGGAAATGTGATCACCTATACCTGATAAAATTAAGACTACACGTGAAGGAAGAGATGAGGGCTTAAAACCATCCAGCTGAAATGCGCCTCTCCCGTGGCCTACAGTTCAGTCTCAGAGCTATCACTGCTGCAGCCTGAGCTTGATCCCCAGCCAGGCGGCTGACCCACATGGCGCAGCAGGTCGACCTCTGCTGTCTAACCCACTGCTCCCCTCAGCAGTGTATTTCAGTAGATCTGCCTGTTCTGTTCCCTCTCCATCTCTGGTGAATCCTCTCACCCTCCAACACTTCTGGCCTAACCCCCAGTTCTTCTATGCAAAAATAAAACCATCCAGTTGACATGAAGGTTCCATGGGCCAAGGTGTCACCAGGAAAGATAATAATGAATGTTCACTTCCCCTTCTCTGTTCTCATCCACTCTGACATAAAGAAATACCAAAGAGGCAGTGTCAGCTGTTACAGAGCCCCATAATAATTCTGAGCCAGCTGACACAGACAGGGCACGCACCTTGTTCTCTCTAAACGTCAGCTTTATCAGGCTGCCTTTCTAATTTGGTGTCACCTGACTCCCCCAAAGAAAAGCATTTCTGCTTTGATGTCTCTCAAATTCTAATACTAAGCTAAGCCAGCCAACTTATATTCCTGTGTGAGAAAAGGGCTTCCTGAGTTTCAGTAAGCAAGAGAGGGATGTAGCAGTTGTCTTCATTCTTCAGGAGAAATCTAGAAACTGAATTGGCATAATATTGATAACAGAAATAAGTGCGAGATCCACCTTCATGCTCAGGGAAGTTCTACATCCGTTTGTCCAGACTCTGTTGGGTAGAGCTGCATGAAACAGTATTTTAGAGAGTGTAATAAATCTTACAATTATGTGTTTCCCTGTGAAAATACATATCTGACTCTGAAGTGAGACAACAACAGGTAGGAGAGGAGAATGAGAGTTAAACTCTATAGTCAGAGACTTGAGGTAAGCCCTGGCTGACCAGCTGTGTACTTTGGGAAAATCCCTCCCCCTTTCTGGGCTTTCTGGGTTTCACCTTTTTTGACTTCCTTATCTGAAAAATGGATGAGGATTGAGTCAGGGAAACAGAAACCACACCAGGTGTTTCACACATAGGGGATGTAATGTAAGGAATTGGTTGCACAGGTGTTGGAAGAGTGAACGAACAGAAAGGGGAAGGAGAATTAACCCAGTAACTAGTGACTGCAGGAAACCACTACTACTCCTCAGCTGGAAGGGACCAAAGGCACTTAAGAGCATGGAGGAAGGACTGTTGCCTCAAGAGCTACATAGGTTGAGGAGACAGCCCCTTCCAAACATGCAACTAGGGAGTCAGGGATGTAGCCACTTTAAGAACACTCCTCCAGGGAAGGAAAGAAAAAGTGTAAAAAACAGAAGGAACTGCAGAGTATCACCCACCAACACCTATGCCTAGAGTAAAGTCAACCAGTAAAGGAGTCTGGGAAATGTAGTGTTTGAACTCCTAACCTCAGCATTACAGCAGGGAACATAAAGAGTTGGCATGAGACTAGGATAATAATAAATAGCATGTGAGTTCATAATGACAGACTAAAATTAAATTAAATTATAGAAGTCAAAGTTAGTGGTTGGCCAGAACTAGATTTTCCTGCTTTGTTCATGTTAAAGTAGTGCTACTTTAATGCAGAAAGATGTTAGGAAGATAGATTTGTGGATGGATAAGAAAGATAGGGGTTTCATTCTGATCTGAACAGTTTCTGAATCTTTTTTTTTTTTTTCAGTTTTGTTCCTTAATATTTGTTAATCAATGATTAATTCTCATCCACACTGTAGATTTTTCAAAGTTGAGACAGGCACATAGGAACCAAAGTATACAGCTTGTTTGGTGAATCTTCATCCTCATTACGTTTCCTGGACAACCGCACACGGATACAATAGGAGACATTTCTTATTCCCTTGGCCCAGACAGCTTTGTTGAGCCTGATGTCAACACGGACATCTGGAGTGCCCATTTCCTTCTTTGCAAATTTCCGGATTTCTTTTAGTGCTCTAGGGGCACGCTTCTTGATGCCAACTCCACGGATGCGCTTGGGATTGTTGATGGTGTAGTCTCTGGTAACTACCTCGTTGATGGCAGAACAGCCCTTCTTCTCACCACCCTTCTTTGCGGGAGCCATTCTGCTGGGCTCGAATGAGAAAGGGTTTCTGAATAATTTTTTTTTAAGATTTTTTAAGATTTATTTATTTATGCATATAAGAGCTGGGGTACAGGCCAGAGTCGCGGGGAGTGAGAGGATTCACCAGACAGAGTAGGGAGCAGAACAGCCAGACTGAAACACACTGCCGAGGGCAGCAGCAGGCAAGGCAGAAGAGGTCTGCTACACCATATGGGTCCCCTCCCTGGCCAGCGGCAGGGATCGAACTCGTGCTGCAGTGGCTGCAGTCTGCTTCATAGTGTGTTGCTTAACCCACTGCGCCATCAGGGAGGCCCCGGGTTTCTGAATAATTTTTAAAGTTTTTTTTAAAAGATTTATTTATTCATACAAGAACTGGGGTACAGGCCAGAGTCCAGGGAGGTGAGAGGATTCACCAGAGACAGAGTGGGGAGCAGAACAGGCAGATCAACTGAAGTACACTGCTGAGGGGAGCAGCAGGCACAGCAGGGAGAGGTCTGCTGTGCCATGTGGGTCCCCTCCCTGGCCGGCAGCAGGGATCGAACTCATGCTGCAGTGGCTGCAGTCTGCTTCATAGTGCGTTGCTTAACCCACTGCGCCACCAGGGAGGCCCCAATAATTTTTAAAGTTTTTTCTAAATTGAAAAAGGTTGAATTTAGTTCATGATTTAGGAAAGCCACAAAAGACATTTCTGTAAGCCTGTGTGAAAAAGTCATCATAGCAAAAATGTGAATTTTGGGGGGTCTTTCCTCAAGAGTTCCTGGGAAAGAATCCCCAGTCTATGTACTGACTCAAGTCTGGGATGATGCCTGAATCATAGGGACTCTAGACTAGTCTTTCATTTTCTATGCCTACAGGACTCCTTCTTTTTAACCAAAAAAGTGTAACTTAGTGGACTGACCATGTATTTCAATACAAGATATCTGTGACCTTGCCCATCACCACCTACTTCTCTGCTGATTTCCAGTGGCCGTAACGGGTAGCCTGTGGAGATTAACTTAGATGGAGTGCCACTGCTTGGCCTGTACCCTAGGATATCATTACCCCACCGAAATCAGGGCACCCATTTCAGTTGCAGGTGACAGGTGGTAAGTAAGGGTGTGTGTGTGTGTGTATTGAGAGGGCTATATTAATGGACGTGTTACCTATGTAATCACACAGGGCCCCATGCTCAGAAGTATACTGTTGTCATCAGTTCTTTTTTTTTTTAAAGATTTATTTATTTATGCATACAAGAACTGGGGTACAGGCCAGAGGTGTGGGGGGGTGAGAGGATTCACCACAGAGAGCGGGG
>JAGFMF010011387.1:1207067-1229370 GCA_019455555.1 Galemys pyrenaicus
TCCCCTCCCTGGCCGGCAGCAGGGATCGAACTCATGCTGCAGTGGCTGTGGTTTGCTTCATAGTGTGTTGCCTAACCCACTGCGCCACCAGGGAGGCCCCTGTCATCAGTTCTTAATATCTGAACAAGAAGCCCACATTTTCACTGTATACTGGGTCTTGAAAATCAGGTGTCCAGTCGTGGTGTTGGGGTAGAAGAAGACAATTTTGTAAATAAACCCCAGGAAAGTGACATTTGCATAAGAGCCTGCACATGAGATAGGCAGTCATCCCCTACTTTAAATTATTCTAACATACTTCAACCTTAGCTTTTAACATTGAGGTAAAGGTCACCCCTTCTAGCAAGACTTACACTAGTGCCCTCAGCAGTTAATGCCCCCAACTTTGTCCTCCTACCTTGCCACTGCCTGGTACCCACTTAGATTACATTGTAGATACTCGCTTTGAACACCTGTCTCCCTGGGTATCCTCTTTGCTCCTTGGATAAAGAGACTACATTTTATTTATCTTTTTAATAATGCCAGTGATAATTGTTGTTAGTACTGGATACTGTTCCAAAGGTTTTACTTAACAGCAGGTACTGCGGGTATCCCTGTCTTCAAATTGAAAAAACTAAATCACAAAAAGGTTAAATAACCATCCCAAATGACACAACTGGTACATGGGCAAACTGGGATTTAAATCCAAGCAAGCTTGCTCCCCAGACCTCCACAGTACACAGGGAGTGCCTGCTGTATGGTTGGTGGATGAATGAATGAGAAAATAAACAAAAATATTAAGTGACTAAGTAGACAGATTTACAAATAGGAGAGGAACTTTTACGTTGTGGCTGCAGACCCAAATTCAAGCCTACACAGTAGAGAAAAATCACTTAGTCTTATGTTTTTAAGATTTATTTATTTATGCATACAAGAACTGGGGTACAGGCCAGGTGTGCGGGAGGTGAGAGGATTCACCAGAGACACAGCAGGGAGCAGAACAGGCAGACAGACAGAAACACAATGCTGAGGGGTGCAGCGGGCTTGGCAGAAGAGGTCTGCTGCGCCATGTGAGTCCCTTCCCTGGCCAGCAGCAGGGATTGAACTCGTGCTGCAGTGGCTGCGGTCTGCTTCATAGTGCGTTGCTTAATCCACTAAGCCATCAGGGAGGGCCCAGTGTTGCTTTTAAAACCATATTCCATAGCTCAGATAATGCTTTTCTTTAGCAAAAAAAAAAAAAGACTCACCATATAAAAGAATATATTTACTTGTATACATCAATTTGGATATTGATTTAGTTTTGTATTGTTAGGAATGGAAACAAGATCATTTTCTCTGGCTCTGTCTTCAACAAAAAGTAATACTAAAATCACCAGAAGCTTTGTGATATAGTGAGATTAATTAATTTAACAACTATATCCTGAATGTTGTATGTTTTGTAACATGTTGCTTTGGGAAGAAAAATGTGATAATATGTGTATTCATTATAGGAAGTTAAGATTAAAGATGCTAGCCCCATGCTAAAGCGGTTCCTGCAGGATGGGATGCATGTGGTGGGGGAGGAGCAAGAGCAAGTCCACTCTTCATTTGACTAGTGCGTGCTGTGCAAATCCAATCCAGCCACTGGTCAGTGACCTCATGTTTTAGAAATCCTGTTGGTGTAACTTCGTTATCTTTGTCTTCTCAACTCTTGCAGTATATAGAAGATTTAGCATCAGTGGGGAAGTGTATGCATGTGGGGTTCCTGAAGGTAGAAGGCTGCTTTGTAAAACTGTAATAAAAGGCCCTTGAGAAGCACACTTCTCCTCTCCCAGGGAGCAGTCATCAAATCTCCAGATTCCTCTGACCAGTCACCTGCACTTGAACTTGGTACTGCAGCCATCTGTGTATACTCCCAAAACCACTGAGAGACTATAACATGGGGCTTAAGTAGAGAGTAATATTCCAAGTCTCATAAAAATTCCCAAGCCTAATTTTCATTATATACATGAGGTCTGACTGCCTGATGGCTGTAATAGTCCAGAAAGATGAAACTGTTAGAAATCACCTGGCTTACACCCTGTCCACCAGAAGTTTGGCACTTCCTGAGAGCATGAGCTCCCCATCTCTGCAGTAGCACCCAAACACATGCCCTCTACCTGTGGAGCTTTTAGCTGGGAGGCAAGAACTCACTAAAAAAATAGTGGCATTTGTGGAAGAGTCTGAAGATGAGGAAGGCAGTCCTCCCCTACTTTAACTTATTCTGATGAACTTCAACTCAGCCTTTGACATTGAGGCAAAGGTCACCCCTTCAAGAAAGACTTATTAGCAGTAAATGTCCCCACTTTGTCATCCCTTAGCACCCTGTCGATGCCTAGTACCTACTTAGATTACATTGTAGATATTTGCTTTGAACATCTGTCTCCCTGGGCACCTCCTTTTATCAGCAGTATAGACATGTTACATCAGAACTCAAGGAAATAAAGGACTAAGGGTCATGGTCAGTGGGTCATATTTTCAATTCATTATCCATAGGCGAACTCATCACAGCTCATGACTTTGATAGTTGAGCTTGTTTCTTTTAGACCTGAAACCTAACAGAGTCACTTGCCTTGGGTGTGCCAACTGCTGATGAGGAGCACCCAAGAACAAGGGGTGCATTACTTCCTGCCCTCACCCAGACCTTAGTCCCACGTGGCCTGCTCCATTCTCCTCTGCAGCAAAATACATGTTGTACTTCATGGGAAGTTCATGATCTACTGATACAGGGGTGAAAGTCTCAGCGCTATCAAACTATCGCCAGCCACTGTGGCATAAGTTCAATCCTGAACCAGGGAGCTGAACCACAAGGCACAATAAACCTCTCCTGTCTCACCCGCTGCTCCCATCAGCAGTATATTTCAATAGATCCACCTGTTCTGCGCCCCACTCTGTCCCTAGTGAATTCTCTCACCCTCCGCACCTGTGGTCTACGCCCCAGTTCTTGTATGCATAAATAATCTTTTTTAAAATGATCCATCCAAAACATCTCACCCAAAATGCAAGTCCATTATTCCAGGTGTCCCTAATACTTGGCGTGTGTTTATCAAACTTTTTCCATTCCTGACCATGAATTTTTGTGTACATGTGTTTCCTTAGAGCAGTAGATCTTAGCTCCATTAGCATCAGTGAGATGGTTCTGGTTTGCTATTTCTAGTCACTTCATTCCATTTTAACTTTATGATCATTACCTTTTTAAATAACATTTTTATGAGTCATTAGTTTTGTGTGTGGTTCTCCACCTACTACCCTGTCTTATTTCTTCCCACTATCAGAACCTTATTTGTTAAAAACAGAAAGTAAAAAACAATGCAGACTTGTAGTCACAGTTTCATAAACATACAACTTCACTTGGTACCTGGATATTTATTTCTAAGTACAATGAGTGCGTTTAAGTGGTTCCTAAAAATAGAAAGACAGCTACTCAAGATGGAGGCTAAACCAATATTTAAAAAGCCTCTGGCTTGCAGGTGTGAGGGCACAAGCTTTCTGCTCTTTGTTTTGGGAGCCATTACAACTGGTGTGAAGTGCACCAGAGACGGGTTCCTGGGAGGAACTCCTGTGGAAGTTCAGAAGGTACCTTTGACCCAGAGCAAACACAGACAGGGGATTCATTGCGTAGAGGTGAGCTGCTCTGCTTCCTAGCTCTAAGAGTCTTTCACCTCCCTGCTTCTCAATTTCCTTGTCTATAAAATAAAAACAATTACGTCTGACTTGCTGGGTGTTAGGAAAGCCTGCTAACATGATGCTGGATACTAGGAGGTGCTTAGTGAATGATAACTGAGTCACAAAGCCTTGCACACAGAAACTGAGCAAAATTTAGCAGAATTGAGTATAACAAAGCAGGATTTAAATTCCTTTGAGGTGCCACAGCTTTTTAGGTGTGACCCTAGGAAAGACCCAAGTTGGGACAGGACACACTGGCACCAGACTATGATATCTCCAAGTCTGTAGGTTCCTCAAGGCTCTGTAATCACCCAACTCTGCAGTCCCAGTGCCACCAGTGCCAAAAAGAGCTGCTTAGCACCATAGGGAGGGAGGGAGGGAGGGAGGGAGGGAGGGAGGGAGGGAGGGAGGGAGGGAGGGNGGGATGACTTCATGTGAGGGAAGAGCTAGTTGTGAACTCTTAAAATTTCATCACCAAGATATTTACTCTGGCCTTGGGTTTAGATGTGTTCCAACCTTGATTTTATTTGTGACTCTTTCATGACCATATGGTGATCATTTAAAGCTCATCTTGTCTCCTACGCCCAGAAGGATTGGTGATCTGAATTGGGATGCGGACACTGTTCTCACTGATGTCTGTTCACTGTGGGGCGACACTTTCTCCAGCTTCTTGCAGCCATGAGGCAAGTGGCTATGCCCACAACTGATGGATCTGACTTCTTAGTGTCTCTGACTAAGGTGTCTCTGACTTCTTAGGAATTTTCTGTAGAAAAGGCACAGGGAGGGACAGTGGCAGGGCTTACTGAAACCATCAGTATCAAGAAGAGAAATGATGCTAACGATGAGAGTATGAGGAGCACTGTATAAAAACATAAATGACGTTGGGATGAGTTCCCCCCATTTCCTGTATAGTAAGCACATCGCCAACACTCAAGATGTGTATTACCCACTCAGCAACTGGCAGGTTGCCTAGTTGCTGAGCAGAAGATGCTTATTTATGGAGGGGTCAACTCTGCCTGGATTCTGCCATTTCATTCTTTGTGATGGAGACATGCTACAATGAAGAAATAGGTCTTGTGACAGTCTCATGGCCTTTTTTGGTTACATGTAAATATGTACTTCCTTGCTTTGCACTCTCTTATAAGGGTTCCTTGAAACATACATAAAAAACATATAGTGGGTATTACGTTTGCTGAATTTATTACCTTGTCAGCTTAGCAGGTCTCAAAAATGTAGGTTAGATAAGCTCCTTTTTAATTCTGGTCCTAGGAGACAGGAGAAATAAGAACTCTGCCTGCCTTTGGTTCGTTGATTCACTTGGGTTGTTGATTTATGTAATACCTTGCTCCAAAAGTAATTTGAGACAATGATCACCAAGCAGACTGTGTTGTCATCTTCTGTATACTAGTTACATGTTAGCAGTACAGATGGACATATTCAGTAATAGACAAGTTTTTAATCAGGTGTTTTCCATGTTAGAGACCCTAGTTACAGAAAGAAACAAAATAACCCCTGATCTGAAGAAGCTTGCTGTTTTATGGTGGAAACATAAGTAAGTGTAATAATTCTAATACATCCATGAGTGCTCTTGCAGAAATATGATGTGGATCTATCAGTCGGGGGTTGAGGGGGAGCAGGTTGTTTTTTTTTGTTTGTGTGTGCATTTTCTTTTTTTAAAAGATTTTATTTATTTTTGTGCATAAGAGCTGGGGTGCAGGCCAGAGGTGGGTGGGGGGGGTAAGAGGATTCACCCAGAGACAGAATGGGAAGCAGAGCAGGCAGATCCACTGAAACACTGCCGAGGGAAGCAATGGAAGAGACAGGAGAGGTCTGCTGCGCCATGTGGGTCACTCCCTGGCGGGGGAGCAAACCCAGGCCATCATGGTGATAGCATGAAGACCTTTAGGCCACCAGGGAGGCCCTATATGTGTGCATTTTTCTTAACCAAATGTCTCAAGGGCTTATTTTTTTTTTTTGGAATTTTATTTAAAGTACTTCAAAACATTACATTAAAATCCCTTTCAGTTTCCTTACTGGAGAGTGTGCAGGATTATAATATCAGTGCTTCCCTGGGGAATCTAGGCCATTCCTCACTCTGGGTATGGAACTGACAGGATGGTGTCATACATTTTCTTGAAGAGGACTGGAGAGAGTTCCCAGGGAATTGATGCCCACGCCAAATCTTGAACAACAGTTTGTGAGGACAGTGTAAGTCCTCACAAGAGTTTTGTCTCTGTGTGTTGTAGGGAATTTAATACACATGAAAGTTAACTACAAAGCTTGCCAGTTTATCTCACTCGGCACTTATTCCCTAGTAGGTATGTTTTAGTTTTTTTCCAATTATGTTTATTGAGGTGAAATTCAAGCAGGTAAAATTCTAGCAGGTATTTTTTAATCACTGCTACTGTAGCTGCCAAGGAGCCCCATGATTGCCGATTTCATTTGATTTGTACACATAATTCATAGACCTGCTTCACTTCTACGGGGTCAGCAGTGATTTGCAGGAAACTAGAGGATGCGTGATTTGCATATAGGGTAAGCAAGCCTATCCTGAACACGAGCAAGTTCAATCCATTTCCATCTGAAAAAACAGTTGGCCTTAAGCAACATATTTCTAATTGCCTAAGTCATTCTCTATGTGTATGTGCGTGTTGTGCACAAACTGTGCATAAATAGCACATTTCCAATCTGTGTAAAATGTAATGGATGAGCAGCACATGACAGTGGGCTTAGCCCCTGAAGATTTACCAGAAAAGAAGACAGCTGCATGACAAAGCTGCGGCTAATAATTAGGGAAGGAATAGTCCATGTCCTGTGCCCTTAGCAGCTTCTACCATTTAAATGACAGCTGATTTGTTTAGCTCTGTCACCCCCATTGTTTATGAATCAGGAGTTAATTTCTTCTTGAGAACACTGCTTTTGATTGTCACGGTTTCTGGTATCACTGTGAGATCAGGTATGACTTGATGACTGAAAAGTCCCAACTAGAAACCGTGATGAATGAGCAAAATAGGGAGTTGTTTTTTAATGTCTCTTTTAACACTGCAAGTAGGGAAAAAGCTGTTTTTGAAACCCCACGGACTTTCGGTTTTCAAACAGGGCAATTGCCAGTATTGCGGTTGACAAGAAATTTCGAAGCCTTTCTTTGGCTCAAATAAGCTGCAAGAAGTGTCACAGCACTCCTTATGGAGAATGGCTCTCAGCAGAACTGATTGGGAGGCCAGTTAATAGGCTTGCCATTGTTACCGTGCATTTTTGCCAGGGTATTTCATTAGTGTAAACACAGAACCCGTTGTCATCTTGTTTAGCCACTTGACCCTGGTGCTTTTCAATTCTGTGTGCCAGTGATGAAGTACAGCGGTGACTTGCAACAGACAGGCACTAATTATTGGAAGCAGAATCATTGCTGACCCAGTACAAGATTAACTGCTCCTTTGCAGCCTTTATTCTAGGACATTAGCACTGTCTGGTTATCTTGCTACAGTTGAGGGATTCGGGACAATAGCAGTGCTGCTGGTAACGTGGCAATTTCCCTATTTGTTTTGCAGGTCACGGCCAGGGGCTTTGGGCCGCTGTTACAGTTTGCCTACACCGCCAAGCTGTTACTCAGTAGAGAAAACATCCGCGAGGTCATCCGCTGTGCTGAGTTCCTGCGCATGCACAACCTGGAGGACTCGTGCTTCAGCTTTCTGCAGACCCAGCTCCTGAATAGTGAGGATGGCCTATTCGTGTGCAGAAAGGATACCGCGTGCCAGCGCCCCCACGAGGACCATGAGAACTCTGCCGGGGAGGAGGAAGATGAAGAGGAGGAGACAATGGATTCAGAGACGGCCAAGATGGCTTGTCCCAGGAACCAGATTCTTCCAAACCCTATCAGCTTCGAGGCCACTGCCATCCCAGTAGCAGAAAAGGAAGAAGCTCTGTTGCCCGAGTCGGAAGTGCCCGCCGACACCAAGGAGAGCTCAGAAAAGGACGCATTGACACAGTACCCCAGATACAAGAAATACCAGCTTGCATGTACCAAGAATGTCTATAATGCATCATCACACAGTACCTCAGGTTTTGCAAGCACATTCAATGAAGATAACTCTGGCAACAGCGTCAAGCCGGGGCTTGCCATGGGGCAGATTAAAAGTGAACCACCCAGTGAAGAGAATGAGGAAGAGAGCATCACGCTCTGCCTGTCTGGAGATGAGCCTGACATCAAGGACAGAGTGGGGGATGTCGAAATGGACCGGAAACAGCCCACCCCCACCCCTGCCCCTGCCCCCCCTGTCGGGGCCACCTGCCTGGAGCGATCCAGGAGTGTGTCCTCTCCCTCCTGTCTAAGGTCTCTGTTCAGCATAACAAAAAGTGTAGAGTTGTCCGGCCTGCCCAGTACATCTCAGCAGCACTTTGCCAGGAGTTCAGCATGCCCTTTTGACAAGGGGATCACTCAGGGTGACCTTAAAACTGACTATGCCCCTTTCCCGGGGAATTACGGACAGCCCCACATGGGCCAGAAGGATGTGTCCAACTTCACGATGGGGTCGCCCCTCAAGGGGCCTGGGTTGGAGACACTCTGTAAACAGGAAGGAGAGCTGGACCGGAGAAGTGTCATCTTCTCCTCCAGCACATGCGACCAAGTGAGCACTTCAGTGCATTCATATTCTGGGGTAAGCAGTTTGGACAAAGACCTCTCTGAGCCGGTGCCAAAGGGGCTGTGGGTGGGGGCTAGCCAGTCCCTCCCCAGCTCACAGGCCTACTCCCATGGTGGGCTGATGGCTGACCACTTGCCAGGAAGAATGCGGCCCAACACTAGCTGCCCGGTGCCAATCAAAGTCTGCCCCCGCTCGCCCCCCTTGGAGACCAGGACCAGGACTTCCAGTTCTTGCTCCTCCTATTCCTACGCAGAAGATGGGAGTGGGGGCTCACCCTGCAGCCTCCCTCTCTGTGAGTTCTCCTCCTCGCCCTGCTCCCAAGGAGCCAGATTCCTTGCCACAGAACATCAGGAACCAGGCCTCATGGCAGATGGAATGTACAACCAAGTTCGACCCCAAATTAAATGTGAGCAATCTTACGGAACCAACTCCAGCGACGAATCCGGATCGTTTTCGGAAGCAGACAGTGAGTCGTGTCCTGTGCAGGACAGGGGCCAGGAGGTAGGGAACCCGCATAAATTCGAGCATGTGACCTACTCTCTCAGTCCTTTATCCAGACTCTCTTCCCTGTCCCTCCCTACTCCCAGATTGTTCTTCTTTACTGAGATTAAAGGTTACAGTGAAGAGATTACCTCCCCATCCAGGGAGGCAGGGTGTTTCAAGATGCTTCCTAATTTACCACTTTGTCCTAGAAAAGCACTTACAATCTCATCTCAATTTCAGTCTCAACAAACAAAGGCGAGCTTCTTAGTTAAAAAAAAAAAAAGTAAGTCTAGTGCATGGAAGGGTGCGCAAGGACTTCAGAACTCCCCTCTCACCTCCTTTTCCCCTCTCTTCTGCTTTGAAAGCACACTGTACCCTTCACCCTCATCCTTGCTCCTCACCCCTTCAGGGTAAAGGAAAATTACTTTCATTTTTTATTTTTTTTAAAGATTTATTTATTTATGCATACAAGCACTGGGGTACAGGCCAGAGGTGTAGGGGGGTGAGAGGATTCACCACAGAGAGCAGGGAGCAGAACAGGCAGATCAACAGAGGTACACTGCTGAGGGGAGCAGTGGGCACAACAGGAGAGGTCTGCTGTGCCACGTGGGTCCCCACTCTGGCCGGCAGCAGGGATCGAACTCATGCTGCAGTGGCTGCGGTCTGCTTCATAGTGCGTTGCTTAACCCACTGCGCCACCAGGGAGGCCCCAGAAAATTACTTTCAAAACTGACTGATTGAAACAAAATAGATCCACATCAAGCAGGTCTTCCCCAGCCCCTTTAAGATTAGCGCATCCACAGAGGACCCTGGGCTCTCCCATGCCCATTGCCACACAGGTGACAGGCAGCTCACCGTCCACCCTGGTCCCAGGGTCACCCTGGAAGCACCCTTGTCAGCTACACACAGCTGTTTGATGTATCGTCCCACAAATGCTGAGACGTCTCTGAGTAGCAGTGGGCTCAGGTAGCAGTTTCACCTTGAAAGCTAAGTGCCTCGTACATAAAAATTTCCAAAGGCGCCATCCATGTCGTACCGGTGCTGAGAGAGGAAACAGGGACAATACCAGCCTTGTCATGGGCAGACTAACGGCTAAGGAGAGAAAATATGCCCCATCCATTTCCCCTCCCTCCTGGAGCCTGCAAGAGCCCTCGGAAGATGTGAGGGTGTGTGTGTCATGACCTAGCACTGTCTGGCTGATTGACAAGAAAGCAACCTGAGACTGCCACTTGTGCCTCAGGCCTGCTTGGGAGCGAACTTGAGCAAAGCAGTGAGAAGTCCCTGCGCAGAGCTGCTTCTGGGAGGCACACAGGAGGAGACCAGCACGATGCTCGTCAGGCCAGTGCCCTGAGCAGGCATCTGCACTCCCAGCATACTAACTGCTAGTAAAGGGGGGCCCCAACCAGAGAGCAGAGATGCCACACAGGGCGAGGTAGCTTTTCACAGAGCCACGTGTCGTTTATTCAGCGTCCACAAAGTTATCCAGAAGCGCGTGAGGTTTTCGTGCGGGCATGTTTTGAAAACAGATTCCAAAGCTCCACGGTGCCAACCACGGAAATGCCCTGTGGCCATGTCCTCGTCTCTGCTGGCTAGCCTGCTCTCTGCTTTTGTTACTTTCTAGAAAAATGGAGACAAGCAGAAAAATACCGAAATGATTTAATGATTTAATTTAGTCCAAGAAATTATAAAGAAAATTGGATGGAAACTATTCCTATTCAAATATACCTTACCTCTCAGGTTTGGGGTGCTGAGTAGTGTCCAGTGTCCCCAAGCCAGTCACATCTGTGTCCCTGACCTGAGAGGACTGACTTAAGAGTTTGTAGAAGCAATTAAGGGCTGTGCCCTCTCTTTGTTTTTAATTTTACATGTTTGCTCTTCCATTTGTGTTATCCCCTCTTTTTCCTCACTCATCTCTTCCCCCTCATCACAACTTCTGTTTTTGTTTCTTTTTCCTCTCCCTGAAATTTTTAGTAAGTGACCCTGAGAAAGGCCTAGACCCCAAGTGTAGTTCATCAGCAGATTGCTTGCCCTTGGCAAAGACTGGTGTAGCAAGAAGGCAGAAGCTCCTGAGTCTGTTTTTCATCTCTCCAGTAAGAGAAGCCCCGCTCTTAAGCTAAAGGGTTGTGTTTTTATGATATTTGCATACATTCAAGGAACTGTCACATTTATTTTTGGTTTTTTTTTTTTTTTTACTTTATATTTTACATCACTCTTCATTTTTGTACTCTGAATACTTAGGTGAAGTCCCTGTGAAATTCTCATCACCAAGTCACCCGTGTCCCATCACCATAGTCCTTTGTGCTCTTCCCACCCATTTTGAGGAACTGTCAGTTTTAAATCAATCTCCTTTTGTCTTTCTAATGTCCCCAAAGAGCAAAAAGTCACTTCTTGAAACTGACTGCTGTCAATAAGAACCCCTGTGTTTCTTCTGTATGGGCTGTGTCCACCTTATGACTTTTCAGTTGTAAGGAAGACTGCTTCAAGCTATAAAATAGTCATAAACAGGACTCATCATCCCTTGAAAAATACCTCTGCTTTTTAAAATAATTTTTATTTTTACTTTAAAAAATCAATTTTTTGCATTTCTAAACAGTAAAAAAAGAGATTCCCAAAGCACCACATGGCTCAGCCCCTCTCTGCAATGCATTTTGGACAAGGTTATTACAGTAAAACTCTGATTATTTTCCCAGTTTGACATTTTAGTTCTCCTAGAATAGAGGCAATTAGGTTTTCCAAAAATATCTCACCACGGCTTCTCTGTGAGCTAATAACTTGCTCTCAGAAGTTGGACCTTGCATGGGGGCCTCCCTGGTGGCGCAGTGGGTTAAGCAACACACTATGAAGCAAACTGCAGCCACTGCAGCACAAGTTCGATCCCTGCCTCCAGCCAGGAGGGGACCCACATGGCGCAGCAGACCTCTCCTGCCTCGGCCACTGCTGCCCTCAGCAGTGTGTTTCAGTCATTCTGCCTGTTCTGCTCCCCACTTTATCTCTGGTAAATCTTCTCACCTCCCGTGACTCTGGTCTGTACCCCAGCTCTTGTATGCAGAAATAAATAAATCTTTAAAAAAAAAAGAAGTTGGACCATGAAGGGAGGACTATCCCCAATGATGGTGGTTGAAGGCAAATCCTTCACATGAAGCATAATTTGTTTTCTGGAACTGGTCCAGAGGAAGCCAAATTTTAGACTGATTCTGACCAGATCTGCTCTTGCAAAAGTTCAAGTGAACCCCAAAGACCAACAGAATCAGAAACCCAAAAAAAGAGTTCCCACCTCTGGCCCACCCCCAGTCCAGGACTTTAGGCCAATGCCTCTGCTCCTTCCCACACTCACTTCCTCCACCTCTGTGAGGAGCCCAACTGTTCGATGGAAAGAAAAGCACGCGTACCTTCCGTGCTGTGAGATGTTGTAGTTACACCCTGGTAACTCCTCTATCTTATTGACATTGACTTCTCCCTTCTTTTTAGCTATTCCCTTGCTTTGAACAAAGCTTAAATTAGTCAAATATTGGCCTTTATCAACAATCAGCTTTTTATAAAATTGCTTTCTTTTTTTAAGTAACCAAACACAGTATACTCAACCCCAAATATAACCAAACTTAACAGGCTTTCTCTGTGCCTCCTACAATATACAAACAACTATTCACCTCTGTTGGAGGTTGGGTTTCATTTAAAGGCAATTATTACGTAATGACTCAGCAACTTGTTTTTTGCACATAGCTGTCTACTATGTACATGCCTTTAGGTCCATCAGGGAGGGCTAACACCTACCTGCTGCTTTAACATCCATGGTTCCCATAAATCACCTTTTTTTAGAGATCCAAGATCTTGTTTTAGTCCTGTATACCCCTGGGGTTTTGCTTTTCTGGGCTTTGCTTTGAAACAATTAAAATAACTTCATTAAAATAGTTATCCAAAAATAGTAAGCAAACATGAAAGCATATCATATTTTAGACAATCACAGAACACAAACGCAAAGATGCACAGAATACTAGAGCATCATTTATTCGATTGTCACCTTTCAACACACATACCAATTGGCTCCAGTTTTTCCCCTTATAAACATTGATGTAATAAACATTTCTGTGAACCTATTTAGAAGCAGTGCTTTAATTTTTGTGGGTTAGAGTCCTGTAAGTGGGTTAAAGGATATGTGCTCTTGCAAGTGCCGCCTACTTCCTCAAAACACTGCAGCAATTCACTTACCTTTCAGCAGTTTTTAAGTGTCCATTTGTCCTGTTCTTGCTAGCGCTGCTTGTTATAAGCAGTAAAAAGATGACAAAAAGTGATGACTAATTAAGTTCATATCATTTTTTGTATGTAATCACCATTTTATTTTCTTCCCTGTGAAAACCAGTTTACATCTTTGCTCATTATTCTTTTGTGGAATGTGACATTCAGCAATTTTAAGCCACTTAGCCCTTAATAGTGGAATAATAACACTTTCTTAGAAATATTTTTAATTATTTATATATATTTTCCATATTGCCTACCTTTTCTCTATTTTTAAATTTATGGTATCTTTTCCTGTACAGAAAAAATTTTAATGTAATCAGGTTAGCAGCCTTTTTCTTTATGACTTCTGGGTCTGCTACTCTATTACTCACAAAGTCACCTTGAAAATCTCTTTTTTCCAGTAATGAAAAAATAAACAAGTCATATTAACTGAAAAAAAAATAGTAAAAACAGTATACATAACAAAGCCCTAGTTTACTCCACAAATAAACATAAATAATAAAAGGCAGTATTAGAAACATTTTCATCACCCATTAGCAGTCACTCCTCATTGCCCTCTCCCCAAAACTCCAGGCAACCACTAGTCTACCTTTGTAAGATTTGCCTTTTCTAGACAGTTCGTGTCAGTGGAATCTTATATTATGTGACCTTTCGTGTCTGGTTTCTTTCACTTAGCATAGTGGTTTCAAGGTTCATATTTAGCATTGATATATTTGCCAGATACACTGTCATGTATCAGTCATTCATTCCTTTTAACTGCTGAATAATATTCTACTGGTTGATCCATCACCAGCTTTCGGACATTTGGGTTGTTTCCACCTTTGGGGCTATTAGCAATAATGTTGCTGTGAGTGTTTGTCTGCAAGTTTTTCATAGATGTATTTTTCAGAACTGTCTGGCTCTTACTCTTCCACCCAAACACTGACTTCCAGACACATGTTGCATGTAAAATTTTACTGTCATTTTTGCAGTTTGTTGAATCAGCCATCTTTTTTTTTAAGTGTCTGTAATTGATCTGCTTAAAAAAAGGACTTGCTGGGCAGCATAGAAGTCAGCCACATTTCTAAATTAAAACAATGTTTTCATGTTGTTTCAAAGGACATTCTTAGCATTGGGAACTCCAAAGCATACTGTATGTATGAAAAAAGAAACCATGTGACAAGGAAAGATAAGGCTGACAAACAGAAACAATAATAATAATAATAATAATAATACAGCTCTGTAAGGCAGTTCAAAGTTTTCAAAGCATTTTCTCCATTTACTATCCCATTTTAGTTTTCATGACCACCCTGTAAGCTAAGTAGGGCAGGTATCTCGTTTCCCTATGACTTGCAGATCCTCAAAGAACTTAAGGACAGAGGAAATGAAAGTCTTGCCTGAGATTACACGACTACTTAATTGCAGTATCACAGCTAAGTCCCCGGTGTCCTGCATTTGTTCCAGAAACTGGGCCATGAGAATCAAGTGTAGAAGGACAGTTGTGAAGGAAATATTTCTTGTTTAAGAGGAAGACTTTGTCATTGGCACCTGCCTGGCGCTGTACTGCTGTCCCCATTCTAGCTGCACTAGAATCATCAACCCAGTAGGCATCTTGCCTCCTCCCCTGGCAACTCCTAGGGATTTGTGGTGTCTTCAAGACATAGGTGGTAAAGGACTTCGGGGTGCTGTTAGTAGGATCTGACTGTCTCTGGTGACTTAGACTTACCACCTGGTAGTGAAACCAAGAAAGGAAATAAGAAAGGAGAGTCACAGACCAGCTGCCACTGGTAATTTTAGAAGAAATAGATGCTTTTTTTTTTTGCTTTTGCTACATTTGCCTTTCCATTCTTTTCCCCCAGCATTCCCCATCCAGCACACCAGACACTGGGCAAGGGAAATGTGTGTTAAGAGGCATGGTGAGGTGGGGCCTCCCTGGTGGTGCAAGGGGTTAAGCTATCCACAGCACTGCAGCATGACTTTGATCCCCAGCCAGGGAGCTGACCCACATGGCACAGCAGACCTCTCCTGTCTTCCCACTGCTCCCCTCAGCAGTGTATTTCAGTAGATTCACCTATTCTGCTCCCCACTCTGTCTCTGGTGAATCCTCACCCCCCTCCCCCACACCTCTGGCCTGTACCCCAGTTCTTGTATGCATAAATAAGTAAATCTTTAAAAAATATCAACAGTGGCAGGTCATGCAAGCGCTCTCGGTGCCTTGTTTGACTCTCAGCGTGCTGACTCAGTGGTGACTCAGTTTGTACTGAGAACCAAAGCACGGACAGCACCTATGGTAGCCCTGGGCCTGAAAAGAAGTCAGCATCCTCGAGTGCCACAGGCCTTTTCCCTTGTATATAGCCCGCTTAAGTGCACAGGCCTTATACGTGTGTGGTCACTGAATAGTCCCATAGGCAGGCTGGTCAGACAGGTGCTAGAGATAGTGGGAGGACTTGTCAGCGTGGGTGCTTTGCAGTTATCTATGGAAGTCCAGTATATGAAAACCAGACCACTGCTGAGAAGTAAAATCCTGAAAGAATAGTGGGGGAAGTGACGGGGTTGTAGGAACAATAGTAAATAAGACATTAAGTTCTCTTGGGCCTATATGGGTTGTAAGAATTCTCTGCAAGAAAGGAGGTGGACCTTCGTTTTCTCCACGTGTTCAACTTTCCAAGGTCAAGTCCTGTCAGTTGATTTTTGGGCCCCACTTGGGGAATGTTTGGGTGTCTATGAACCTCTGAATGGACTATTCCACAGCCCCATAAGGGGGTACGTGGCTGCCCGTTATCTCTAGGGAAGATGCCCATTGGCTTGGAACTTACTGCTCTGAAAATATTAAACACGTGGTGACATTGCCTCTGTGTCTTTCCAAAACCTCTTCAGGGACTTCCCTCTGGGAAGTCGGTGTACGCTCCCCGTACACTAGAGAAGTAACAGAGTCCAAAGAAACTAGAGTGGTTGGTTTTGTCGTTTTTTTTTTTCATATGGAAGAAGTCTGTAGCCAACTATTTTCTTTTCCTTTGACCTCTTTACAGAGCAGCTTGAGTTGCGACAGCTCTGCTGAAATTTTATATGGCCCTTTGCTTCAAGGACTTTGAAACCAGCATTGTTGATTTTTCCTCTTTCCTGTCAACCTCTCCTGCCCTTTCCCCCTAGTGTTTTCTATTCGCTGTGTAGATGATTTTAAATACAGTAGCACTTGGTATAGAAGGCCTTTTGACTCTCCCTGTGGCCGGAACTATAGCTATATTTTCTTTCTGAAAATAAGTAAACACAATTGAGAGCAGAAGCAGAATTGCTTTGTTGTCAGCAGAGGGGGAGACGCCACAAGGGCCAAAGTGCTGCAAACTCTGCTGTGCAAACAAGGCTTCTGCCTGGTGTGGAAACCTCCATGTCCCCAACACACAGACCTCTGTGTTATTTAGGCACCGTCCAGGATCTGAGTGTCTGTTATCCAAAGGGCATAAAAGGGAAGTCAAACAGTCTTTCATATCATTATAAGCCCTGGGCAAACACGGCCCCACGGACAAAGCCCTTGCCTGGGCCCAAAACAAGGAGCTGTTTGTCCCCGCAGCTGCCTTGAGCCGGCAGAGCCCGCTTGAGCAGAGAGCGCTGTAATGCACTCCGTGGCGGCTTTGCTCTCTTGGGCCAAGATTGTACAGGTGTCATGGGACAGAGTTCACCACATGGAAATTGAATGAGCGCATCCATTGGGAGCCTTCAGCAAATGCCACGTCTCGCAGGCTCTGAGCTGTGAAGTAACCTGACAGCAATTGCACCCAGCCATGGAAAAGTCAAGCGATCTCTTAGTGTGATTTCCTTTGTGCATGAGCATTAACTAGGCTCAAATTCCAGGATCTGGATTCGTGTTGCCTGCATCAGATGCCACCAAAGAAAAGGCCTGAGCTCAGGCTAAAATATCTTCCTCTCACTCACCTGAGCCCTACAGGTATAATTCTGCAGCAACTAAATACTAACAAAGGGTTGGTTTCTTCAACCAAAAATTCTTTGCTCAGTAAACCCAGATCTGTCCATCTGTTTTACTATTACTGCAGTTCACTCAAGTGCATTTATTCTGTCTTCCAAAGCTGTGTTGTCCAGTGTAATAGCCACATACCACATATGGATGTTGATTCCTAGAATTGTGACTAGTCTGAATTGTGATCTGCTACAAGTGTAAAACAGGCTTTGGATTTTGACATTTTACTATCAAAACAATTTAAAATATCTTACTAATAATTTCTATATTCATCGCATGTTGGGAATATTTTGGAACCATTAGGTTAAATATGTTATTACAATTAATTTCACCTATTTATTTTCCTTTCTTTTAATGAGGCTGCTAAGAAATTCAAAATCACCTGCGTGGCTGACTTTTGCATTGGACAGCGCTGGCTGGTGCTTGAAGCAAATTTAAGTTTATAGTGCCATCTGCTGGTCTATGCACAGCGGACACTGATGGCAGCAAGGAGTAAGCAGTCTGAGCTGGAAAATGCTTTGTCTCTTGGCCAAGCAACACTCACCTTCCTTTTTCTAGAACTACTAAAATAGGACCAGAACTGAATCCCGAAGCCCTTGCATCATCAGCAAGGGTCTTGGAAAGTGTAGTGACAAAATGCTGGAGAGTCTGTTCACCATGTGGGAGCTCACGAGACCTTATAGAGCAGCTATTCTTACTCTTAAATACAGTCATCCCTCCGCATCAACCAGGGACTGTTCCAGGACTGCTTAGGATACCAGAATCCACAGATACTCAAATCCCTTATGTATATTGGCATAGAATTTCCATATAACCTATGTGTGTCCTTCCCGTAATCTTTAGATCATGGCTAGATTGCTTCTAATATCTACTACATTGTAAATTCTATGCACAGTCATAGCGTATACTATTTAGGAAATAATGACAAGAAAAAAATCTGTGTATGTTCAAACTCAAGGTCTGAAGTCTTATTATATAGTATTTTCCACCCACTGTTGGTTAGCTCCAACCCATGGATACAGAGAGTTGCCTGTATTTCAAACTATCATGGAGTTGTATGCAAGAATTTCATGGACTATAACACTATAAGAAGGACACACACGTATATCCCTCAAGAGACTCTGACCATGCTTCTTGATTTGTTAAAAGTTTGAAAGTAAATGGGGCCTCCCTGGTGGCACAGGGGGTAAAGTTAGCACTACCAAGCTGTCTCCAGCCGCTGCAGCACAAGTTCGATCCCCGGCCAAGGAGCCAACCCACGTGGTGCAGCAGACCTCTCCTGTCTTGTCCACTGCTCCCCTCAGTAGTGTATTTCAGTAGATTCACCTGTTCTGCTCCCCACTCTGTCTCTGGTGCATCCTCTCACTCTCTCCTTGCTCCTCTGGCCTACACACCAGTTCTTGTATGCATAAATAAGATCTTTTAAAAATAAGTTTGAAAGTAAGAATCTTGCTGATAGTAGTTTCTGCAGTTATCTATTATTGCACAATGAATCACCTCAAAGTTCAGTGGCTTAAAACATTTATTTTACATCTCTCACCATTTCTGTGGGTCAGGCATTCAGGAGTGGCCCTCCTATATGCTTCTGGATCGGGGTATCTTGTAAGGTTGAAGTCATACTGACTGGGGCTTCAGTCTCCTGAAGGGGTGACTGGGCTTGGAGAATTCTTGTCCAGGTGGCTTGCACATGTGCCCACTAGAGCAAGGCCGGTTGGAGGCTGGAGCCTCAGTCCTTCTCCACTGGGCCCTCCCTAGCCTGCTCCAGAGTCCTCAAGTCATGGCTGGCTTCTTCCAGAGAGAGCTGTCTGAGCAGCTGTGGTCTAGTCTATGATCTAGTTTCAGAAGTGACCCCAGTACTTCCACCATTTTATATTGGTCGAGAGGCAGGAAGTTGCACCTCACTCTTGGTAGAGGGATGTCTACACGCTGCTGCAGAAGGAAACGGGAGTTGGGATGGCCGCTTTGGGATGACCAAAGCGCCTGACCCTGCTACAGCACTGTGCGGACAAAAGACTTGCCTGTTTTGCAGAAGAGAGGACCGGGGCTCAAAGAAGGCACAAGCCTGAGGTCTCGTGTCCTGTAGGAAGGATCAGAGTCCAGTTCTAACTCCTAATCCTGCTGCTGTAACTAAGAACCAGGCTGCCTCTGTCAGAGTCCTGGACCTTCAAATCGTTTTAGTCCTCAGATGACATCTGTCTCTAGATTATCATTTTGTCGAAAGGCAACTCAATGGAAGTCGTAGGGAAATAAGTGTCTACTGTCGAGCCCTTTTTACAAAGGTGTAACAGCAATGAAGACTTATATCTCCAATAATCTCCACGCCGGTCAGCTCCAAAAATCTCGGGAATGCCAGCCCCATTATCACTTGTGTGTTCATGCTCTGTTTTATTATCTGGGTTTCCCACCTTATTTGTATCTAAAACAGGAAAGAATTAATCACTGCTTGCTTTCAGTAGTGTCGATATTACTTGCTCATCTTGAGAAGGTTTTACCATGTTTGGATGTCCTACCTGCCAGAATTAGAACTAAAACCCAGCTACCATATCATATTGTATTATTCTTGTTCCAGGTCAAACTTCCCTTTCCTGTCGATCAAATCACAGATCTCCCAAGGAACGATTTCCAGATGATGATTAAGATGCACAAGCTAACCTCAGAACAGCTGGAGTTCATTCACGATGTCCGGCGGCGCAGCAAGAACCGCATTGCGGCCCAGCGCTGCCGCAAGAGGAAACTGGACTGCATTCAGAATTTAGAATGTGAAATCCGCAAACTGGTGAGTTGACCATCCACTGTAGCCAGTAACCTAACGTGTGCGGGACTGACGCGGAGTTACAACCTGGAAAGGCAGAGCACAGGGTCACCATTCATTAGACGTGCAGTGACAGCTAACGTTCATTTATTGCGACCTACCCTATGATCTAGGTGCTGTTCATCCCCATTTACACAGGAGAAACTAGTGTGCAGAGAGGTTAGGGAATTTCCCAGTACATGGTAGAGCTTGAATGCCAACCATTGTCTGATTCTAAATCTTATGTTTTTCCACTGCATCTCCTGCCTCCCACAGAAGAGTGTAGGTTAAAGGGGACAGCCCACAGTCACTCAGCCACATGATCCAAATGTGCTGGTCATAAAGAACCAGTGGTCCAGGGGCAGGGGTTGGAGGGACGGACACACACCCAGAGATGCAGGACCGATGTGCTCAGCACGGTGCCGGAGGTCAGGTTAGGGCTCCGGGGGCCTGGTCTCCCCATGACTCCAGGAAAAGGCCTTCTGGAGAGGTGATGGGACCTGGTTCCTAAAGAACAAATGGCCTAGTCAGAAAGAAAAGTGGAGAAAAGGGCCTCCCTGGTGGTGCAGTGGGTTAAGCAACGCACTATGAAGCAAACCGCAGTTACTGCAGCACGAGTTCGATCCCTGCTGCCGGCCAAGGAGGAGACCCACATGGCGCAGCAAACCTCTCCTGTTGTGCCCGCTGCTCCCCTCAGCAGTGTACTTCCGTTGATCTGCCTGTTCTGCTCCCCGCTCTATGGTGAATCCTCTCACCCCCCCCACACACCTCTGGCCTGTACCCCAGTGCTTGTATGCATAAATAAATAAATCTTTAAAAAAAAAAACCTATCAAAAAAAAAAAAAAGAAAAGTGGAGAAAGGACCAAGCCCGAGGTCCTTGATTTTGTAATTCTGCCTCAAAGTGACTGCCACCCCTTCCCTGAGCCTGGCAGTGTTTTATCTCAGGTAACAAACTCCTATCTCCCAGGCCCCTCCACACTCATACCTAAGTACTCCCTGCTCCCTGATAAGCACCTTTCAGCTGCAGGAATCACCAGGTGGACTGTGGCTCCGAGAGCAGCCTGGATACAAGTCAGCTCAGCCTCCTTCAGCCCCACCGCTCTGCTGGCTGGGTACCGGAAGTCCTCTCTGGTGCCATTGTCTGCATCAGGCTAAAGAGCAGGGAGGCCACATAATGTGGCACCTACTAAGGTGGGACCCTCAGACTCTGTGGTAGCTTTTCGCCTCGTGAAAAGCTACTGACCCAATGAGAACCTAAGAACAAAGATAAGACATTTGAAAAGCATGAGGACTCAATGGCTTGTTCCCTGTTACCAACACAGTCCTGTACCTCAGAGTCTTTATTTTTAACACACACCAAGCAGAGAAAAGCCTGAGTGTTTAGTGGTTCCCATCACCTGCAAAGGAGAGCCCAAGCTCCACATTCCCATTACTCAGTCTGTAGCTGCCACTCAGCGTCACCTTCTCCTACACAGCTGACCCCACAGTGTCTGCCCTACCTCCTGGCCCCGGTCTCCTGCTCCTTGGGGCTTCTGCCTCTGTAGTTCCCTCTCTGTCTTGGTCCTTTCTCCACTTTTCTTTCTGACTAGGCCATTTGTTCTTTAGGAGCCAGGTCCCATCACCTCTCCAGAGGGCCTTTTCCTGGAGTCGTGGGGAGACCGGACCCCCGGAGCCCTAACCTGACCTCCGGCATCGTGCTGAGCACATCAGTCCTGCATCTGTGTGTGTCTGTGTGTCTGTGCGTGTGTGTGTCCGTCCATCCCTCCAACCCCCGCCCCTGGACCACTGATTCTTTATAACAAAGACAGAGATTTGCTCATCTGTTGACCTAAAATTTACTAAAAATTGTAAATTTTATCATGAGACTGAACATCTTTCAAGTTTTTTTCTTATGTTATTTTAACAACCAAAAAATTGTTTAAACTTAAGCCACCTGAAGAAGCAAGACCGGCTGTGAGTGTGGGTCTCCTGAAAGCCCACTGGGCGGAGCGAGGAGCCCAGGCAAGGCTGAGTCCGGGTGCCCATCATCAGGGCCCAGGCCCACGTCATGCTAACGCCGGGCTTGTACTTCTCTTCCGGTAGTTGAAAACTTCTCATTGCCCATATTTGAGAAATAGCTGATTTGCATAGCTTCATTCTTTTCCATGAAACTATAATCCTAAACAAGTAACTAAACTGAGCCACGCAGCAGGCAGAGCTGAGCTCCACTTTGTTGATGTACTGTTGAAACACCAAGAGGGCATCTCCTTGTTCTCCCCCTGCTTTTTTTTTGAGACCACCGTAGTAGGCTGCACTTCACAGCTGAGTGGGTTCCGTGCTGTGGCTCTGTGACTTGGGAGTTTCATGCCCTTACCAAGGCCTTGCTCTCCGCTGGCTTTCCTGCTGAGAGCCAACACTGTCACACGCTGTACCTCATTTCCTTCCCCCTAGAAGTGGCCTGGAATCTTTTTTTTTTTTTTAAAGATTTATTTATTTATGCATACAAGCACTGGGGTACAGGCCAGAGGTGTGGGGGGTGAGAGGATTCACCACAGACAGAG
>JAGFMF010011387.1:1231759-1278917 GCA_019455555.1 Galemys pyrenaicus
GGGCAGGGAACATATGGGGACTCTTTCATCCACTTTTGCTGTGACTTCTGCTGCTTTACAAAAGAAAAGTCTTGACCGGTCCCCCTCTTTTGTCTCTGTGGTCCAGGTGTGTGAGAAAGAGAAGCTGTTGTCAGAGAGGAATCAACTGAAAGCATGCATGGGGGAACTGCTGGACAACTTCTCCTGCCTTTCCCAGGAAGTCTGCCGAGATATCCAGAGTCCCGAGCAGATCCAAGCCCTGCATCGGTACTGCCCTGTCCTCAGACCCATGGGTCTCCCTGCAGCCTCCAGTATTAACCCTGCACCCTTGGGCGTCGAGCAGAACCTTGCTGCCTCCCAGTGTACAGCAGGAGAAAGTGTGTCCTGCTGCCTGGAGCAGGGTGCAGCTACCCCCGGCCCCCCCTGGGGCCCCAGCAGCACCTCAGAGAATTGTACTTCCGCAAGGAGGCTGGAAGGCACCGACCCAGGAACCTTCCCAGAGAGAGGCCCTCCTCTCGAACCCAGGAGCCAGACGGTGACCGTGGACTTCTGCCAGGAAATGACTGACAAGTGTACAACTGATGAACAGCCCAGGAAAGATTACACCTAGTGTCCCGGCCTCCTCCAGTCCACGTCTCCCCACCCAGATGTTCTTTGGTCAGCCTATGGCCTGTTCGTCTGTTGTCTGGAAGAACCAAGAAGGAATTTGGTGCACACTACAGCGGTCTCAGCAGCAATACTGTTTCTAAGTATTCCCTCCTCTTGCAAGCAGGAGTGACATATAGTTACCTTCACAATGGTGCTACCCCTTGCTCAGGCAAGGAAAGACAACAGCGACGACGCTGTCTGTCTGTGGGTTAATTTCAATCTTAACAGGGATAGACTATAACACCTCTAGGACCCAACCACGGATTTTTTTTCTCAGTGGCCCATGTCACAAACCCTATCTCAGGAATTTCTTCTGAATGTTCAATTTTTTTCATTGAAGACAGCTTCTATACACATCAAAGTTTTATAGCTAGACTGTACATATTATATATAATATATATAAAATTATATATATATCTCCATATGCAAAAGTCCTGCATGCCTCAATTTTCTCATCCTATAACTGGAAACTTCATTTCTCGTTTATAAACAGGTTCCAACATTCCTCTTCTTTTGTCTCTGAGGCTAGAACTAGTTTGGTAACTGTTAACATGGTCATTTTTCTTGCTTCACAGTTCAATTTCAATTCGTACTTATTTATGGACAGAATTCCATGTTGGAAGCTTTTTTTGAGGTTTTTCAGACCTTTATTTTTCGTTCGATTGGTTTGGCTCTGGCACCGTCGATGGTGTCCTTTGAGCGTTGTGGGTTTGTTTGTTTCTTGCAGATACTGTACAGTCATGGTCAACTTTGCCACTTGCACTGAGTTTTGGGTCAAACCTATTTTCTTAAATGAAGTTGTAACTTCAGTATAACTCAAGTATACTGTATATTCTTGCTTTTAGTTTAAAAAGTAAAACATTTTAGCTAATTAAAAAGCACTCAGGTGATAATTATGTAGGAAAAACAATCTTGCCAAATAATGAATTCATCCTTGGATGTGTAGACAATAATCTGCTTGAATATTTTTATATTTCACCTCCTCCCCACCCTTCCCTAAACAAAGTTTAAATGCAGATAGAGAATTCAGAGTTGATGCTGGATGTTCAGATTTCTAAGTGGGGAGAGAGTTTGGACGTCTCAGTCAGAAGTGCATGATAACGGTAGGAATTCATGATTTTATACCAGAACTCAGCAGGCATTGGCTCCTAGAAATCAAGTTCGAACTGTTTTCGTACCCAGGGAGTAAGTCCCATTCATTTCAGCGCTTTGCCAGGCCTCTGCTTGCTCTGGGAAGTGCAGTGCAGTAGGACCTTCTCCTTTGAAGGACTTGGCAGACCAGCCACCCAGCTTCCCTCCGGGACAGCTACCTGAAGGGATTTGAATCTAGCCCAGGGTGGTGGGGGGTGGGGGGGTCCTGCCTGGCCTCCTACGTTAGTGCAGCTCATCCAGAGAGAGAGCAGGGCAGATGTGAGCCTGAAGGTCTGTCCCAGGCGCAGGCAAAAGCATTTTTATCTCCCTTCTTTCTCCAAATCCTTTGAGTTGAATTCTGGGATTTTTCCTCTGGTCTCTTGTCTGAAGGCAGATTTCATTCTGAGGCTTTGGACACCATATTCCCCTCCCTGAGCCCCTCCTGGAACCACAACCACACACACACACCTACCCTCACCTGATTTCTTCTCTTGCTGCAAAACTGGTTGGCTTGCAACCCACAGAGAGCAGCTTCCTTTGGCTCTGGAGGTGTGTTGGCCCCTGGCCATGTTTACAGGAAGGTGTGCCCGCAGTCTGGCCACCCAGAGGAGGAGGAATCAGCTCCCTCCCTCTCTCCAGCAGGCCTCCAGCCTAGCTATGGAAGAGAGTCCCCAGCGGTTTGATGTGGGGTGGGGTGGTGGGCAGTGGGGACTAGATGGTTGACTTCGTTTCTTTATTTGTGCCATTGTTTGGACAATATTAAAGCTGCATGTAAAAGGGGAAATTAGTATATGATGTAGGCGAAAAGTGAAATCATAGTAACATGTTTTAGTATTATTAACTTTTTTCTGTACAAATATTAGTGCTAAATGTTTAAATATGTATGAATGCCAGAAATGTGTTGGTTCATGCAGTAGGATTTTTTAAAAAAATGACTTTTCTTTTAAGATAGTTCCACTTTTAAAACCTGCCTCTGGGTTTTTGCTTTTTCTCGTGTGTATGTGTGTGTGTGTGCTTGTGTGCACACGCCCTCGTAGGAGACTGACTTTGATAAAGCGCTGTGTGGAGCTGCCATTTTATTATGGTTGTTGGAATTTCTTGGCCTAGTAGAACAGTTCCTTGCTTCACCATGAGGTTTGCCTTTGTGGAAAACTGGTGACAGCTAGACTTTAAACTCAATGTGAATCACGTGATCCATCACAGGTATGTGTCATGGTAGAGGAGTCAGCCAGCAGTATTTTGTTTTTCAACTCTCTTGTTGCCTTTTTTTAAGTGACCTCCTCTTATTTTACAAAAGGAATGTTTTCTGCTCGTATCATAACCAGGTCCAAACCAACTTGTTGGCATGATTTATCCTGGTAACAACTCATGTGCAACTGGTAGTCTTGACCACATTCCATCCTTTTCCTGTTTCCATTGTTCGGTGCACACACATCTGTGTGGCAGCCATTTTTGGGTGGAGAGGGGGCTCTATTTCTTTCCACCCTAAATCCCCCTCCTCAGTTTTCTTCCTCTCCCCCAACCAAAGTCCTGCCATGGGAACTGGTTAAAAAACACTGCTCGGAAAAACTCTTGCAAATTTCTTCAAGATTTTTAACAAGTTGCTATTATGTTGTTCACGATCCACCAAGAACAGTGACTGGCTTTGTGCAATTGTTTCTGTGACATATCTGTGTCCTTTATTTCTCTGAACCATGTGTTTGTCAAAGTTACTTCTGGGTTGAGTCAAAGGGAGAACTAGCTGGGACCAGACTCCAAATTGCCTCAAGTGGAATTTTTAAAACCAGCCTGTCTCCTTTCTCTGGGATACCTGAATGAGGCCCATGTCTTTTTTTTTTTTTTTAAAAAGAGAAATGAGTTAGCAGCAAAGGATAGTGTTTGCACAGCGGGGTGACATTTAGCTGTGTGTTTAAGGGTCCGTCCTTAGAAAAATAGGGGCCTCTGAAATGAAGGACTATTTGGAAGGATCCCTGTGTCAGGCTGTTTGGGTTAAAAGCCTGGGTGTGGAGGAGGGCACAATACAACCCGGTGACTAGTTGACATGGCCTGAATGTAGTTCTCCCCTTGGATCTGCCTTTGTTCTACTTGTGTTTCCAGACAACCTCACTTCATTCAGGTTGGTCAGGCTTTGGGCAGGTGAGTGCTTTGTTGTATGTGTTCTTTTCTCTGCGTTATCTGGGGGTGCCTTGAATAAAATCGAGCTTCATTAACATACTGATTCTGGAACAAAACAGCTACAAAAACTGAAAAAAAAATAAAAGAGCTAGCAAAATTAGTAGGCCATCCTGCTACTTCTCTTCCCAGTTCCCTAACAATGACTCAGGCGTCAGAGGTGATGCTGCAGTAGAAAACATTATTTTGTATATTATACAAGTAATTTATTAATTGTCTTTCTGAAGGTATGCTGCTTTTCAGATGCACTATAATTTTGGATTTAATCCTTGTATTGCTTTCCTAAGGAAGTAAAAGAGGCTAGTGATTAGTATGCCAACTGCCACTTCTTAAAAAAGGAGGGGGCAGGGACCAGCTACAGGATGGGCATGAGAGGACTGCTGAAAGTCAGGTGGATGCTAGGTGAAGTTCAGTGCTATTGTTAAGAGATCTAAACCTACACTTTCTCTTGTAATGCTTTGATCGCCAATAAATAAAACGAAGAAACCGTGGTTTGCAAACTGTAAGCCTTTAAGGAAACCACAAAGTCCTGCCTCTACAAGCTGCTCCAAATTCTATGAAGTAGCATAATCCTCTTGAAATGAGTAAAAGTCTGCAAAGCTCTTTCAAATCCCTAACTCCCTCGTTCTGTACATTCTATCCCATTTAAACTAGTTGCTGCTTAACAAATGACTTCAAATTGCTTTCTTTTACAGTTTAGGAGGAGTCATAGGTATAGATAGGAGCAGGAGTCAAATTTTGCCCTCAAATCCTTTAAATAGAGGAAGCAACTTTTTTTTTTTTAACGAAACCGTTCATTGTATTATGAGATAGTGTTTCTTCTCAAAACTGAGGATTGTGTTGTAGGTTCCGTTTCTGGTGAGTCAGTCCTGATGTAATGCCCTGTGTGGAATTGGGATCTATGCAGGACCTCTGTGTGCAGGAGGCATTCTGTGTCCAAGCTGTATGTTTATAATACTGCCCAAGCCAACTCGAGACCCAAGCATCAAAGGTTGATGCTGTAGAATAGAATATATCTGTGCACCAATAGTATTTGTACATAGAAAAGATCTATTGTGGCAGATTGAGGCTAAATTATTCAACTGACGGTGCAGAAAGATTTCTTGCAAAGCAAAGTAAGTGTATAGTATTTTCCTACACTCCATCCTGGGAGAAAATATTTATAGCAAATGAATATCAGTGCATTTTAATTGTAATATGAAAATGATGCTGCCATTTTGTGAAGAATATTCTCTTGGTCGCAGAGGCCCACTTTCGTAGCTTTGACGCCGTGGTGATGTGGTGTGTGCATTTCACTATTAAGCAATGGATAAACTCTGACTTTCATTTTTCATTCCAGTTTATTGACCTCAGATGAAACAGTGGCCCTCCTTAAGAAGCAGAAGTGCACCAAGACCATTATTTCAGGTAGATTTGCGTTCAGTGCCAAATGCTCCCATCAGGGTGATCAGACATGTGTATCAGGAGATAGTGAAGGGACTTGGTCAAAATGGGTATTTCCCAGAGACTGATGCGAAGTCTTCTACCAAAACAATGGAGGCAGAGGGTGACCTCCACTTGACTCCTAACGATGCATTTTTCATGTGTGAATGCTGGGATGCTCGTTTACACTCTTTTATTCACACATAAAATACCTGCCACATCTTACGAGTGAGCAGGAAGATTCCAAATGCATTTGGAAGCTCTGGGTGCTGGTTAGACACCGTGAGCCATTCATGGCAAGTACCAACTTTGCCTGTGAGGCCGAAAGGGCCTGTAAAATTTGTTCCAGAACCAGTCTGATGCAAGTGCACCTCTAATATATGCCTTACAAACTCCAGAGGCCATATTCAAAACAGGGTCTTCTCAGTGTATGCAAGGGGCTGCAGCCCCTCTCCTCTTCCTCCCCAGGTCGAACAATACGGACAGTTTTCACACATATCTACCTGTATAACCCTCTGTACCTCTCATAACTGGTCAACGACTGTAACAGGTTACATCAGGTGTTTTTCTACATACTTTTTACACAGATTCTATGCGATTAATGTAACTTAATTCAATGCATCATTTTATTGTACTAGTTCTTAGGCTTGTCTTTTTTTTCTAAGTGACTGGTTTTTCTTGTGGTTTTTATTGTAAAATGAAATGGCTGTTGATGCTTATTCTCTGTAACTAAGAATTTTTACCTTTTGGGGAAGAAAAGCATTGCTATGAACTAATGAATTGAAACTTCATTTACTCATTGTAAATACACTATTGTGCAAAAAAAAATTTTCACTCAATTGAATTGCTAGTGTTAACTGAATTTTGTCTAGACACCATTTCTGTTAATGAAATAAAGACATATCATTATGCATTGTAAACTAATTTCCTCTGCCTTTGATCCCGGTGTTGCAGATGACAGAGCTGGGAGCCTATGTCTCTTCTCCCACAAATGCTGTGTCTGTCCATTCGTCTAGCTTGGATCCTTACCTGATACCTGATTAGTTATATCAGAAATCTAAAATAGTCAATAATGCCAATGTGACTTCTCTAAATTTAAAAATGTCCTAGTGCCTATGAATATATAAAAGTTAAACCAAGTGTCTTGGTTTTGGTATTGTGCTAGAGAGCCATGTAGAATGTCACCACCAGGGGGACTAAGTGAAGGGCTCTTACAATGGCATGCAATGCTACATTTATCTCAAAAGCTTTAATTTAAGACAAAAAAAGCGTGGTGAGACATCAAGCCAACAAGAAGATACAATACAATACGATGAATTGCAGGGAAAGGAGTTTAGAATTGTGTTTAAGGAATGAATACAGTTAAACCAGAACAGTTATTTGAATCTTAGATTTTGATGTTGAGGTTGAATCCACATATGGATGGTGGGCGGACTGGAGGACAATTAGTAGCATTGGACTTGAGAGCAGAAGGTCTAGCCAGGTTGTCAGTGATGCTATAAGTAACAAATGTGGATGAGGTCTGGGCAGTGTGGTGCCCCCAAGATCCTGCCAAGTTTCAATAAGAGCATGGCACACCCCACCTGCCAGATGGGAAAACTGCAATGAAAAGCTGAATTTCATTCCCTCCACCAAGACTTCAGGGCACCCTGCTGATTAGAGACAACAGCTTCCAGGGAGCATATGATTGACTGACAGATGTGCTGTGTCCTGAAAAATATGACTGTCATTGTAGGTGAGAGGAAAAGTAGTGCCTGTTGATGTGCAAACAGTTCATTCAAAGCAAAAATAGGTAGGTCAGAGTTCCAGATTCTCTGTAGGAAAAAGTGGTCATTCAGAACTGATGGTCATTTGCACTTTCAACCCTGACATTTATGCTCATAGGAGGAATGGTATTCATGATTTGTTGTAGAAAAAAGTTGTTGTGTCCCACAGAAGTGTTCAGTGCTGGCTGATGCACCTCCTGGATGGCTTGGTGCCACAGAGAGGGCAGCAGGGGTGCAGAAGAGATACTGACTTCAGTCCTGAAGTCCAGACTGAGATCCTGCTGGGTTTCTGTCGACCCAGTGTCATGGCATCACCATGGGCAAGGCATGATCCAAGCAGAAGGCTAAAGTAAAATCATGCAATGCAAGTGTTTGCCAGTGTTGTAATCAACATTTTATGTCTGGCATTTACGAGTGAAGATTCAGCTGGTTCGTCCCCAAGAAGTGAACTGATGAGAGGAAGAGAAAGAAGTTTTTCATCAACATCTCCTTTACAGACAGGGAGCAGGTTTGAGCCTAAACTGAAGACAAAAGCTGCCAGTCTGCTCTAGAACCATGTTCAGGAACCAAATTGCTGTTGCTGCTGCCAACGCAGATCTAGATTGTTCTCTCAGCAACATGTCTTTCCAAGCCGCTGGGCTGAGGAAGGGTAGCCATATCTCAGTCATCCCTTCCTCCAGGAGATAGCAGCCGTTGCCCCTAGATTTTTTTCTCTGAGGTGCACAATCCCCCCTTATCTGAACATTGAATCTGTAACAGACATTGTGACCAAAAGGAAGAATGGGAAACCATCCTCAGTCACCAACAGGGTGGGATCTCTGTGGAGGTTAGTCCAGTTGGAAGCAGCCTGAACAAAGCCTTGCGGGAGAATCTGAGGAGTTGGCTCCCATAGATCTTTCTTCATTTAAGTTGACAAAGGTAAAACTTCTTTCCTGCAGATGCTAGTTGCCTCTGGTTTTATTTTTTCAAGCCCTAGACACACATTTTTTTTCATAATTGATGAAAGTTCAAGAAGTGTGTTCTCAAAGAGATCGGAAACAGAACAAAATGAACTAAAAAGTTTTGAAGTCAGTCATGTAAACCACCTGGGACTTTGTGTCACAAATACCAAGGATCCAAACAAAACCTGCTATCTCCTGGGAGTTTTAAAAAATATGGGTATCCCTCTCTAGAGATTTTCACTGAGACATTTTCAAATATTCCTGGGCGATTTAGTAACAAATTAGGCATGAGAATTACTAGTCCACAACATCCCTGACAGGCAAAGGCATTCAGCAACCAGGGAGTTCTCTACCACCAAAGGAAGCATGGGTCTTAATTCAACCAGCTTTCCTTCCCATGATCACCTGACCAGACTAAAAGTCTCTTCTCCATGCCCAGTTAAGTCTGTCCTCAAAAAATTAACCTTGATAGAAATAGAAACTTATATTGTTGTCAGTAAGTTTGGACTTGAAGAAATTGTGGGGTTTGGGCAGTGCAGAGAAATGTCTAGAAATATAAAATCATGGTTCTGACTTTCCAAAGTAAGATGGATTTCTTTCACAGATCATTCTCCACAAGAACACATCATAAATGGCAAAGCAACAACTATGGTCCTATCAGAAGTCATTTCCCTCTAAAAAGTCAGCTCCTGAAATCAGATTATATCAGATTCTGCCATCTGGACTTAAAACAATGTAAGCAGCAGTTTCCAGCAAGTATATTTAAAATGGATGATCACAATCCTTTGTGTGTAGCACTAATTTCTAATGAAATATCCCTCTATTTGCTAGAATTATGACATATCAGCAAAAGTGCTCTGGAGTTGACAGCTGTGGCCTCAAATCTCCATGTCTTTCCACCTTTAAAGAATGGACTACCCTGTCTATTCTGTAACAGACTCGGGGGAAAGTAATCATAGTTCAGAAAGCTCTGTGGCCAAAGGCATTATTTGTAATTCCTAGAAACATAAATAAAAAGCAGGGTAGAAAGAGGAAGATGAGTAGAGAAAGAAAACCTGTCACCATGTCTTTTCTCTAGGCTCCTGATCATGGCTAATCTCTCCCAAAAAAATAATCTGGAGGATTAAGAACATCTACTGCAACTGAAAATTTCTGTCTCTTCCCTGAGTTCTCTCCAATTCAGAAGCTCCTTTCACATAGGAGGAGGTTCAAGAAAGGAAAATGTTGAAATTTTCCTGCTAACGTCACAAATGCAGGTAAGAAGTAGTAACCACTAACAAGCTTAATCTAAAATGCAGTGATTCTCAGCCCTACCTGTACATTGCAATCACCATGCATGGGAGTTTTTAAAATACAGGCATGTATATGCCACCCCTGGACACTAGATTAATTGGAAATGGGTGGCTTTTAGGCATAAAGATATTTTTTAAAGCACCTTAATGGCTCAAAGATCCAAGACCCCTGCTCTAGTTTGGCATAGAGCCTCAAGTACTCATATATTAATTCTAAACATGGTCTCCTGGGTAGATGGCTGGTCACTAATAAGAAATGTGTATTAGTTTGAGAGAAACACTTATGGAAAAAAAATCCAGGTAGGCTGATTCCTATTCAAGATATGGTGTTAGTGCAGTAACACTTTAAATCTGTTGGAGACATGAAACTGGGGTAGAGGAATCCGTCATTAACACAAAGAATGAAACAAAGGGAAAAGCAAGTGTGTGAGTTCAACCAAGTGAGCTCAATTAGGAACTTCCTCCACTAATTTTGAAGATTATGGGGTTTCTCTTTCATGGAAAAAAACTGTTAGGAGCAGTAGGTAAAGCCAATACCTTCCCCACCATACACACACGATTGAAAAGAATCTATAGTAAACATCCATTATGTCTTAGAATGGCCAACGGATGTTTATTCCATAGTGACTTTGCAGAGAACAGAATTAAAATCAATACTGATTTTAGTCTTTGTGAAATATATCACCAAATGTTTATATATTATTTTTAAATACCAGCACAATAAAACAATGGAACACACCCTACTTCTTTGGTGAGACAATGGCAACTCAAGGTTACAAGTGATCCTCTAATCTTTTTTCCACAGTATGACAAAGCTTTCTAGATAATAATTCTGACCTCTGCTACATATCCTCTAAGAGTTCTCCACTGTCTCCCCAAAGGTACCCATGCTCTCCTCCAGCTACTCAGGGCTCCAGACACATGACTCCCTAGCCACCCTGCTGAGAAACATCTCTCAGTCTTTGTACTGCTTCCCTTTCTGGGATGGCCTTCTTCTATGTACCAGATCTTCCCAGTTCTAGAGAAAACCACTACACCTTTTAAGACACATAATTCAAACATAATTTAAACCAGAATTTTTTTTCTAGACCATCCATAAAGGAGTGACCACTCTCTCCTTTTCCACCCACTCATACTAACTTGCACCTTAAACTTGATCACATTTACATTGCCTCCTTAACTTCCCATCTAGAATTTGAGTCCTTTGATAGCAAAGACTATGTTTTATGCACTTATACATCCAGTTCATAACATTAAGTTATGAAGTATAAAATAAGTTTATGAATTATTTAAATGAATATTTGGAATGAATGCAATTAACTCTCCATAAATTAACCTCCCTCTCCTCCTCTTCCTCTCTCTAAACACACAGACACCAAAAATGAGGAAAAGGAAAGCTAAGAAGTGACTGCTGTAGAACACCTCTTACGGCCATACTTCAATTCAGTCAGGCTGTCTGTCTAACTTACCATTGATGTTCTGTGTCCAGTAGCTGAAGGCAGAAGTGAGGGGCTCTTTTCCTGGTGTAGAAAGTCCCAGAAAGAGCTATTCTGAGAACTTGAGCTTCCTGAGACACTACTGAACTGCCCCATTTCAGACAGCAATCTGGGCAGAAAGCTAGCCTTGAGACTGGGAGAGTGAGCTCTCTCTGTCCAGACCCCACTCACCCTCACATTGCTATTGCTGTCTCTGCAGTGACAGAAAAAAATCTTTGAGAGGGTCCATTGAAGGTTGCTGGTCCTGAGACTGCTTCCAGATTCCTGTTGCATAGGGTGAACAGAATCTAGAAGCCTTCATTGTACCTAGCCAGGACTGAAAGGTTGTATTCTGTAGGCCAAAGGAGGACTGTATTGATAGTTGCTATCCGGGGTGCTGAATTCTAGACCCAGCAACCCAGGTACATGGGCTGTGGACATGGAGCTGTCCGGTGTGCTGATCCTTCTCAGACCACTCTGCTACTACAAGGGTCTACTTCAAGTTGCCTGGCCTGTGGGATTTGCCACAGGGTTTTGGACTTTGGCATATTGACTTGCTGTTTGGCATATTGGATGGCTTGCTGTTGATTGTTTGCTTGAAGTAGAGAAGTTCTTTCAGGCAATGGAGAATATTGCTGGGCCACTGAATATTTTTTAGAATGAAATGGAGGGTACTTTTCATACTCCATGCCCTCACTGATGGATTTCTTACTGACTGCCTTCACGATTTTCCTGATTCCCAGATAAAATATTTCTTATACATTGAGAAACAAAGAGATGGCTGCAATGCTGTGCATAAAGATCATGAAAATGGTTTTTCTCTGTGGGCCTTCATACAAAGCAATCCACTGAATTGGGGCAAGGAGGTTGAGTGCATTTGTAAATGGAATGCATTTGAAACCTATAAAGAATACATTGGCCAATCAGATGAACCCTACTTACAGCACAGATCTGGTCAAAATGTGTAAGACATAAGTACGCAATAGACACCCTTTCAGAGGGACTTTCTGGATATTCTTGTGTTCTTCTAAACTTCTCAGTTCTCTTTCATTTGTTATTCTTCCAATTCAAGTTCTGGATTCTCCATATAGGCTCTAAGATGTGTTTTTTCCCTCTGCCTCTCCTTTTCAAAAGCCCTAAGTCTATAAAGTGCATGACCCATATACACCAGAGAGGGAGACGACACAAAAATGATCTGTAAAACCCAGAACCTGATCAAAGAAATAGGGAAAGCATCATCATAACAGACATTGTTGCAACCTGGCTGCTGGGTATTGTAGGCAAAGGCTGATTGTTCATCATCCCAGACATCTTCAGCAGCCACACCAAGTATCGGCATTCAGAAAATGAAAAGAATGGTAAGCCAGATTTTCCCCACCCTAGTTGAATGGGAGTGAACTTCCTCTAGGATGCCACCCAATAAGTTCCAGTCCCCCATGTTAAGAGGATAATATCTGAAATATATAGAACACAGGTTAATAGCACCCATTAATATAAACTGTAAAATTACAGACTCATAAATACAGGTCTTTTTTCATGTCAGTCAAACTATATAGAATTTTCCACCCCTAATACTTATGGTTCATTCCTGATATATGATGTTTCCAAGGAATATCAGTTTTTGAAGAAAACACAAAGGACTCTCCACAATTTGACTTCATTTTCTTCCTACCCTCATCTTCTTTCCCCCACAAAAGGAACGTTCCAGTATAGCTTATCATTCCAGTATAGTCATTGGCCTCCATATTTTTACTGTGTATTCCATTCTACAATTTGACTTATTTTTCTACCCATTTGAGTTGTCCCATTTACATCCCCATTTAAATCACCCTACATGATCTTAAATAAGTGTCAACTCCTCCCAGAAGTGTTCCCCAGACATCCCAATTCAGAATGAGTGATCTTTTTCCATTCCTGAATTCCTACATTATTTATACCATTCATTTGGCATGTGCCTAAAATGAGCCACCCTCCATATAAAGTACACCCTTTGCAGACAGAAACTTTCTACAGCATTTTGGTTTTTGCACAAAGAAAATATCAATAAATAATATTAGATTGAAATTGTCTTCTTTCAAATTTTGGTTCCCTGGCATTGGAATAATCATGGAAAATATTCTTTATTAAAGAGTAAAATCTACAGCTTCCATTTTACATTAAAAACCCTAAAGTAGGAAAGTCAACTCATTTCATTAATTTATTCTCAATTTGGCAATCCTAGTTAAAAATTATTTCTGCCACTATCTCTTCAAGGCTTGTAAATTACTATAGCAATTCAAGGAAACTAGGCTACATGAAAATATAATCATGAATACTAATATGCAAAAGCAAGATCCTTTAGACAAGCATGCTTATGTTTCCCCAAAATAATTTGTTTTTACATTTGAACGACTATCTTAAATTATTCTGAATTTTATTATTAAATATTAATCAACATCTCCTATATAAAAAAAGTTAGTGACTGTTTCCTTAATTTTACTTTCCAACCCCACAAGAATTTCCTATATTTCTTATTTTAAAATAAAGAGTTCACGTATTAGCCACTTACCTTATTGGTGGACACACACCAAAGTCACAGCTGAGAACAAAGACCCTTAAAGATGGACCATGAATGACTAGTGAAAACAACTGCTGCTGGTTGCAAATATACACTGATGAGTTGATTATGAGGCCCAGTTCAGAATTAGCACAGTAGTTTTAATCAATGGAATGTAACCTAGTCTTCCCCTGAAGTTCTAAATGTCCTTTGGTGCTTTTCAATCCTCTTGTAATATTTTTTTATAATTTAAAGCAAGGTATGGTTCCTCTTGGTATACATTCTTTAGAAATGAAAAGTGAAACAAGTGAGAATTTTCCTTTTTTTGTGAATGAATACAAGTGATTTGAGCTTGAGTGTTTTACAGTCAAATGATTCCTCTGGCAATCAATGCTCAGAGATCAATTGGTCATGTCCAATTTCATCAAAAGCTGCCTGGGGTGAGTCTGGCCACATCAAAATGTGCACAAGTAATATGCAGTGACAATCAAATCCGAGTGTTCTTGCAAATCACGCCATGCTAAAAGGAGAAATGTCTGAAAGAGAGTAAGCATTTTTAGAACCACTGGAGGGGTTTGTGCTTGTCTGTAGATTATTTTATTGTTAGGATGAAATAGCTCAGAGGAAAAAATATTTTTCCATAGAGAATATGGAAGTTGGGGCCTCTTTGGTGGTGCAGGGATTAAAGTCTCAATGCTATCAAGCAGTCACCAGCGACTGTGGCATGAATTTGAACTCCAGCCAGGTAGCTAACCCACATACAGTGAAGCAGACCTCTCCTGTCTTGCCCACTGCCCCTTCAGCAGAATATTTCAGTAGGTCTTCCTGTTCTGCTCCTCACCTTCCCGCTGGTGAATCCTCACACTCCTTGTACATATGCATAAACAAAAATAAATCTGTAAAAAAAAATCTGAGTCTTAGAAATTGTAGTCAGATTTTTTTTGAACACTTCTTATGCATTTATGCATACAAGAGCTGGGGTGCAAGCCAGAGGTGCGGGGCATGGGTGTGTGTGTGTGTGAAAGGATTCACCAGAGACAGAGTGGGGAGCAGAACAGGCTGATCTACTGAAATACACTGCTGAGGGGAGCAGCGGACAAGAAAGGAGAAGTCTGCTGCACTGTGTGGGTTAGCTCCTGGCTGGCATTGAAATCTGTACTGCAGTAGCTGCAGATAGCTTTATAGTGCTGAGACTTAACCCCTTGTGCCACCAGGGAGACCCCTCGTAGTCAGATTTTTGTAGAGATAGAATTGAAATTCCATGGAGGTCAAATAACTTGCCAGTGCAGATAGAGCACAGGTATCCTAACTCCCACATTTGTAACATCTTACATTCATCACATTTCAAGTACATAATCTTACTGTCAGAAGAGTAACTATTGCTTAGAGGACTTAACAGCAAAAGTATCAGTGGAATCCAGTGATGGTTTGAAACCATGGCTCTTAGGTACATTTCTAAGTCTGCTCTTTTCCATATAAAATATAAAGTATCTAAAATTATTGATGGCTCATAAGTGTCACCTGCTTATCCTATTTTCTGATAAAGAAAGATAGTGAAAGGTAAACAGGTGAGGTTAAGTTTTCACTACCTACTACACCAGCCTCAGAACAAATTGTCAGAATTGACTGAAAAAAGTTTGAAAACATATGATGTATGAGGGCCTCCCTGGCCATGCAAAGGGTTGAGTCGTAGTGCTGTGAAGCAATCTGCAGCCACTGCAGCATGAGTTCCATCCCCAGCCAGCCAGGGAGCTAACTCAAATGGTGTAGTAGAACCTCTGCTGTCTCACCTGCTGCTCCCCCTCAGCAGTGTGTTTCAGTCAATCTACCTGTTCTGTTTCCTGCTCTGTCTCTGGTGAATCCTCTCGCCGCCACCACCCCACACCTCTGGCCTGTACCCAGTTCTTGTATGTATATAGGAACTGGGGTCTAGGACAGAGGTGCAAGGAGGGGAGAGGATTCACCAGAGACAGAGTGGGGAGCAGAACAGGCAGATTGACTGAAATACACTGCTGAGGGGAGCAGCAGGTAAGACAGGAGAGGTCTGCTGGCTGCACCATGTGGGTTAGTTCCCTGGCCAGGGATTGAACTCATGCTGCAGGAAAGCAGATAGCTCCAGAGTACTGACATTTAATTCCTTGTGTCACCAGTGAAGTCCTATAAATAAATCTTTTTTAAAAAAGAAAACATGAAGTGTTAACATGTATTTGTACAGTATTGGGTAAAATGTCCAAGAAAGTCCTTAACAATTAAATTCTAAATTCATCTGCCAAGCAATTCATCTAATACCCTTAATCATTTATCACCATCAAAACCTTTATGTGTAAAATAACTCAAATGAGCACAAGAAACTCTTAATAGTAGCTGTCTCAAGAGAAGATATTTAGGGTTACCTGACACTAATTCCAATGAGTATGTAGAGAGGCTTCCCCACACCAAGCAATTTCCAGACACAAGCAGGCTAAGAATTCAACTATATTCTAACACTATCTACCAGAAGAGTATCAAATTCCACAAGTCAAGGGCTCAGTTTCCCAAACTCACCTTCCATTTCAGATGTAGCCACCTGAACATCTGACCAACCAGCTTATTTGGAGGTTCAAAAGACACCCTCAAACTTCAGGTGCCCTACACAAGCCCAGAGTGTTACCTGTGCTTTTTGACCTAACCTACCAGCTATAGATCACAGCTTCTATAACACCCTCATCACGTTCAAATAATTTGCAAGAATGTTTCACAGAACTCAAGAAACCAATTCATTCACTTAGACTACTGATTTATTACTACTGAGATTATCATACTCATCTTTACTTTTGTTGATGTGGTGGCATTAATTTGAGCATCCTTGCAATGCTGCTATATATTCCACTAGGTAATGGGGTATGATTTTATTGTATTATTGAATTCAGTTTGCAAATTTTGTTGAGGATTTCCTGTCCATGCTCATCAGGGATACTGGGGTCTGTGGTTGTATGTGTGATATTCTTGTTGCTTTTTTTTTTTTTGTAAAGATTTATTTATGCATACAAGAACTGGGGTACAGGCCAGAGGTGTGGGGGTGGTGAGAGAATCCACCAGACAAAGCAAGATGCAGAACAGGCAGACAGACAGAAATACACTGCTGAGGAGAGCAGCGGGCGAGGCAGGAGAGGTCTGCTGCACCATGTGGGTCCCCTCCCTGGCCGGCGGCAAGGATTGAACTCGTGCTGTAGTGGCGGTGGTTTGCTTCATAGTGCGTTGCTTAACCCACTGCGCCACCAGGGTGGGCCCCTCTTGTTGCTTTCGATATCAGGTAATGTTGGCCTCTCATAAAATGTTTTTGGAAATGCTGTCTTATTCAATTTTTGGTATGTTTGAGGACAGTTAGTAGTTGATCTTTGAAGGTTTGGTAGAAACTACTAGTGAAGCCATTGGTCCTGGGCTTTTTTTTGAGAGATGTTTAATTACTGTTTCAATTTTCTTGCTTGGTTTGTTCAAGTTTTCTATTTCTTCCTGATACAATCTTGGGAGGTTTTATGATTCTAAGCATTTGTCCATTTCTCCTAGATTTTCTAATTTGTTTGCATAAAGATGTTACTCCTGTATCTTATGATCCTCTGTATTTTGTAACATCTGCTATAATTTCTCTTCTCTCATTTCTCATTCTTTATACTAGAGTTTTGGGGTTTAAATTTGGCTTGCTAAGTGGTTTGTCTATTTTGTCTTTTCAAAGAACCAGAGTTTGGTTTTTGATCTTTTGAACTACCTGCTTTATTTCTATTTTTCTGCTCTGTTAATTTCCTTTCTTCTAGTGGTTTTGGTTTCATTTGTTCTTTTTCTAGTTTGAGATCTCCATTTCTTGCTGTAGGCCTGTATTGCTATAAACTTCCGTTTAGTACTGCTTTTGTAACATCCCATAACTACTGGTTGTTATGTCCTCATTTTGTCTGTCTGCAGGTACTTTCTGATTTCTTCTTTGATTTCCTCGTGAATCCAGTAGTAGTTCTGTAGTATGCAATTTAGTCTCCACATATTTGAGTTTTTTACCACATTCTTTGTGGACAATTTCAGAAAAGATACTTTATATTATTTCAATCTTCTTGAACTTAACACATTTTATGACCCAATATATAATCTTTCTCAAAAAGTTTCATGTGCAGGGGCCTCCCTGATGGCGCAACAGGTTAAGCACTGCACTGTGAAGCATCCACAGCCACTGCAGCACGAGTTCAATCCCCGGTCAGGGAGGGGACACACATGGCGCAGCAGATCTCTCCTGTCTCATGCTCTGCTCCCCACTTTCTCCAGTGAATACTCTCACCCCCCACACCTCTGACCTATACCCCAGCTCTTGTTAGCATCAATAAATAAATATTTAAAATAAAAAAGAAGCTCCATGCACATGTCAGTTAAGCTCAGTTGGTCTAATTCCTCATGAAAGGTTGTTGATTCTGCCTAGTTGATTGTCCATTGATGTAAACGGGTGCTACAGTACCGTGTGCTGATATCTGTTTTTAGTTTTGTTTATACCTGTTTTATATATTTTTATGCTCTGGGAGATTTTCAATTTGATTTTACAATTCATCCATTCTTCAGCTATAGCCATTTTATTTTACTCTATTGTACTTCATTCTAAACATGCCTTTATATCTCTACTTAGGTCATTATCTCTTATCCTTGTATTACATTGCTGAAATCTTCCCCTTTATCTTTTAAAATTTATTGGCTTTATTTTATATTCTGATGGTATGAGGTAATCTAGTTTGTTTTCTTTTAAATCAATGGCATATCTTAGTTCTATCACATTACTTTGGCTTGTACATTCATTCATTTACATGGTTATATGAGCTCTTCAAAGTGATAGTATGCATTGGAGAAGAGCTTAGAATGAACCCTCCAACCTATGTTGGAGGTTCAGAAAGAAAGATAACACTACAAGTGGTCAGCAGTGTATATATTTTATATATAAATATTTAAATATAAAAATAACGATTACTTCAGTTTGTAATCTACCAAGCAACCCTTGATATCAGGGTATTTGCTAAGGCATTTCCTAGAGTACAAGGCCTAGGTCATAATCCACTAATCCCATGAGTTTGATGTGGGAAGGGTGAATAAATAAAGCACAATCTAGTCACTCTTTACCTGTTTTCCCCAGTCTTCACCCAAAAGGCTTTTGTGGTGGACTGATTATATCTGTGAGGACACCCGCAGCAGAGATCTGTACATGCTGCAAGAAAGCAGGCAAAGGCGACTGGGTTTCTCTAGTGAATCTATTCATACACATACAGCCAGTCTGTTTGTCTGTCTGTCTGTCTCTCTCTCTCCCCTGCTGCATCTACCCTACCCCACACCCACACTCCAAAAACTACTTTTGAGTAAATCTTTATGTCCCCTGGGAGTTTTACCTTTCTTAAAAATAATGTATACACACTCAAACATTCTAATCAAACTGTAATAGAATATTACATGGTTTTATTCATAGATTACTAGTAATGAAAGCAAACTTTATACAAAAATGTTTATACAGATAAAAAAATCCTTGGCTAAGTAAAGCCATTTATGTATGTATACACACAAATACACATACAAAGTATTTTACATCATAATTAGACATATTTACAAATATAATATTTAAATTATTTTACAATTTGCCAAAATGAGGCAATTAGAAAAACAAATAAAAATGGGTGAAACCATAAAGTAAGTGATTGTTAAGTTTAATGTTACAAAACTTTTTTAAAAAATGTAGAAAAGAAAGTCATTGCTTTGAAATACAAAACTAAGAGTTCAATACTATACTGCTGTTGCAATAACAAATTCTAACCTGTTTAAAAATAAATATCTTGATCAGACTGATATGCTGCACATGCTGACTTGAGATTAAAGAGTCACCAAATAGTAACAAATGTAGGTTATTATCTGATAATCAAATATGTCATAAAGCTGCCCTCTACTTCCCCATTTAAAACATGAGGAAATCCAAGCTTCTGTGTCATATACGATATCAATTAAGACTCCAAGTAATTCAGCAATTCATCTGTAATGTAAGAAAATGCTAAAGTTATGATTGTATTTTATGCTTATAAACTTTTGTTCTTTTAAATGAGTTCTACTTTGATAAAATTGCTATTAAAGGATTAAATTTTACAGAATCAGCTTTGTAACTTTATCATTATACTCTGATTTTGACAATAATTCCATCAGACTATAGTACTTTGAGACAGTCTAAGCATCATTTATGCTGTCGTGCAAGCAAGTAAAATCTCAAGTATCAAATCCATTAAAAAAAATTTGTAGAAAAAATTAATTTGTAATGGAATTTATTACCACTATCAAATTAATCAGTATCACCTGCAGAGGCAAGTTTGATTCTTTTGTGAATATATATTATCTTCACAAGAGAATGAAAATTATATAAACAGATCATTTTTGCCTTCAAGTATTTTTTAGAGGTTCTTTAGAATAAGCTATTTCTTCATATTCTCCTTTATTCAAGTTACATTTTCAATTATATAAAATTTTTAACTTCACATTAAACGACTAATTTATCTTTTGACGAGCTCACTAGCTAACCAATTCCTATAAAAGGATACTGAAATCAACAGATTATCTAAAGACAGTAATTCGCAATGGGTCTAGAAGCAAATTGATAACTCAAAAAATTTAGAATGTTTTCTCAATGAGATCTATATCTGGTTTCTATTCAGATATAATACTAATTTAATTAAAAATCTGGGTGATCTGCAGTCAAATAATAATGACTACAAATCAATTGAAAAGTGGTGATATGTTAAACGTCTTTATCATTTTCCTTACATTAAAACCCCAAATACTTAAATTTAGTTTTACAAGTGTCACAGAAAAAAAAAAAAACTATTAAGTATTAGCGCCTTAATTTTTTTCTTAACAAAACTGTGCAAATATGGCCTAAAGAGGCTGAGGAAACACATCTAATGAACATTATTAAAAATTTAGCATGGTAAATCATGCCATCTATTCAGATGACAATGGATTTCAGGTTTATGAATATATGTTTTGTATTTTCAAGTATCTCAGTACTCCTAATTAAAAATGTGAAAAATACTAAATTACAATGACTATATAGACTTCATTTGCTATGAAATATACTATTCAAGAATGTTTTTCTTCACCTATGAAAAACTTATTGTTAATCATCAAATGGATTCCCCTCCACCTTAGACTCATCAGCAATCAGAAGGTTGAGGAGATCCAAGTTGATCCGAACTTCAGTAGGCTTCACTCTGAGCATATCCCTGTGGTCGAGGTGAACTTAGAAGCTTTAACAAGCTATCGCGCTCCAATCTGTGACTGAAGCGGAAACTGTACGGGATACCTCTCACCCATTAATTACATCTTCAACAACTAACTGATTATTAACTGCAGTTAGTGTCACACATTTAACAGTCTTTATCTCCTGTAGTATAACCATTAACTACCTGCATTTTGACTTTTCAAAGAGCTCCTTTAGTTGCTGGAATCTTTCTGAGACCTGAAAAATTTTAAATGAGTGTTAATTAAAAATATCTCATTAGTCCTTTATCATTAGTATTTTCAAAAAAATATATAGGCAAAGTTATCTTTAATACTAGAAATACAGTGATGTGTAGAAAAATGAAGTATCTTCATACTAACAGTGATTTGTTTAAACTTTCTCAAACAAGAAACATCATCCCAACATTTTTAAACATTTAATAAGTACTGCAGACCCATGAGTAACTTAATTTATTCAACACTGTTTCATCAGAACATTAAGTGAGAACTTACTGGTAATACAAGAGAAAAACTAGACTCATTCCAAACTTCAACAACTAACCAAGTTTTTAAGTCTTTACATGAAGAACCACACTTACAAAAGAAAAAAAAAAAAAAAAAACCTGCCTAGCAAATAATGCTTTAAACATGTTAAAAATTAAATCTTAGTATTTAGAGTACTAATAGCTATAAAATGGCAGTATAAAAATTGGTAGTTACCTGATATGGCTTTTTATTCAACTTGGCAGCTAAATAAGAAAATGTTTTTGATGATGGTGCTCTTTTCTGACACTCCAGTAGAATTTCCCGGTCATCATTTCTGAAGGGGAAAAATAAGATTTAAAACAAGACCAGAAAGCTAACAAAAATCTCAAACTAATACACACCATTAAGAGTTGGAATTCTTATTAAAACCCATAGGAAAAAGTATACCAGGGAAAATAGCTGTCTCATATATAAGATTATGAATAATTTTAATCTTTGAGCTCATGTGTATTTCCCAAATTTTCAAAAACAAATGTAGTAATTCATCTTTATAATGACAAAATTATACCCACACACACGCTTTTCTTTTAATTTTACCTTTAATGTGAATAATACTTTAAAAATTAGGGCCCAAACATGATCACTGACTTAAACAGCACAAGAAACAAAAGTAAACTAGAATCAAGACCCAATTCCCAGACCTCTCCTTTTCCTACATGGGTTAGGCCAATGTGTATAATTATAATCTCTTGAGATTTTATTGTCATCTCCAAGTTACCTGAAATGAAGGCATAGAGGAGTATAGTATCAAACAAAATTGATCATAATTTTAACAAAATTCAGCTTCCTTCATCATGTAATTTCGTCAAGTCTGGAAATCAGGTACCTCCAGTACAATGGTTCACAACTGTGGCTTCCCTTACCCTTACCACTGAAATACAGCCTTAAAATCTGCATTTCTTAAAAAGTTCATAGGCTACCCTGGTGGTACAAGGTGTTAAGTTTCAGCACTACAAACCTATCAGCAGCTACTGCAATGAGTACAATCCCTAGCCAAGAAGCTAACCCACATGGACCAGCAGACCTCTCCTGTCTCAATCCGCCTATTCTGCTTCCCACTCTGCAAATGGTCAATCCTCTCACCACTACCCTCTGCCCCTGCAATGCTGGCCTATACCCCATATCTTATATGCATAAAAAAATAAATAAATCTTTTCGTGCCTCATGGTGGCACAAGGATTTAAGTCTCAGCTTTATGAAGCTATAATCTCAGTCATTAGGACAAGTTCGATCACCAGCTAAAGCACATCCCCAGCTAGGGAGTTAACCCAAATGGTCCAGCAGACCTCTCCTGTCTCAACCGCTGCTCCTCTCAGTATTGTATCTCAGTTGATCTGCCTGTTCTGCTCCCCACTCTGACTCTGGTGAATCCTCTCACCTCCCATACCTCCAGCCTACACCACAGTTCTTCTATAGTTTTTTTTCTAATAAAAATAACTTTTTTAAAAAAAGTTCATAGTGCCTCCCTGGTGGTGCAAGGGGTTGAGCACCACACTGTGGAGCTTCCACAGCCACTGCAGTGCAAGTTCAATCCTGGCCAGAGAAGGGACCCACATGGCACAGACCTGTACTGCCTTCCTGCTGCTCCCCTCAGCAGTGTATTTCAGTTGATCTGCCTGTCCTGCTCCCCACTGTCTCTGGTAAATCCTCACCTCCCACCCCAGCGCCTCTAGCCTGTACCCGTTCTTGTATGCAAATAAATTTTTAATAATCATTTAAAAAAAAAAGCAGTTCACATAAAAGTCATATGTTCATAAAACTTATTTGAAGAAAAAAAAACTTATTTGAAGCTTTTCACTTAGGGGAAAACTCAAACTACTAATGCTCACTTTTTGCCATATTTCACCACTGTCACTCCTTTTCTTTTTTTTTTTTTTTAAGATTTTATTTATTTATGTATATAAGAGCTGGGTTACAAGTCCGGGTCCAGGGAGGTGAGAGGATTCACCAGAGACAGAGACAGAGCCAGGAACAGAACAGGCAGACTGAAACACACTGCTGAGGGGAGCAGCGGGCACAGCAGGAGAGGTCTATGCCATGTGGGTCCCCCGTCTGGCTGGCAGCAGGGATCGAACTCGTACTGCAGTGGCTGCAGTTTGCTTCACAGTGCGTTGCTTAACCCACTGCACCACCAGGGAGGCCCTGTCACTCCTTTCTAAAATGTGCTCAAACCAGTTCCCTACAAATGGAATTAAATGTCTCTCGATAGTCTTACCTTGTCCATGAAACTACAATTTCTCCCTTCTTCTTAATAACATTCTTTGCAGAAAGGCCTGCAGAGATGGCAGATGTTGCTGATGGATCCTTAACCACTGAGCTTGCCTTTAATGATGAAGAATCTTTAGTTACTGCACAGGTTTTCTTCTTACTCGTTTTCCTTTGGTGAACTTCACCATTCTCACCAGAAGTGTGGGCGATTTTCTTGGTCTTTTCCTTAGTGGGTAAGTTTGTTTCCTTTCTTTGTTTTTTCTGAGAATGATTTGTATCCGAAAGATTTTTTCTTTTTTTGTGAGGATTATCCAAAGTTCCAGGCAACTCTGAGCTATCAGGAGGTGATGCTAGCTCTGATTTTAAATCACTCTTTTTAATATCACAAGAACTGGGAGATTCTGAGGTTAAATTGATATAAGCTTCACTAACAGTGCATTCCAAAGGCTTATTTGTCACATGCATCTTTTCTTCCTTACAGTTATCTTCATCTACACATATCACCTGACATCCCAAGTCTTCAATAGCTAAAGGACAGTCCCCTTCATTTTTACTCTCACTTGAAACATCTTGTGTCAAATCAATAAAAGCATCTACAGCATCAGGTTGCATACTACCTAATATTTGCGCATTTTGATTCAAATTGTCTCCAGAACATCCCAACTGATCAATACTTAAAACTGTTACTTCTATGAAATCCCCCAAGTTTTTTGTCTCAGTGACTGTATCTTTAGTGAGGTCTATGTATGTGTTTGGAAGATGAGCCTCAACAGAATGTGGAATTTCTTCCATTGAAGGTAATTCTTCAATACTTCCAGGTACTTTCGTTTCCCATACTTGATGCAACTTGAAACACTCATCAGTCACTTCATTACTATGATCTGCTTTACCTGAAGCATCTTTAAGAAATTCATATATATCGGGAACCTGTGTTGATATCATACAATCCTGTTCTTCATGAGCAGACTTACTATCAACATTATTGTTGCTATTTTTCAGTTCCTCCACAGATTTAAAAACTCTGGTCTGACATGAAATGTACTCTTTCTCTACTGCTTCATCAGCTTCCTTTCCCAGTCTGGGCAAAGATGCCAATGACTCATCAGTCACCATATTCTGTTTAAGAGTGGGGGATGTAGATGGTGCTGCACGCCGTATTTTCACAATGAAATGATCATTGGACTTTTCCATTATGACAGCATGCATAGGTAGATTAGGGTGGTACTGAAAGCCTGGAGTAACAGACCGACTTGTCCATGATGAAGAACAACTTGATTTACTACTTGAATTATCAGACTCCAAAGCTAAATGAATATCTTGTTCAGATGCATCCTCTTCTTCAAGTAAGGCATCTTCACTAAAATGGGCACTAATAACTTCTTCAGGAGTTGAACTGGACAAAACTTCAGGCTTTAAAAAACTGAGATGACCATCTGACTTCAGAGGTGATGGTACTGTTAAAGAGACTGCTAGATCTTCAAGAAGTATAGAAGAAATACAGGGCTTGCTCTTTTCTGAACTACATACATTATCTTTACTTAAAGCTATGTTAGAGGCCACTTCAAACATACAACTCTCATCTAACACATCAGGATGTACAGGCAATGAAAGTCCTGAAGACAGAGATGGGCCTTTGTCAGATGATAATAATGACCAATTATCATCACTAATCATTTTAGGACATGGAGAAACCACACCTGAAACTAGTTCTTCTGTTGTACAAGTAGGCATAGATTCACACTTAAGGGTCTCTAGCAGCTGTTTCTCTGGAGTCTTTAATTCCCACTCATTTTTTTCATTACAGTTAACACTGTTGTCCAGAAGGTCAGAACCTTGCAACAAACTTTTAAATATTTCACCCATTTGTGCATCACTCACTAAATTAAAAGTAAGGCTAGATGCTTGCTGTTCAGTAAGAATCTCAAAACTGCGTTCTGGCTTCAGAGCTACATGCTGGGAAGTTGGTGCATCCTCTATGGTGCTGCCTTCAATTTTTTCTGGTTTTGGCATACTTGAAGAAGAGTTCAATTCTAAGGAGTGCCCACCAGAATGAGAATTATTAATATTATCAAAGCAAGTACTGAAACTTTTTTTAGTGTCATGCTTTACTGTGTTACTACTAGAGGAGTTACTTTGGTCTGGATGTTTTTCTTCAGATTTTTTACTACCCAATAAAGACTTAGAAAAAACAGAATCTTCTAATTTGGGGGATTTCTCTTTCAGCATTTCTTTTTTGGAGTTGTTCACATTTACCTTCTGATATTTTGAATGTGGTATTTTCTCCTTATTTATCTTTTCAACTTTTCCTTCATCACTGTCACCGCCAAAGTTTATGGAATCACAAAACTTTAGTAACATTTTCTTAAGCTTTGCAAACAAGTAATCAAGTTGTTCATCTACAAATTTCCACAACTTCTTTTTCATATCTGGTAGTTGCTGTTCAAAAAGACGATCCACTATGCCATTCTTTTTAACTTGTTTAAGCTTGGATTCTATAACATCACAGAGATTCTTCTGTAAAGTTGCCACTGACTTAGATATTTTGGATAAATCAAGGTGTTTAATCAATGATGTAAAACTCAAAATTGCTGACTCAATAATTCTATGAAATTGTATCAATGAAAATTTTACCTTGAATTTCATATAATTTTTCCTTACATGTTTTCTTATCACTCGTAGCATGTGTAGAACTTCTGGTATAGAAGAGGGTACAGCAATAATTGGAACTATTTTTTCAAGGCTAGAAGTAGTCATTATCTTCTCTTTCTTCTCTGTGTTTGAAGATCTGCTTGAGCCACTTCGTCTTTTATTCCACTTGCTTTTAGTCTGATGGATTTTTATAGATGTTTTCCTATTGTCTTTATCCAAATACACAGTACTTTTCTTACTTCCTGGGCTAGTTTTTGAGCTCTGGATTTTAGTAGATACTCTAGGTTTGGCACTTATTCCAAAATGTTTCTGTGGTTTAGAATTTTCATTATCACTTAGTATTTCCCCTTCTTCTAATTCATCTAAAGATGAATTCTTACAGGAATCTGCTTCTACACTTTTGTCAGGTTTCTGGGTTGGCTTTTGATTTTCTTTATTGAGATCAGACTGACTCTTAGAGGTAGAATGAGTTGAATTTTGTGGAGACACATCTGTGAAAGATAAAGTATGTTAATCACACAACCACTGAATTTTAACTTGACATTTACATACTAAATATGACCCAAAAATGGAGTATTGAGGCAATTATTTTTTTTTTAAAGATTTATTTATTTATGCATACAAGCACTGGGGAACAGGCCAGAGGTGTGGGGGTGGTGAGAGAATCCACCAGACAGAGCAGGATGCAGAACAGGCAGATTGACAGAAACACACTGCTGAGGGCAGCAGCGGGCGAGGCAGGAGAGGTCTGCCACGCCATGTGGGTCCCCTTCCTGGCCGGCGGCAGGGATTGAACTCATGCTGCAGCGGCTGCGGTTTGCTTCATAGTGCGTTGCTTAACCCACGCGCCACCAGGGCGGGCCCGAGGCAATTATTTTTATGAATTTTTTTTCTTTTTGGCAGAACATAATGCCATTTGTTTTTACTGGTCTTAGAATATGCTCAGGTAATAGTGTAGAGTTTGATCATGTAGATAGCCATTGACTAGCTGTTCAGACCCATTACTTGATAGCAGGAACATCTATTCTTTGCCATTTGATGAAGACTTTTGAAGGTCAAAATAAATCTAAAGCAAGGAGATTATCTGCAACCATCTGTCCTACCACCCCCTTCTCACACACACACCCCCCAAACATACTTTGTGTGTAATGAATTATTACTTAAATTTAAACTAAAGTGCCGGGCCCTTCCTGGTGGCACAGTGGATTAAGCAACACACTATGAAGCAGACTGCAGTCACTGCAGTACAAATTTGATCCCTGCCCTGGGGAGGTGACCCACATGGCGCAGGCAGACCTCTCCTGCCTCGCCCACTGCTCCCCTTGGCAGTGTATTTCAGTTGATCTAGATCTGCCTGTTCTGTTCCCCACCCTGTCTGGTGGATTCTCTCACCACCCCCGCACCTCTGACCTGTACCCCAGTGCTTGTATGCATAAATAAGTACATCTTTAAAAAAACAATTTAAACTAAAGTGTCTACGTACATTTCAAACTACAAGGATCTGAATATGTCAATTATCTTATCAAAAAGAAAACATACTAATTCATCTTGCTATGTTTTTACATTCTCACAAACATACAAGTTTTAGGGGATAATACAGACTATTACCTTTATGACTATTATTATATAATGGAACTCGAGATGGGCTTTCCAACCTAGGAAGTTTTGCTGCTGGTCTCACAGGACTATTCAGAGGACTAATGGCTTCTGGGATAGGTCTCAAGTTATTAAAGTCAATGCTTAGAACTGAGTTCTCATCATCATGATATACTGAATTTGTTTCACCAATATCCATTCTATGGTCCATTAACACAGTCTGCTGAATTGATTCCAGAGTCTCTTTAGGTAAGCAAGGCTCCAAATGACAAGATTTACTCTCAACCAGTTGTCCATCTACAAGAGCAGGCTCAAATTTGGGGTTACCTACGGGCAAAATGTCAGCTTCAATGGAAGACTGCAAAATACTTTGATTGGATTTGGCCACTTTTGTTGAAAAAGTCTCCTTCATTTCTATATCTTCAGAAATACTACAAGAATTTAAACCATCAGTGCTTTTGGTATCCAATTCTAACCCGAAATTTTGAGAAAGATTTGTTTGTAGTATGTCCATTACCACAGGAATTGTTGTGCATGCACCATTAATAGTTTGTTCCATTTCTACTGATGATGGAAACAAAGACTTGTTTTGTTCCACTTCCACAGGTGCTGAGAAGGAAGTCTCAGTACCACAAATGGGCATATCACAATTTATAGTATTCTCAGCAGATGTGATTATCAAACCATTTTCTTCTGTTTTCCTTTCTGGAATTCTAGTCCTGGGTTCAGATTGTGCTGCAATTGCTTCCTCTGGTTCCAGTGACTTTGACTTGGTCTCCTCTGTGATATGTTCACTGACAGAGGTTACAGAAGTCACTGTTTTTGTTTGCACTGAATCCAAATCATGTATGTCATTGGATTTGAGAGTACTGGTTACTTTATGCTGATTATCCTGAGAAACAGGTTGCTTTTTAGCAGGAGAAAGAGTTAAGTTCAATTTTTCCATAAAACTCAATTTTAAATCTTTGTTTTTTGTTTCATTTGGACCTCTCTCACCTTTACTTGCAATCTCTTTATTAGCTGTTCCTTCAGAAGCAATATTATTAGAAACTTCACTTTTATCATCTTTCGGCTCATTCTGTCTCTTTAAATCAGTAGTTGTTTTCTTAGCTTCTTTATTAGTCTTCTGCAAATGTTCTGCAGGTGTTTTTTTTTCATATCTCAAATGTCTATTTTCTGCTTTGTTTTCTCGTTCTCTTTTCCTCTTATCTTCAGTTCTATGTCTTTCTACTTTTAAAGTTACATTTTCCCTTTGGTGCACAGTGTCAATTTCCTTAGAGTCGCTGTGTTTGTGAGTTCTATTGATTGAAAGAGAGGAAGGATATCTTCCTTCTGAAAAACTATGATTACTTACACCCCTGTCTCTTTTGCAATCTTCTCTTCCCCTTCTCTCTTCTAAATGGTATTTACCGGAATTTTGAGATTTTATTTCATTCTTGGAATGAGGAAATGATGCTCGCTCTGATCTTCGCCAATGATCCTGATCTTTTACTATTGATTTAGGTTTTTGATCAACTTTTCTTTCTTCTCTGTCTTGTGATTTTAATTCTTTTCTATTTATATTTTGTGATCTTTCATTTTGTCTTTCTAGTTTTTTGTCACTTTGAGAGTCTACTCGAGCATATGACCTTTCTCTAGAGGCCTCTTTTTCCCAAGAAGTGTTCACATGTTCATTTTTATAATCCAAATCTGAGTTACTTTTAAACTTCAAATTTTTGTTTTCAGTCTTTGGTTCACCTTTACTATATTTCTCAGGAAGTCCTTGTAGCCTCTGACTAGCTTCTGTGTTCCTTGGTTCACTATCACCACAAGCAGTAGTACTGGACTCTTTTCGTAGTCTATCAGTTCCTCTACTACACTGGCTATGTTTAATATCTATTCTCCCTCTTCTACTATCTTCATTTGAACTACCTTCACCAATCTGATAATGGGAACGTGACCAAATGCCATTGGTGCAGTGTTTTTCACTAGATGTAGGCAAATGGAAAGTGCTCTTTTTTTCCAAATGTGATTTTCCTTCTTTTTCAAGCTTTGGTGGTGAAGTGCTATGATATACATCTTTAGAAACATCACTTTTCACTCTGTGATCAGTCTTTGAACAATCATCCAAATGGACAGACGATCTGGATTTAAAATCTTTTGCTTTAACTATTTCTGATGTCCTCGCAATCTTATGATTATTTCGAAAATGTGGAAATTCCGACAATCTAGTAAGAAACAGAAATTATCAACAATGACCAAAAAAAAGTTAATGGCTTTTTAATAATCCATATTTCATACACATTTATACTCTTTAAGTTTGGGGGATCCACATATGGCAAAATTAACTTTGCTTTGTATAAAGGAGTGAGTGGTAAGAATTGACCAGTTTCTAACTGGTTCAATTTTTAAAACAAGGAACAATTCTATTCACTTTGCTTAAAGTCTGAAGGACAGAAGCCCTATCCCAGCATTGCAAATGTCTTTCATATTTCCTCCACCACCAGCATACAATCTCAAAATTAAATTAATCACAAATTTACTTTCCTTAGGACAAGTGAAATTATTTTCTTGCCCTCACTCTAACCCAACTGAAGCAGAACAAAAGTAAAACCCTATGTACAGCAGAGGCAATCAATATAGAACTCCATGCAGCTCTCTATCCTAGCTTTCTGTTTCATGTACAATTCCACAATAAGGCAAAGCACTGATAGCCATGTTAAAAGTGGTACATACTGTACAAAATAAAAAGGAATAGTTTCTATTAAAAAGGAATTTTAAATAAATGATAAACATTTACCATTTGCATACAGTTCATGACAGAAAGTGCAAATAACTGGCAAAACATTAGATTATATACAACTAAACTCAATCTAATGACACAACTTTCACAATTTATTCACAAACTTTCTCTTTTCCCCCTGTTCAAACACCATACTCCTCCCTAAAAAATTCAAGTATATCTAAAATTCTGCAAAACTCCAGAAAACAATCTTATATAACTTGTACTGGTGGGATTTAGGTTAGTAAACACACACAGCCATCTTTCTTTTAAAAAGGGTTAACATGTTTTATAATGCCATCTAGTATACACATAGGCTTGTCAACACACTCTTCAATCATTTCTTATGTATCTACCATGTGCCAGGCACTATGCTGGGTGTGGGATGATCAACAACTATTAAGGTCATTTAGGCAAAGCAGACTAAGAATCCCAGTTTGCCAAGCAATCTCAGTATAATTATAAATAGCAACTGCTTTTTCTCTCAGAAGTGTTATCATTTGGACAATATATTAAATGGTCATTCCATCCCCTAAAAGTCTCTATCCTGTCCTAAATTAATAAATGATTGGGAATCCACAAAAATAGGAAATAGTAAAAAAAAAAAAAGTTTGGCCTGGACCCCAGTTTGTATATGCATAAATAAATCTTAAAAAAAAAGATAAGTTTAAGTTTGACTATGAAGGGGAAAAGAGATATAATATTTAGTAGAGCAGAATATTCCCCCCACCAGAGAAAGAGAGAAGGAGAACAAATTAAGTACAAAATTAAATAGAAAAACTTTAAGAAGGAAAAGGAAACAAACAATTGAGATCATTTTTATGAGCTGCCTATTAATAGGTGATATTCTTATAGATGCTTTCTTGATATTTCAGTTTTTTGATAGGATGTAAAAGAACCCATAAATAACATCATCACCTTTTTAAGAATAGAGTACCAGAGCAAGATCCCAGTGTATTAGATAACTGAATGAATTCAAACTCTAAGTTTGTGGCAATATTCTATTAATAATCACACATCTATTGCTGTAATACAGTGGAATGTTAGTAACTACTCACAATCTTAAATATCTAATTAAACACATGACTTTCATGTTTTCCCACTTAAAGTTAAAAACATTCACATGTCAACACCTGTATAATCTACAAACAGATCCATACCCCATGACTCTACCTTTGGTGAAGATTATTTATTTCTTCATCCTTACGGTTTATTTCCACTCTGGCAGTTTTGATAAGTGCTGAAATATTCTTCTTAAGAGACTGGTTTTCATTTTTTAAGCTGAAATTCTAAAATATATTTAATAAGACGTTTATTTACAGCTTCATCAAATGACTACTTATAATAGCTAGTGACTACGAACGCTAACTATATGCCAGGCATCATATATTTTACACAATTCTCCAAAAAGTTCTATGATCATTATATAGATGGGAAGTAGAGATACAGAGAAAATAACTGGTACTACAGAAAGGTCACTTAAAGTGAAAACTACCTTAAAAAGGGATCAAATGGGAAGGGGGATAAACACAGTCAATTTCTTGAAATTTAAAAATGAAACTGATAAAACCTTTATTATATTTAACAACATAAGTTTAGCATGCAACAATGTACTAATTCTCAGTACTCTGGCAACAACTGTGAAGACATCATCATTTTCCCCGTAAGGCCATTCTAAATCTTTGTTTTTCAAAAACTATTCTAAACCAACTTATATTTCTATTAATTTCCTATTATTTAGCTATTAACTAGTCTATCATAACGTTTATATCAATGTTATTTAACAAATCAAGAAGTTTTTCTATATCAATTTCATTAACACAGGAAATGCATGTTTTGACGCTTATTAATTCGTTTAATTTTAAAACAAAAGCCATCTTAAAAACTGCCAATGCTCTAGCATTTTAACTTCTAAAAACATTTTATTAAATTTTGATTTAAAATAATTTAATAAAGCAAAAATAAAATACTCACTATAATCTTACCTGTGTCTGTATTTCCTTGAACTTTTTCATCAACTCTTTCATTTGCAGCTGACATTTCCCATATTCTACTTGCAACTATAATATATAAAAAGATTAAGCATCACTTCAAGTTCTTTTAACCTAAATGTCATTCCAAAAATAACTAAAATTTTGCAAATCAACCCACTAAAAAAACAGTGGATGAGATCTATCTCTATTAAGAGATGTTCAGAAGATTTCTGATTTTAATGTTAGGTTTATTGATATTCTATTTTGTTTCACTTCACATTCAATCTCCACAGCTTAAAATTCAAGTAAGGTAGAAAAAAATGATCCTATTTAAGTCTTGGGTATTTTATAGCTTACTACAAATCATGAAAAGACAAAATGTTTTATCACACTGATGCCTGTTGAAGTTTTACACTTAAGACATTTAAATTTAATCAAGGAAATTACAACTAAATTTAGATAAGCTTTCAGGAAACACTATTTTAAAAAGATCTAAAGGCAGAAACTGACTAAAATATTCTTTCAATCTAACCTCTACTTCCTAAATAGAGCATGCATGTTCAAAAGTAAATTGACACTTATACTACAGGAATTACAAAAATGTAAAATAACTGTCCTTAATAGTTCTAGCAACTCATACATCATTATATGTTGCCTCTTTTGCAGTTCCTTCTTCAGTCAGGATTTCTTCATATAAATCCAAGCAATTTCTAAATGGTGCACAGGATTTGGAAGCACTGTCTAAAACAAACAAACAAACAAAAAATCCTCACATTAAAATGTTCCAGATTCTTGGGCCTCCCGGGTGGCACAGTGGGTTAAGCAACGCACTATGAAGCAAACCACAGCCACTGCAGCACGAGTTCAATCCCTGCCCCTGGCCAGGGAGAGGACCCACATGGTGCAGCAGACCTCTCCTGCCTCGCCTGCTGCTGCCCTCAGCAGTGTGTTTCAGTCAGTCTGCCTGTTCTTCTCCCCACTTTGTCTCTGGTGAATCTGCTCACCTCCTGTGACTCTGGCCTGTACCCCAGTGCTTGTATGCATAAATAAATAAATCTTTTTAAAAAATATAATGTTCCAAATTCAGTGCAAACCCTCTAAAAATTTGTGACATTTTCAACAGAAAAAGAAAAAAAAAAAGTCCTAAGGATTGTGTGAAATAACAAGAAATTGCAAACAGCAAAAGCAATTTGGAAAAAGAAAAAAGCTGAAGGTATCACATTTCTTGATTTAAAACTACAATACAGTGCTAATGTAAACAAAACTGCATTGCTACATGGGGATACAATTGATGTCAAATATATGTAAACTAAAAAAATTTTATATTAAAAAAATTGCATTGCTATTAGCATTAAAAACACATCAAGAGAACAGAATAGAGCTAAAAAATGAACTTATGCATGAGCATATTTGTGCAATTAATTTATAACAACAAAGCAGAATACACAATGATGGAAAGATAGTCTATAATAAACAGTGGTGGGAAAACTGAATAACCACATGCAAAAGCAGTACACTGGGCCTCAGCCTTACACCATACACAAAAGTCAACGCAAAATGGACTAGAACTTGAAGACCTGAAGCCATAAAGCCCCTAGGGGGAAAAAAAACAAAGATATGTTCCTAACAGCAGTCTTCTTTTTTTTTTCCCTAACAGCAGTCTTCATAATGATTTTTTGGATCTAACACCAAAAGCAAGTTCGACAAAAGCAAAACTCAACAAACAGAACTACATCAAATTAAAAAGATTCTGCATACCAATGGAAACAATCAACAAATGAAAAGGCAGCCACCAGAAAAAGGTATTTACATATTATGCATCTGATAAGGGGTTAATATGAAAAAAAAATTAACTCAGTAGAAAAAAATAAAATCCCACTTAAAAAAACAGGCAAAAGAATTCAATAAACATCTTTTTTCAAAAAAAGATGTACAGATGGCCAACAAGCACATGAAAAAGTGCCAAATATCACTAATCATCGGGAAAAAACAAATCAAAACCACAATGAGATATCATTTCACACCTGTTAGAATAACTATCATCTAAAAGAGAGAAAACAAGTGTTGGTAAGGATAAGGCTGGTTGCACACTATTGGCAGGAAATTAAATTGGTGCAGCCACTATGGAACTGTGTGGAAGTTCCTCATAAATTTGAAAATTAAACTATCATATAATACTATAATCCCACTTCTTGGGTATATATGCATAGAAAATGAAAACAGGATCTTAAAGAGTTATGTGCACTGCCATATTCATCGCAGCATTATTTACAATAGCCAAGACATAGAAACACCAACATGGTATAAAGGTGTAAAACACACACACACACACAGAGGAATGCATTTCAGTCATGAAAAAGGACATCTTTCCATTAACAAAAACATGAATGGGCCCTGAGGACACTGTACTAAGTGAAATAAATCAAACAGATATGATTTGAAATCACTTATATGTGAATCTAAAAAAAGCTGAATGTATAGAACCAGAAACTAGAATGGTAGTTAAATGGGGCTTGGATGAGGGAAAAGAGGAGATGCTGATCCAAGAGTACAAACTTCAAGTCAAAAGATGAGTAAGTTCCCTGGTGGTGCAAAGGGTTAAGTGCTGCATTGTGAGGCATCTGCAGCCACTGGTCAGGGAGCTGACCCACATGGCACTGTGGACCTCTCCTGTCTCACCCCTCTGCTCCCCTCAGCAGTGTGTTTCAGTAGATCTGCCTGTTCTGCTCCCTACCCTGTCTCTGGTGAATCCTTTCACCCCCTTCACCTCTGGCATGTACTTCACTTCTGTGGATAGGTGAATAAATCGTTTTTTAAAAAATGTTGAAGATATATCAAAAACAGATTTTTAAAAAAGGGTAAGTTCTGCATTCTTATCTAATACACAGCATACTTAGAGACTACTGTTCATTATATTGTATTATATAGTAGGAAGTTGCAAAGAGAGTAGATCTTTTTTTTTTTTATTATTGTGATTTTATCATCTTGTTGTAAATTTTTTTTTTATTAGTTATATTTGACATCATTTGTAGTCCCCAGGGGGTACCCACCACCATTTCACCCGTGCACCATCACCTCAGTCCCTTGTGCACCCTCTGGCATCTTCCCCGTTGCAAAGAGAGTAGATCTTAATGTCCCTAAATGCCATTACAAAAAGTCATAGCAATCATTTTGAAATCTGTGTATCAAATAAACACACTGTACATTTTAAACTTACACAGTGTTATATATGTCAATTATATCTCAAGAGAGCTGGAAAAAATAAAAAAAAAAATTAAGCTTTTTGGTGTTATATCTATCTCAACTCAAAAGGCTAAACATTTTCCCAACTCCTACATTTTATCCAAAGATACACTGATTTCAGAGATGAGTTGGAAAACCAATTTAGTTAAAATGTTTTGTCAGCAAATTAGTTTTAAGAATCATGTATTTTTTTAAAAAACTCATTTGATTAAACAAATCATGTATCTGTTTAATTTGGATGGATAAATAATGAGACTTTGCATATGCCACTCTTACTGATACTTTTGGGAATATTTATTATCACTACCTTTTTTTTTTTTTAAAGATTTATTTATTTACGCATACAAACACTGGGGTACAGGCCAGAGGTGTGGGGGTGGTGAGAGGATTCACCACAGAGAGCAGGGAGCAGAACAGGCAGATCAACAGTCACTACCCTTTTTTTTTCAATATATAAAAAACAATTGTATTTTGATATACTAGCAATATACAATCATAAATTGAAAGACAATACCATTGACAAGAGTATTAAAAATACAAAATACTTAAGGCTATATCTGATAAAAGTGAAAGTCCTATATGCTAAAACCTACAAAATATTGCTGAGAGAAACTAAGAAAGACCTAAATGAATAGATATGCCTTTGTTCTTGTGTCACTACCCTTTTGAAAAACTCTATTATCGTACAATTTGTTAACAATATGAGTAGTTAACACATGTACAAACAGCATCACCATTTCAACAGTACAAAGTATTTTTGCACAAGATCCAATTAAATGTGAGACCTACATAAATAACAAATTTGAGTGCAATTTGCTTTACCAATCAAGTTTTAGGTAGGAAAATATTATCTGAGTGTAATCATTTCAAAGAATGGGCAAATGGACAATAAACACTTTCGATAAACTGACCCAACAAAATAAAACTAACACATTATAGAACTTACATACCAGAAACATTGTCCAACCCAGCATATATGTCCAATGAACCTTCATCATTACTTTTAAGAGGAGAAGCTGTAAGAAAAATCAAAAACTAGTTAAAACTAACTTTTATCACTTACTGAATTTTTTCAATTCCTACTTTGAAGAACTAGTAAAAATTACTTTAAAAAGAACTGTAAGTTTTTAACCTCCTTATTAATAGGAAAAACTAGCACACAGATTAATGATTATTTTATCTTTGATTTAGACTTATAAATTCACTTTCTTTTTTAGATTTATTTATTTTTGCATTCAAGAACAGGGATATAGGCCAGAGGTGTGGGGGGTAAGAGGATTCATCAGGGACAGAGTGGGGAGCTGAACAGGCAGATTGAAATACACTGCTGAGGGGAGCAGCTGGTGAGACAGGAGAGGTTTGCTGTGCCATGTGGATCACCTCTCTGGCCAGGGATCAAACTTGGTGCTACAGTGGCTGTGGATGCTTCACAGTGCAGTGCTTCACCTCTTGTGCACCACCAGTGAGGCCCCTAAACTCAGTTTTAAAAAATATTTGTGGAGTCTCACAAATTAAAAAAAAAAGAAAAAGAAAAAAAGAAAAAAAAGAAACTATACTGCCAGAGTGTCCTACTGCTTTTTATTGTAACTTCTTTGTGGAAAGACAGACCCCAGTTGGAGCCACACTGGGCAATAAAAATGCAGATGGAAAACCTCTAGTCCTAAAAGCTTGAAGAATCAAAAGAAAAACTTTGGGAGTGATAATAGCAACTGAATAGAGATGAAATCCAAAGAACCACAGAAGAGAGTCCCCAAATTATGTACTAATCTTCAAAGTAATGCCCAAACTACACAAATTAAGATTAGAACTCTAAAAAGCCCAACTAATGCTAAAAAATATACAAGGAAATTTTAGCTGTTATCTACCACCAGGGAGGCAATTTAATTTCAGTAAAGTTAAATACCTGTTAAAATTAAATACAAAAATACTCTTCAGAGAAATTCAATAGAATCCATTATCTCTAATATTTACAGCATCTAGAAAGCAATCCATAATTACTACAGAAGGAATCCAGGCAGAGAATGTAAACAAAAGAACCAAATGAAAACTCTTGAGCTGAAAATCACAATATTCAGTTAATAAGCAATCCCTGAATGTGCTTCAGTGAGCCACTGAATATGTAATCAATAAAGTATTACCTAATCTAAAGAAGAGAAAGATAAAACAAGTCTTAGTAACTGACAGGAAAATATCAAAGGTTTTTACACATAATACACCTGGATTCCCAGAGAAAACACTAAATAATGGGGAGGAAGATAATATGGGATGTACAAGAAATAGTCAGTTATTCTTCCTCCAACATCTCTTAATTCTTTAAAATTTCTTTAAGATTCACAGAGTAGTTTATAGTAAATATAGCATTGTATTGTGCAGTTTATGACATCTTTAATATAAAGGCATGAATGGAAAGTTAGATGCAACTATATATAAAAGCTTCTACATCTTACAAAAAAGATAAAATACCAGTAAATCAACTGTAAAATGTTACAGATATGTATTATAATCCCTTCAGCAAATAAAGCAAAAATGTATAAACAAAAAAACTAGTATGTGAATTAGAAAGGAATTCTAAAGTATATTCAATGTTTGTAAGAAAGCAAGAAAATTAGAAAAAAATTAAAATGAAAGAGCTAAAATCCGATCACAATGCCAAGGGACATTAAATATGTAACTTACTCTCAAATTAGTCAGGTAAAATTGAGAGGTTTATAATTACATCTTTGAAAATCTATGTGTGTGTTTAAAAAGAGTACATGGACAAAGATAAAATCAAGAGTATAAAACATTAACAAGTAGTTAATTTGGGGGCCTCCCTGGTGACGCAAGGGGTTAAGCACCACACTGTGAAGCATCTGCAGCACCAAGTTCAATCCCTGGCAAGGGAGGTGACCCACATGGCACAGCAGACCTCTCCTATCTCACCAGCTGCTCCCCTCAACAGTGTATTTCAGTCACTCTGCCTGTTCAGTTCCCCACTCTGTCCCTGGTGAATCCTCTCATACCCTACACCTCTGGTCTATACCCCAGTTCTTGTATGCAAAAAAACAAGTAGTAAATTTGAAAGAAACTGAAGAGTTCTTTGTGTGTTCTTATCCTTACAACTTTTCTATAAATTTGAAATTCTTTCCAAACAAATATAATAAGAAACAATTATAAAAATTTGCAGGAATAAAAAAATTGTGAAATCATGTTCAGTGGTAAAAAAGGAAAATGCAAAGAAAAATGAAGACTGTGGGGCCTCCCTGGTGGCACAAGGGGTTAAGCACCACACTATGAAGCCTCTGCTGACACTGAAGCACAAGTTCGATCTGGACCAGGGACTGAACCCACATGGCACAGCCTCGCCTGCCTTGTCTGCTGCTCCCCTCAGCAGTGTATTTCAGTTTATCTGCTTGTTCTGTACCCCACGCTCTCTCTGGTGAATCCTCTTACGCCCTGCACCTCTGACCTACACCTTAGTTTTCCTACAAAATAAATAAATAATTTTAAGCGATTCCTTAATTTATGCATATGAGAGCTGGAGTGCAGGCCAGAGCTGCAGGGGGCATGGGGGGAGATGGGGGGAGGACTCACCAGAGACAGAGTGGGAGCAGAACAGATAGAATGACTGAAATCACTGCTGAGGGGAGCTGCAGGTGAGACAGAAGAGATCTGCTGCGCCTTGTGGGTCACCTCCCTGTCCAGGGGATTGAACTCATATTGCAGTGGCTATGGATAGCTTCATAGTGCTGCAACTAAACCTTTTCTCCCACAAGGGAACCCCTAAATAAATATTTTTTTTAAAAAATAGCAATTTTTTGTCTATTACTTATATTTTATAAATTTTATATTAGTTTTCTATTTTATTATATTGATTCATTTGTGTGTGGGGAGAAAAAGTTTATGATAATGTCTTCGGTGGGTGTAAGTAAATGATTTAGTAATTAAATAAATTTAGAAAGACAATTAAAATGAGCACTTACCAGAAAAGACATCAAATAAATTTGTTCCATCACCATTGTCATCGTCTGCTGCCATGATCCTACTTCCTTTTGATAGCTGCCATCTAAATTTTTTAAAATAAATATTTTACACTGTTAAAATCAACCTCACAATTAAAATAAATCTAACTTTAAGTTAAACATCAACTTTTAAATTTGACACACAAAGGGTCACTCTTATGATTAAAAAAAACATTTTTCAAAAGCTAAAACTACAAAATAAAAACTTTGAACTTCATATGGTTAAACCATGTCATGAAATATATGGTAATTTTATAAAATGCATCAAAATGTACACTAACTTTTATACTAAAATAAGTTCACCAAGTTCACACTAAATAAGTGTCATACTAAATAAGCACAATAGAGTGACTTCTGTGAGTTCTGGCAAATCATCACACCTGGAAGTAGTCTTTGGGATTTCAGATATACATGTTTTCACCAATAAGAAGGTAAGATAGGCAAACAGCGCAGTGTTTGATACTATATTGGGTTGGTAACAAGATACTGGAAAAAGAGGTACTCTCATACCTTGATACTCTCAAGTGTATATGGTGGCAAGTTCCACAAAGGCAATTTTGCAATAGTGATCTATGTTGATAGTAAATTCTCTTGATATAATAAAATGGCACTTTACCTGTGGTCTTCCCCAAAACCCATTAACTACATTCTAACCATGATATAAATAAACATCTAATTCTAATAGAGGGATATTCTGTAGTAACCTGATTAAATACTCTTCAATAATGACAAGGACATCCAAAACAAAGTGAGAAAGTATCACATTCAAGAGGAACCTAAGAAAACATGGCAACTAAAGGTGACATGGTGTCCTGTAACAAAAAAACATAAAACCTAGGTAAAAATGAAGGAAAGATAAATAAAATATACCTTTTAATAATGCACCTATATTGGTTAATTTCTTAGATTATAATAATATAAGATGTTAATAATGGAAAATATATGGTATTTCCTTATTCTCAATTTTTCTGTAAATCTGAAACTGTTCTTTTTTTTTTTTTAAGATTTATTTATTTATGCATACAAGCACTGGGGTACAGGCCAGCGGTGGGGGGAGGGGGGGCGGTGAGAGGATTCACCAGAGAGAGCCGGGGAGCAGAACAGGCAGATCAACAGAAGTACACTGCTGAGGGGAGCAGCGGGCACAGCAGGAGAGGTCTGCTGCACCATATGGGTCCCCTCCCTGGCCTGCGGCAGCAGCAGGGATCAAACTCGAACTCCTGTTGCAGTGGCTGCAAACTCGTGCTGCAGTTTGCTTCACAGTATGTTGCTTAACCCATTGTGCCACCAGGGAGGCCCTAAATCTGAAACTGTTCTAACAAAGAGTACATTAATTTTAAAATTAGTATATTTGATCACATGAGAAGAAAACAAACCATTTTAATATCAAGAACGTATGATAAAATTCAGTATTACTTTTTAGTGAATGTGGAGTTTATAAGTGTTTAAGAGACTTTTAAGCTGAAAAAGGAGGCATTTAAAAATTTTAAAAATCCCTTTACATTAAACATCACACAGCATGATAAAACATGCATTTCCTCTAAAGTTACGCCTACTTCTATTTAAAAGAATAAAACATGAAATGAGCTAAAATTGGAAAGGAACAAAGTTGATAATCAGCTATGCAGATAATCTATAAATTGTTAGCATATAAGAGGTCCTCAAAGTTGCTGAATGCAAGAATACACAAAAAGTTTACTACATATGAGTAAATAATATTAAAACATGAGTAAACATCTTAAAATGTTACTGTATTGTTACAATAATAACAAAATTCTAAGTTAATAAGAATAGATCTAATACAAGATGCACAAGATCTTTATGGGGAAAATAATAAAGACCATAAATACAGAATATGAAAACCTTTTCTTCTTAGGGGACCAGGAAGTAAAAATTTTAAGGCTTGCAGATTATCTGAATTCACAACCCCATCATGTAACTTGCTTTGTAATTCTGTCATTGTAACTTTATGGCAATCAAACAACATATAAACAGGTTTAAGCAGCGGGCCATAAAACTTTATTTACTAGCAATTTATCTTGAATCTAAATAAATAACAAACATACCATAACCACAAATACACACACATATGAAAACTCAGTATCAAAATTGGCAATTCCCCCTAACTTTATTTATAAACTCACTGTAAATTTAGTCAACCTGAACAAGCTGAATATAAAACTCAAACTGAAGTGTAAAGGGTCTAGTAGAGTCAGGACATTTTTGACTTTCAAGGTATAAGTAGTAAACTCATTGAAGTATTGTAAATATAGGGAACAGCACAAATCATAAATACAGTCCCGTGATTTTCCACAAACTGAACATATCAAATATCAACATATCAAAACATAACACTCATATTCAGAAACACGTCATTATCAGCACCCTATAAGTTCTCCTCATGCTCCCTTATGGCCACTATGCACTCCCAAATGTGATAAAAGATGTATGGAAAAATAAAAGCACACACAGTGCTGATGACTACAATTGTAGACAAAGTACTTGCATGTCAATGGAGGAGTGAGGTCTATGTAGATTCCAAATGATTACATCATTAATCTTGTAAGAAAGATATATATGGAAAACTGCAAATAAAACTGTTGCTGGAATGGAGCTCAGGCAGGACAAGATTGGAAGACTATCAAATTTCATTAGAGTCAAACAGAAGATACTAAATGTTAAACCAAGAAATCTGGCAATGTACTCTCAGAAGACAAGCACACTGAAGATATTTTAGTTAGAAACATTACTATCAAGGGCCTCTCTGGTGGCACAGTGGGTTAAGCAACGCACTGTAAAGCAAACTGCAGCCACTGCAGCACAAGTTCGATCCCTGCTGCTGGCCAGGGAGGGGACCCACATGGCGCAGCAGATCTCTCCTGTCTAGCCCGCTGCTGCCCTCGGCAGTGTATTTCAGTCTCTCTGCCTATTCTGCTCCCCACTCTGGTGAATCCTCTCACCTCCCATGACTCTGGCCTGTACCCCAGCTCTTATATGGATAAATAAATCTTTAAAAAAAAAAAAAGAAACATTACTATCAAGAAATGAAATAGGAACACTAATGTGTAAAATTAAGTGGAAAAGCAATAATGGATGAAGAGAAATGGGAGAGGAGGCTACTACTGTAAGAGTCTGCATTATAAAATATGTGGAGACACATCTTCCACAAGGATAGACAACGACAATAGAAAGAATGTTTATATGAAGCATAATAATGGAAGGTAAATGTCTAGATCAGGGAAATATAAACACATGTGCCTGGATTAGTAGTATAAAGACAAGGAGCAGATCAGAGAATTCTGTGGCAAAGTCAAAAGATTCAAATACCCACTTTTGCCGAATTCAAAACCCTAGCCTGAGCTGACCTTTCAAAATCCAATCTAGTCATGTTCCCTCCCTCCTATGCTTAAAACCCTCAGTGCTTCCTGCTGATCTTACATTAAAAAGTCAATTTTGGAGATCTCCCTGGTTGCACAAGGGGTTAAATCTCACTACTATGAAGCTATCAGCAGCCACTGCAGCCAGAGTTAAATCCCTGGGCAGGGAGGTGACCCATATGGCACAGCAGACCTATCCTGTCTCAACCATCGCTCCCTTCAGGAATGTATCTGCCTGTTCTGCTCCCCTCTCTGACTCAGGTAAATTCTCTCAACCGCTCCCTCCCCCCACCAACCCCCACACCTCTGGTCTACATCTCAGGTCTTGTATGCATAAATAAATAAGTCAATTTTGCCATAGTTCTGCTTACAAAACTCGGAACAATCCGGTAGGTCTCTGCCTACCCTCCAGAGTTGGCCTGCCTCATTTTCCCCCATTCCTCAGCAGTCTTTGCTCTGATTATACTGGCCTTCTTTTAATAACTTAAATATCTTTTTTGTTTTCTCCCACCAAAAGGCCTCTGCAGGGAGTATTCCTTTCTCAATGTTCTATCTTCACTTTAACTGAGCTTTGATATTTTGGTTTAAGTAATGTTTGAGCCTTCCCTGGCTATGTTCTTATTTTTATTTTTTTTTAAAGATTTTATTTATTTATGCATACAAGCACTGGGGTACAGGCCAGAGGTGTGGGGGGGGGGGTGAGAGGATTCACCACAGAGAGTGGGGAGCAGAACAGGCAGATCAACAGAAGTACACTGCTGGGGGGAGCAGCGGGCACAGCAGGAGAGGTCTGCTGAGCCATGTGGGTCCCCCCCTGGCTGGCAGCAGGGATCGAACTCGTGCTGCAGTGGTTGTGGTCTGCTTCATAGTGCATTGCTTAACCCACTGCGCCACCAGGGAGGCCCTATGTTCTTATTTTTAAACCCTGTCTCCTTTCTTTCCATGACTTCATTTCATTTTGTGATTATAATTTTGTAGGATTCCTAGAGATGTGTCCACCTCACCCACTGGACTATAAGCACCATGAAGACCAACAGTGGCTCTGTTTAGTTCACCACTCTATACCCTGATCGCAGCACAGGCTTAGGTAATAGGTTGGTAGGTTAAAAACATTTTTTTGTTGAATTAATGAAATTCCCAACTTGTCAAAGACAACTCTAAAGTTCTAACTTTAGTAACAAGATAGTCATGCTTTTAACTGAATGGAGAACAAAGGAGACAGGTTATCTGTAGGACATCCATGTGGAGATATCCAATAGACAACTAGAAACTAGAGTATGTAACACAAAAGACAAAACATAATTGGCATGGTTGAAATTACTCTCTTGGAATCACAATGGCCATGATTCTTTTGGAAAGGGAGGAAGGAGGAAGGAGAGGAAGAAAGATTATGTATCAGAAATCTCTTAGAAAGAGAGTTTTTTTCACATTTGTTCTCACCTTCCCCAAATTGAGGATCTCAATAGATGAGTTGCTACTGATAGGAGTGCTGCACCTATGAAAAGTGTAGAGGCAAGATTTTAAAAGATGAGAACCACAATGATGAAAGAAAAGAGGTTCAAGTTCACTGGTGATCTTTTGAGGAAGAATCCCAGTGGAATTAGATATGAAAGCAAAGCAGGTAAGAGAAGATCAGCTAGCTTTCTGTTATAGGTCGTCTTAAAAAGACAATCAGAAATAAGTTTTCTTCAAAAAAAAAAAAGGGGGGGGGTGGCGAATGAGGGAATAAGCATTTGTAGTGGAGAAAAAACAAAACAGAAAAAATCCAGAGGAGAGGAAGAGTGTATTTTAGTCTCAGTGGAAGTTTAATCTAATAGAACAAGAGCTCTGATGATGTAAAGGTAAAGGAAAAGATTATCAAACCCTGCATATACTGTACACTATGTGCTAGGCACTGGCCTAAATACATTATTGAAAGACATTACTTTAAATCTTCCTCAAAGTCCTAGACGCTATACACTATTCTTTTCTCTTGTTCATTGATGAGGAAACAGATGTAGTTAAGAACTTTGCTCAAGTCACACAGCTTTTTAGTGGCAGATCTGCGATTACATTCCAGTTCTCTAAAGCCAGATAACAAAATCAAAAATAGTCACTAGGGGAAAAAGTATATATATTTTTTATCCCCTAAAGGGGACCACCTGTTATAAAATAGCAAAAAAGCTAGGAAAAGATAACCTTAAAGAGAGCAGGGAGAGCTCTCACTCCGAAAACTCCTTGCTCCTCTCCAATTAGAAAGGCGCTGAGATGGGGGAGGGGCTTTCTGGAAAGGAGTAAAATTTAGAAGTGTAACTGTGGAAAATGGGAAGACCTGGGAAGAATCATTGTCAATGCTAATTTGATACGGAAACACAAAGCCTGAGACTCTGCGAATTCTACATTCATATCTAAGTCTGGGCCTAATAAATGTCAGGCATGATTTTAGGTTCCGAGATCAAAATAAACTTCTCCGGGCCTAACAGTCTCGGAAACAACCAACATCAATAATCATCTGACACTTAGGAAGAAACCATTCCTCCAGAGAAGCCCATCCAAAGCTTTTACGGATACATTTCAAAGAGAGATTGGTTTTGAAGGGGGAGAGGTAGGGGGGGCGGTCGAAAGGGTAAGCACTCTGTGCGCTCTCCCCAGCCCCAGCCTGGGCTCCCTTGAGTAACTAGAGGAACAAGGAGTAAGAGCCCACAAGCTGCATCCGAGAGCAGCAGGAACGCGGTACCTGCGGGCCCCAGAGGTCAGGCAGGACCCCAGACCCGAATCCGTCTTTCCCTTCGGTTCTCCGGCCCCCCGAGTACCACCGGCTTCTGCTAGGACACTACTGCACCATGCAGCCTCTACTTCAGCAGCCCCGCGCGGTCCGGACCACCACAGCAACTTACCCGCCCAGTCTGGCCCCACAGAACCCGGGCTCCTTTCTGGACACCGATGGCTCCCTCGCATCTCCACCAATGCCAGCGCGCAATCAAGACGCGGGGGCGGGACCGATATCCCTTGGCCAATCAAATAAGACGCAAGGCACGTCGCGGCGCACACAGATAGTTCCCGCCTTTGGGAGAAAAAAAAATACACAACAGGCGCCAAACTCGCGTAGTCAGCCCGGCTTAAGGAAAGGGGCGGGGCCTGGGCTGGTAGGGACGGAGATTGGGCCAGACATCACTACGGAAGGGGCGGGACCTTGGTGGGGTTTTAGAGAAGCCTGGATGAAAAGGAAAGTAGACTGAGAGGGCTCTGACATTTAGTCCTATATAGTATAAGTTCTATTGCGTGTCTATCGCAATGGTGCTGGGCGTTGTCTCGATAAATATGAGTAAGCACAGTTCCCTGCCCTCAGCCAGTTTCCTGGATAACATGCAAACAATTTAGCGGAGGGCTTGAACTTAAAGCAGCAGGTACCGGTGGGATGGGAAGGGGAGGAAAGCCATTTAGAGGGTAGAATAAATGATTTGTTTTATAGAACCTGGAGTAACCAAAAGAGGTGGGGTCTGTGTCACTGGTTGGTGAGGAAGTAAAGCAAACCCTTTGTTACCTTATCTAGAAACTTGATCTTAACTCCTAGCCATTTCTTTTTTATCCAATTTAACTGCTTGACTGTCATATCAACTTATTATATATTTTCAATTTTTTTTAAAAAAACCCTATTTAAGAAAATAAGTTATTGGAAAACAATGGCTCCCTAGATTCTTCCCTAACTAGTATTGCATCTGAGAAGTTATATAGTCAGTCAATAAGCACTGTAGGCAGTAGGAAGAAAGAGAACACAAGTTCTGCAACCACAAGGCATTCATTGTTGCTGGAGCGGAAGCACAAGGTAAAGCTGGAGAGGGAGGCAGGGATTAGAACTTTTAGGACCATGGATATGTCAAATAGCTTGAAATTTGCCTTTAAAAGATGAAGTATGAAGATCACTGAGTAATCTTAATCGCAGCATGGTCGTGACATGATTTGCATGAGTAAGGTCTGATGACCTTGAGAAGAAGGATTTTGAGATGTCCCTTTCAGATCCTATCTTCAGAAAGAGGGGGTCCAATTGTTAGGGGGAAAGGTGGTCCTATGGATTATGGGTGTGTGGACTCCAACCCCCACTCCAGACCTTCAGTGTTCCAGAACCACAAATCCGATAAGATGATTATCGAAGAGTGGATCACTGGGACCTGAGGGTGGAGTTAAGCAGCCAGGCTGGCTATAAAACCA